>JBAWJQ010005223.1:0-600000 GCA_037783105.1 Bactrocera zonata | reverse complement strand
CAAATACAAAATATTATTTTAAGCAATTTGTAATTTATGTATGTAAATATTACCCTTGCGTGGTCGAAGCTGTTACTGAAACGATCATTATGGTTGCTTGCGTTAATATGGCTTGTAATTTCTCATTATTCTTTACCTGCTCTAGATCATTGCCCAATTCCTTCACCGCATACAAATATTCAATTTCACCGACAATCAATGAGTCTAGTTCAGGAAAACGTTTTTGGTATTTCTCTTTGGCAAATTTGTGTATAATGGCTAAAAAGTTCCAAAATTATGTTAACTTTAAAATATTGAAGTAATTTATGTGATAATATTACAAATTTCATTATCGATATCAACGGCAATCGCATTTGCTTCAACAATTAGCTGATACTCTGGATCGGACTCCACATTTCCCAGCATTTCCGCAGCGGTACGTTGTCTACTTCCGTATTGTTCGATTTGTTTTAGCACATACTGCAGTCGTTCGGAATCACGCAATTTACATAGATCTCTTACGGATTGAACCTGCACATCCACTTCCATAAGGTTGAGTTGTGGCTTAAGTAACTTTTCTGATAACTCTTGTGTTTTTTCCGGCTCATCTTCTTCGTCCATCTGCAAAGGACAATGCTTTTATTGTTGCGACATAAATTTTTGTACTTTTTGCTTACATTTTGCAACTCGTCCAAATCGTTATCATTGTCTTCCTCTAGATCAGCTAGCAGTTCATCGGCTAAAGACATTTTGAAAAGCTTAGTTTATATTTTAAAAGAAAGTTTAAAAATAATACACTATTTGCAATTATTGGTAAAAAACGTTTACAAAGCGTTGTTTGACAACTATTAATGAAACAGCTGTAAAGTATTTTGACATTTGCCTGCGTATGTAAACAAAAACCATGAATTGTGTTGCCAAGTTCGTATTTGAAGGCATAATATAATAAATTGTACAGAGATAATTATTCTTACATTTTTATTAATATTAGGCTGTAAGTTCTTGTTAAAGTAAACAGTAAATATCGTTTTTATAAAATTTTAATATTGATTTGTATATCATTGTTTAATAACAATGATTTAGCACTATTAAAGACATTTCAGCGAGGTATCACTGTTGGGCATAAATTCAAATGTCATCAAATTGCGCGGGTCTTTATCGCATTATGCGAAAATAAAACAAAAGCTTTGTCTTCTATTTGCGCAGGACATTACATTCCTCCCAGTTATCTTGAGTGATATAATTAATTTGAAGAAAAATGTCGAAGAAATTGAATAAAAGTGGTAGTGCCGGTACTCCTAATAATAATCTCTTCAAGTACTTTTCACGTTCACCACGAACGCCAAACAGTATACCCAAAACTCCCAGTGAAGAAGAAACCAAAAAATCTGCAGCAAAAGCGGAAAAGGAGAACTTACAAGCTGGGCATAGCAATGAAGATAATGGGCCTTTAGCTAAACGAAAGTTAGATGTTGAAGCTAATCAGAGTAAAAGTGACACCATGGATGTTGATGAGGATGATGATAGTATTACAATTAAACGCCCGTCCTATAAAAGGCATCGCATAATATTGTCCGATGATGAAGAAGAAATCAAATTTAATAAAAATGGAAGTGAGAAGAATAATAGTGGCGATGACTATAAGCCAAGTGACGAGGATAACGCATATAGTAGTGAAGACGCTGATTCGCCACCAAAAGCTCGCACCATGGTACATACATATATACATATATTATATCTTGTTTAATGTTTTTTTAAATATATTTTTTAACTTTTTAAGAAAACTGATGAACCGACGCAAAAGAAACCTAAACTGGAAAAGAGTAGTTTCATGGAAAAGCTTGCTTCTTTGCAAGCCTCAGCAACTATCTCAGATGCTAAAGCGACCGCCAAAAATGATGCAAAATATGAAAAAATTGTATGCACAACCTCCACATTGGACGAACCGGTAGTGTGGCCACATCAAAAGCTTGACTTTTTGCAACCAGATAAGATAAAAGATAAGAATGGCAGACGCCCTGACCATCCGGACTATGATCCCACGACATTACATGTACCAGAAAAATACTTGAACTCCTTATCACCTGTGAGTGAGCACAAATTATGTTTATTTTCATGTTTCCTTACTAATTAGATAATTTTTCAGGGTGTACGCCAATGGTGGGTCTTGAAGGCAGATAACTATGATTGTGTGCTCTTCTTTAAAGTGGGTAAATTCTATGAACTATATCATATGGATGCGGAAGTTGGTGTCCAAGAGCTTGGTTTCGTTTATATGCGTGGGGAATTCGCACATTCCGGTTCGCCGGAAGTAAGCTTCGACAAAATGTCTAGTATACTGATTGACCGCGGCTATAAAGTGGCACGTGTGGAACAAACTGAAACAACCGAAATGATGAGCGAGCGTTGCAAAAAGACCAAACCGACGAAATTCGATAAAGTGGTGCGTCGCGAAATCTGTCAGATATCCAATCGAGGTACACAAGTTTTTGGAACGCAATGCCAGATAACACCACATTACCAGCCAAATTACATGTTGGCTGTGGTCGAAAAGGTAGTGGCATTTGGAACTTTATATTGAAACAAATCTTAACATATTTTTATTTTTTGCAAGAATGAGGTCAGCTCCAGTAAATACGGCATTTGTTATGTAGACACCTCAATAGGCGACTTTTATGTTGGCGAATTTGAAGATGACAAAAACGGTTCACGGCTATTAACTTTGCTCTCCCATCATATGCCGGTTTTGGTACGCTAATGAAAGTAACTGTACTTCTAGAAAAATAATGAATATAAGCCTTATTATATTTCTAGTTAATTTTTGAGCGTGGCTCTGTTTCTGAGCGTACACAAGAAATATTCCGTACTATGCTCTCCGGCATACTCAAAGATCCATTGCCTGCCAATGGCTCCAAAGTATGCAGCGCTGAAAAGACATTAAAGTATCTTGCTGAGAATTATTTTGCCAAATTTTCAGAGGACTCAACTGGTGGAGACCTTTGGCCATTAGCGTTGCGTACAATGCAATCCGAAACTGATCACTTGGGTTTAACGCCGCGTGATGGCTGCAAACTAGCCCTAAAAGCGCTTGGTCAATGCATATTATATTTGCAACGTTGTCAACTTGAAGAAAAGGTACTGCCAATGGCACGCTATCATATCTACACACCGCCAGATATGCTAAATGAGGCGGTATTGGATGCAAAGGCAAAAACTGTGCAGCAAAAAGCCGCTCGGCGCCGCCATATGGTCATCGATGCTACGACACTTGCTAATCTACGCATTACTGGCGAAGAGTATTCGCTGCAATCCACGCTAGATAATTGCTGCACGAAATTTGGCAAACGTTTGCTGCATCATTGGATATGCTCGCCGAGCTGTGAGTTGGACGTGATTGTTGAACGGCAGCAGGCGATTACCGAATTAATAGAGCACAACATGCAGTTGCAAGATTTACGCGCTTTGCTTGCGCCAATGCCTGATTTTGAAAGACATCTAGCGCAAATACATTTATTCGGGAATAAGCGTATATCGCAAGATCATCCGGACGGACGTGCTATACTCTTCGAAGAGAAATTATATAATAAGAAGAAAATACAAAACTTCATTGGCATATTGAAGGGATTTACAGCGCTCATGGAACTGCCCACGCTTTTCAACGACTTTGAAACGCCACTTATGAAACGATTGACGCAGTTGCAGCCAGCTGGCGGCTTTCCTGACATGGCTAAAGAATTGGAGTTCTTCAAGGTATGTGCATGCAACACCTTTTCCGTTGAGTTTTATGCAACTTAAGTATAACATTTGTCAAACAGAACGCTTTCGATCACGAAGCCGGTGCGCAGACCGGCGTTATTGCACCTGAACAAGGCGTGGACGCAGATTACGATGAGGCATTGGCGAAGATTAAAAGCATAAACGACAACTTCAAGGAATATCTTATTGAGCAAGAGAAGTTCTTTGGCTGTCGTTTGACACCTGGTGGCGAAAAGAATCGCTTCCAGCTTGAGGTGCCGGAAAGTGCGGCTAGGAAGGCGGGCAAAGCCTACCAATTGGAGGGTCAGCGGAAAGGTAACAAGCCCGTGAGACGCTTCTCAACGAATGAAACACGTGTAGGTTTCTATATTCAAAATTAAATACGCCAGCGTATACTCACCACCCCTATTTTGCATTGCAGTCACTACTAAAGGAATTGCAACATGCCGAAACCGAACGTGATGCCATACTCAAAGATTTATCGCGCCGTATTTTTGAAAAATTCTCCAAACACTATGAGCTCTGGAAGCAATGCGTTGATTGTGTAGCCAATCTTGATGTTTTAGCCTCATTGGCAGAGTATGCACGCGCACAGCAAGTCATCTGTGTGCCTGAGCTGCACGAGCAAAGTGACGAAAAGCAGCCATTCATAGACATTGCAGAGGGCTATCATCCCTGCGCCGCAGCGGACACTTTCATACCGAACGGGCTCATGCTAGGCACCGGTGAGACCCCAGCACCGCTCTCCATACTAACAGGCCCCAATATGGGTGGTAAAAGTACGCTTATGCGGCAGGTGGGCTTGTTGGTAGTGATGGCGCAAATCGTAAGTTTGACATGCACTGTATGTTTTTTTGTTTTGCTAATTTCTGTACATTTTCCAACTACCAGGGCGCCCATGTGCCAGCCGAGCATTGCCGCATTTCGCTGGTCGATCGTATTTTTACGCGCTTGGGCGCGCAGGATGACATCATGGCTGGGCAGAGCACATTTTTGGTGGAACTAAATGAGACATCGCTGATTTTGAAGCATGCAACTGTTAACAGCCTGGTGCTGCTTGATGAATTAGGTAAACTTAATCAAATATTTATATACATATATACCAAAAATAATAAAAATTGCTTTTATATTTGCTTGAAAAAGGACGTGGCACGGCCACCTACGATGGCACTGCTATCGCTGCTTCTGTAGTCAACTATCTCGCAGATTTGAAATGCCGCACGCTTTTCTCTACACACTACCACAACCTTATTGAATATTTCCACAAAGACGAACGCATAACCTTGGGTCACATGGTGAGCTATAACTCTATACCCACAGCAATTTATTTATTTTCTACATGACCTTTTCACTTGTAGGCTTGCATGGTGGAAAACGAGGACACCGAAGATCCTACGCAGGAGACCGTGACATTCCTTTACAAATACAGCGCTGGCGCATGCCCGAAGTCGTATGGCTTCAATGCTGCCAAATTGGCTGGCATGCCACAACCGATTATAAAGCGTGCTTATGAGGTGTGCTTCCATTTTGTTTAAACATTTTTGTCTGCTTTGACTAATATTTGAAATTTCAGCTTTCTAAACGCGTGGAGGCTATCGCTTTGAAACGCAAGGTCCTGTCCAAAGTTGTTGCTGGCGCTGGTGGCAGCAGATGCAACGATCTTAAAGAAATTAAAAACTTACTTTTGCAGCTAAAAGCTTGTCATGTTTAAGCTATTTGTTTTTGTTTTGTGCTGGATTGATTTTTGTTTGTTTACCTTACCATATGCACTTCTAAGTATACGAAGTTTTCAAAAATATAAACACACCAAATATTTGATTTCATTTATTTTATTCAGCATTATCTCTCGCTAATTTTTACATTCATCGCTAATTTACGAAATATTTATCACAGTAAAATAATATTACAATTAAATAAATGCTTAAAAATATTGCTTTTATGTAAACGAAAGGAAAAATGTACACAAAAATTAGCTATTCGAAACTAAAAAATAGTTGAATAATTTGCGCATTGTGTTTACATTCGATAAATCCCAAATATAAACACAGATTTGTGCCAATGCGCACATACTTATAAATTCTCGCTACATGGTTAGTTAAATATGTTTGTGTGTGTGTGCGTGTGTATAATATTGTCAGTTATAATAGATTGTAAGTTCTGTAAACATTAACTTAACAAAGCGACAAAGAAAATAGGAATTTGAGTTTACTGATTGTTTTGTGTTGCTTCTGTATGCATTTCGGTGTTTGTGTGTATGCGTGTTTTAACAATGAAAAGCACATGTAAAGGTTTATGCAATAATATTGTTACAATAAATGTGTTGCTTATATATTTTTGCTGCTTTTTATACTCTTTCAACCTGTTGCTATAAAGTTTACTGCTTAATTTCTTTAAAAATCGGCCATTTGGGACACATTTTTATTTTTCTAAATTTCTGGGTGAATCCAAATGTATTTTTTCTTTAATGACCATATGCTCCATGCGATTCTGCAAATTTCTGTGTTTTTATTTTTTTTCTACGACCAGTAGTTTAGAAGTTATAAGCATTTTTGTATTGGCTTGTGTTCGGCGGCTGCTTGCTGCATGCTCCTGGTCGCCTGGTGGAAATCTGAGTTTTTGGCACCAAATTGAATGCATTTTTCTGCAGCGGCGGCGGGATGCACTCAAATTTTACGTGCATACGCAAAGGGGCGAAATGGGGAACATGGATGCGGGCAAATACATTGCATATGCAAAGGAGCGGAACTAGGAATGCGGATGCGGTCATATGCAATGGCCGGAAACAGGAAAAGGCGCTCGCCGGAAGTGGACTAACGGTATCACACTTCCGGCCCGGGACCTGAACCGGAAGTGATAAACCGGAAGCGGAAGTGTTGCACCGGAAACAGCAAAACCCGGAAACCGCTGTTCACACTTGCGCCTGAAAGCACACGTTTCCGGATTATTTCTCCCGGATACATTCAAACCGGAAGTGGTGAGAAACCAAACCATTTCCGGTTCCCCACTTCCGTTTCCTGTAATTCGACTTCCGGTTTAGGACCCAAACCGGAAGTGTGGTACCGTTATTCCATTTCCGGTAGATACCCTTTTCCTGTTTCCGGGCATTGCATATGGCCGCATCCGCATTCCTAATTCCGCTCCTTCGCATATGCAATGCATTTGCCCGCATCCGTGTTCCCCATTTTGCCCCTTTGCATATGCACGTCAAATTTGAGTGCATCCCGCCGCCGCTGCAGAAAAACTGCATTCAATTTGGTGCCAAAAACTCAGATTTCCACCAGGCGACCAGGAGCATGCAGCAAGCAGCCGCCGAATACAAGCGAATACAAAAATGCTTATAACTTCTAAACTACTGGTCGTAGAAAAAAAATAAAAATACAGAAATTTGCAGAATCGCATGGGGCATATTTTCGTTAAAGAAAAAATACATTTGGATTCACACAGAAATTTAGAAAAATAAAAATGTGTCCCAAATGGCCGGTTTTTTAGGAGAAAATCGTCAAAATGATTATTTCTCCTAAGTGAGGTTGTTGAAATGGGGTGTGGGAGGATTTCCGAGCATCTCTTTATTTATTGCGAGTCCAGCACTTTCAAATTCGAACATTTTTTTTATAAAAGATAAGTTTTTTTTACTCCCGAACTGCTCGTTTCTCGTTCAGTGGTCATAATGTCTGATTAAGCAGTTTTTGAGCGCACTTAAAAGTGGATGAAATAGTTAGACCTATTGAATTCACTTTGCTATTAATGTTTTAATTAGAACTGAAAACAAAAAATAATTGCGACTATTACCGTTATTGCTGCTTTGTAATTGTTGTACATGGAACTGGGTATTATTTATCGTTGGAAGATTCATATGCACACATACATATCCACGCAAGCGCAAACTACTACGCATGCAAAATAACGTTCACACACTTTTTCCGCACTCACGCCTTGCCTACAAACTAATACAACTTATTTATGTATGTGTGTGTGTGTGTGTTTTGTATGTGTTTAAGTTAAAATTTGGTGGCGGTATTTGTAATTTTGTAAGTATAAATGTAAAAATTATCTTATGCTCACTTAAAAATTAACGCAGTTTTCAGAAATTTTGAATTTTTCTTCCTGATTTTCTTTGTTTTTCGTTTTGTTTTTGTTTTTGTTGTTGAATTTCACGACCTTCGTATGATACGTTTGCAATGCTCGCTAACACAAAAACATATGCACAAATGTGTATGTGTATTTGTTGCAATATATGTGCATAGCTATGTACATATGTATCTATGTGCATTTACACTTATCCTAAATGTATGTATGTATGTATATTTATATATATTTTACAAATACATATTGCTATTGTGTAATTCAGATATTTGTTTTCCTTACTTACGCACATCTATAAAAAATTGCCTAGCTTAGCGTACAATTTGCTTACAAGCTAAATACACCGAACTTATATATATGTATATGTGTGTTATAATGTATGTATATGTATGTTAATGCATGTATGTATGTATATGTGCGCGATTTCGTTTAGTAAAATTTCGAATTTCAGCAAAATCGCCACAAATGTTGTTGTTATGGGTAAAAAAAAGCGCCAACAGACATTCGTGTGTGCATACATTGCTGCATACATATGTATATATGCATGTGTGTGTGCTATCAAATGCATCTATGCATGTAATTCGGTTTAATTTGTTATGTAAATCATTTATAAAATTTTTTATCTCAAAAAAAAAATTAAAATTAATTAACCGAAAATTGCAAATTACGCGTTTGCTACTACTCAATAATTTTTACCGTTATTTTTTCCATAAGCGCATAACTAAGTACACATACACATACATGTATATATACAAAAATGTTGCCTACAAATTTTAATTTTAATCGCTATAGCTACTGTCTACAATCTTGATGCTCTCTTTATCGAATGCAAGTAAGCAAGTTGTTGTTTTTATACCCTGCACAGGGTATATTAAGTTCGCCACGAGTTTATTTAACCTGCCTGTCTTACTGCTGTGTATACAGGGTTTGTCCGGAAAGTAATAGGACTGATTTTCTTCCGTCGCGACTGTACTTCGGAGCGTGCGCGCACCGATTGCATTCGGTAGAGGGCGTTCCAAGCTAACAAACAAGCGGTCAGTGAACTCCGAGTACCTGGAGAGTCAGGACAAACATTTTCGCGCGACTTGTTTCTGTGGGTGGTGCAAGCCAAACATGCAGCGTTCGTTAGAGCAGAGGTGCGCGATTAAATTTTCGGTAAATCTGCGACAGAGACGTTTGATATGATTAAGCAAAAAGTGGTGTGTTTCGATGGCACCAGGCCTTTTTGGAGGGCTGGAAAAAGGTCGCTGATGAATGAGCAAATTCAAAGTGAAAACGATGCTCATTGCTTTTTTGATGTCAAAGGCAGCGTCCACCTTGAATTTGTTTCTCCTGGACAAATCGTCAACTTCAAGTTTTAACTGGAAATCCTCAAGAGACTCAAACGAAGGGTCAATCGGGTCCGACAAGACATCGCAGACGATTAAAAATTGCACCACGACAACGCCCCGTCTTACACCGCCTTTCTTGTGAACAGCTATCTAACCCAAACCGGCATACCAACGCTTCTGGAGCCGACCTACAGCCCAGATATGGCTCCCTCGCACTTTTTTTGTTCCTTGCCTGAAGAGGGCGATGAAAGGCAAGCATTTTGAGACGACAGAGGGGATCCCAGCAGCATGCACCTCGGCTCGCAAGATTATTCCGGAGAATGCCTTCCGTGACGTCTTCAATGCTTGGAAATCGTGCTGGCAGCGCTGCATCGACGCAGAAGGAGCCTACTTTGAAAGTTCTTAAAGAATTGTAACGATTGGTTCAATCAATTTTTTCAAATCGACTCAGTCCTTTTACTTTCCAGACAAACCCTGTATAGCTTCCATACAAACTGACTGCTCATAATAATATAGATATTATTTTATACCCTTTAAGCTATAAGAAATATACCTGTGAAGGGTATTATAACTTCGATGCGGACGCAGCTAACTTTTCTTTTTTTCCTATTTTAAATTTTGTTTTTATAAATTTTGTATGTTTATGTATATTTATGTATGTTCGTGTGTTTCATGTGGCTGTGTTTTTGTTTTGGCGGTTAACTTCCTGTCAACTGCTGAGTCTAACCTCATCGAATTGTGCGTCACACTAACAAACAGTCATTCTTACAAACACACACCCACTCACGCTCTTCCACACCGCATTCACACCGCATTCCACATTCAATCCACTAAGCAAATCGCTATTATTTACTTTGTTGTTTTTTTGTGTTGTTGTTATGTTTGTTTTTGTATTGTATTGTGTTGTTATAAAGATGGCTTAAACTATTACTTAACATATTCAATAACAATGCTTGCAATTGCCAGCCAATAACCCAACGGCAGTCGCCACTAATCATCGCGTATGACATCCTTGCGCGCCTTAAAATTACGCCACGAACCGTTGGTGCAGACGCCGGCGCCGCGCCACCAATCATTTACGTCCGTGTACCAGCGCGGCTTACGTAATGACTCCTCGTCATGCAGTGCGGCACAAACGCGACACCAATAGTACGTGTTGATAAACTCACCGGTGCCCTTCCATTTGAAATACGAATTGTATAGTTCGTCGTCTTTGTCGAGTATGTGCAAGTATTCGGCTAATTCTTTGGGCGAGGCGAATTCATCGACATGGATGTAGGAACGATGTGGTGAGCTCACCTCATAATCCTCCGGACGTGCACCCATTACAATTGGTAAAATATTGCGTTGCAGTGCGTTGACGAAGAACTTTTCGGTGATGTAGTCTTTGCAATTGGAATTCTCGAAGGCGAGGTAAAATTTGTATTCGTGATCGAGTAGCTCGAAGCATTTGTCAGCGGTGTTGCGCGAACATTTGTAGTTGCCGCAAACGCCGTAGATGTCAACCTAGAGAAGTGTGGGTGAAGGAGGCACACGAGACGAGTTGGAGTTAGGTGAGGGATGAAAAAAGAAGACCAGAATTACAAAAAGTTGGCAATAAAAAAGCAATAAAATAGTTCAGACCGCAGAATATATATGCAATGGTGTGGAATAAGTAATAATTAGGGAGCAATAAGCTGAAGAAGGTCCAATCTCTGCAGCTTACAGATCCAAAAAGTTTCTAAACGCTTTTGGCTGGATGTTCAACAAACTTTTCGTTTTGAAATACATTTGGATGCTTCTTGAGACGACTTTTTTATAGTAGGATAAAGCATCGAAAGCCGGAGAGTGGAAATTTGATCCGCTAAACCCAACCTGCTCCCAACTCAGGATTCTCCCACGGAACCACCGGCTAAATATTACTTCGTGGCGACTGAGAAACTATAGTTTTGTAGAGCCGGCATTTTGAATGTGAGGTTATGGCATCTGTGGTTCTATGACATATCCCCATTCGGCATCACATCGGAACAGTTAATCCAAAACAGTTCTACAATTAACTCTGATATCGATAAAGCTCCTATAATCCAGCATCAATCAACTTAGCTGTTTCATTCCTCTTCCTGCTAGCTCACCTGGTGAGATATGAGATCAAGATATGAGATCGGAACTGTTTTAGTTTAGCTTTTTCAAGGTCAGGACAGTCGAGAAGGAACTGTTGAAATGTTTCTACTTCGCCTTCTTCGAAGTAGCTTCTAAAATTGGCATCCGATAGAATTTTTAACCTTACGCCATGGACACTGATTGGACAAATTTCCAGCGTTAAGTAAAGGATCTAATTGTGTACTTTCATGGGAAGGTTTAAATGCTTCGTAAACATTGTTCGTGAAGAATATTTGGTTTAGACACCTTGTCTACTTGTCACTTCTGCTGTTATAGCCGGTAGTAGAATCAACAGTTTTCTATAATATTGAAAATAAGTAATACTAAATACTTACATCTATATATTTCTGCAATTCATGCGCGAATTGCAAGCGTCCATTGCGTGCGCCACAATTTGACACGAACCAAGCGACTTTTTTCGTTTTATTCATGGCGTAATTGTGATCCTGCTCCACTTGGTTGATTTTCGAGTCATAGTAGACCCATTTCTCATAAGGCGCCACAATATCGCTGTCACGCCTGCAATTAAAGTCAAGGCCGTTGCATTAGCTAACAGTCAGTGGTGAGATGGAGTAAGAATTCAAAAGGAGTTTACCTGTAGGTGGCCGTCCAATTAATGGCGTCTGGTACTTTCACATTTTGCGTATGATATGGACATTCCAGATAATACAACATGCTAACCTGCTGTGGATTCGCTGGTCGCCCCAGACCAGTCGGTATGAAATGATCCTTATAGAGTATCATATCGGCTTTGTCGGCTAGACCGCGATTCGATGTCAGTTCGCAGGTATCCACCGGACACTTCGAGCGTAGGAAGACATCACGACCTTTATTGAAATTAAATGATTAAGCAAGGTTTGCAAACTAATGATAATAGCATTTCGTTTACCTTGCTTTACATTCCATGGACCAAGTCCATTGTAGAGCAGTATGATTTTCAGTCGTCCGCTGGCGCGTACCTTCTCATAGTTCGGCGGCACATACATCAACTGATTGACTATGCGATCACTGTGCGGGTTTTGATAGGGGAAGAGTCCAGCACCGCGTGGATCATGCTTCTTGCCACGCACCAAACTACCGCCTGCGCCGCCAACACCACCACCACCGCCATAACTGCCACGTTTACCCTGCCCTGTACGCGTTGGCGCGGCTTGCACCGGCTTCGGATAGTACTCACCTTGCCGGAAGAACCAAGGACGTGCAGCGGTGTTTTCCAATGGCACCTGTCCGGGATGCAAGTGTTGCTGCTGTTGTTGTTCACTCAATTCATTATTTACAGCGTCTATGGGTGGCGCGTTGTTGGTGCTAAGCGCAGGCGCTTCGCCCGAATCGTCGACGTGTGCCCTCAGCGCCGCTGCCTCATCGTTCGACGCAACAGTGATGGCGCTGTCCGTATAAGGTTGCGCTGCTTGTTCGTCTGGTGAACGCGCTTGTGCTTGTGGTGCTGCGCTTTTCGATTTCCAAATTTCATGTTCACTAAAAGGCGTACGAAGTTTAACGGTTTAATTAGGCAGCAGCGTGTGTGTGCGCGTGTGTTTCGACTTACCGCAAATTGAATCCGAATATCAGCAGTAGCGCGCAAAAGAGTGTGAAATAAAAATATTTCTTTAACGAAAATTTCGGGCGACGCATTTTTTGTCTGTTATCCGCTGAGCGTGTGGTTCTTTAGCTCGTTGTCGAACCGCTTTGGAAGGCACTTCTCAACCGCCGCCTCGTCTCGTCAACGACATTTACAGAATGCTTTTCATTTCCCTATAAATACAATACAGCTGAGAGAATGTCGACATTTCGGAGTGATTACATTATAGAACATGTGTGCTTGTGTTGGTTCAGTTGTTGCTGCTCTTTGAGCATAAATACACCTTGACTCTGGCGTGCCACACATATTCATAACTATTTTCTTAACATTTGTGGACTTTTGCTCTTCGGTTTGCTGGTTGGTGAGCGGTATAAACATATTTTTCAATTATATGCCTGTAGTACATACTATTTACTTTTTATTGATATTGTTTGCTGCTCTAAACGGTCTTACAGCTGTTTCAGACCGCTACCCTGGTCCACTGCTAGCTTACAAAGCAATAAGCTTAATTGTTTGGAATTAATTATATGGATAAATAATCTTGTTGCTCTTGCTGTATAGGTTCAGTCTAATATACATACCATAAATAGATGAGGATTGCACTGTAGATAGACCTTAAGTCTATTGTGCCCTTGTTTAATATACATATTTAGGGTTAGGTTAGGATAGCTTGGATAAAGAGGCTGATATGCGTGAGACCACGAATAATCCCACTTGAACTGCTAGAGAAGCTTGTCTGCTGCGATGCCTGCTACTCCTAAGTATGGATCAGAAAGGCCGTCGTATATCTACAAAGTGCCTAGAGCAAGTAAAACATGTATTGAGTTACTACCTACTCCAGCCGATTCGCCAGGTTCGTTGACGGTATGGCAACCAAGATGCTTCACCTTTAGTCTGGCAAAACTGGTCAGTGAAGTAGATGTTTCCAGCCCATCTTTCTAACTACAACTTTGACAAGTTCCCTTTCCCAAAGCAGCTCGGCTATCGTAGTGGATGCATACCTCCTTAAAAAAGAAGCCGCACTTCGTTGAAGTACAGCTGCTGCTACCTTAATAACTGCCATCTCAGCTTGAAAGACACTACAGTAGGTAATTTAAGGTTTCATTAGAGTTTCTGTATAGTTTACTTAGAGAGTTTTAAAGCCTTTGCATGGCTTTTTAGTGGCAATTTTGAACTTTCGTAAATTATTGGCTTATTCTTGAATCATTTTGTTGGTCTATTTTACTTTCAGTTCTGATATACTTATATGTATATATCGTATGTTATATGAGCAAATGGACAGCAAAGTTCTTCTTTTTGTAAATTTTGAGTATCCTTTGTATGAAATTATTTAAATACATATTATGGCTCAAGCAGCTCACGACTTCCGGTCTTGAACCAAGTATCCACTAGATAGCCAAAAAAACATCCGTTTGAGGAAGAGCTAAAGTGGAAAGGCGAAACAACTCCCCCTTAGGGTTGTGGGCTGGGTTTGAAACCCGCCACGTAAAAATCGTATCAACGAGGGCTATATTATTGTATTTAACTCTCAAAGCTCCACTTTTGATCATATTCTAATGAGCTTCAAATAGGTGGAGTTAAAAATAAATAGTTACTGTTTATTTGAGGCGTTTTTAACGGTCTTCAACCTATTTATTTACTCATATTCAAATAAAAAATTAAGTGGATTAAATAAATTTCATGTGAACTATATATATGTGTGCATATGTATATGTCTTGTCTGTGTACATATTTACATAAGAAGAATTTCATTGTCATTTTGCATTTGTTATACCAATTGTTACACTGTGACACTGAATTCGAAATTTTAGTCTGTAATTCCTTAAAATTCAGAAAAAAACGCTTAATTATATAATATAAAATAAAAGTATATATTAATTAGGTTAAGTCTATCGGATAATAAGAAAAAAATAGAAAACTCAAAAGAAAAATTACTTTCTTGTAATGACCGGGAGCCTAGTTTGAAGTCAAGTTTGATCAGATTGTATAGATCATTTGGATCACTTACTGATTCTTGGTGCTGGTTTAGTCGCACTTGACGAAGATTTAAAAATTTTGGTTTTCTTCCCTCCCTACAAACCAATTCTGTAGTACTCGTATTCGAAATACTTTGAATATACTCCAACTCTTCGGATGAAAAGAGACGCACTGCCAGATTTTGTCATCTAATTCTGCAACATCTACCGCATTTAAAGTGCTGAAACTGTTAGTAGGAGCTGGTACAAGAACACCTGTTTAATATGTTATCCACATCTATTTGGAGCTTATACTTGGAGAAATTGTCTTAGGGGTGTTTAAGAACATTTTTCAGAGTACCAAGCGAAACAAAAAATATAAGTTTTTTTACACAACCTATTACATATGCATTATTTTCATTTTATTTTATTTTAATTTTTTAACTTATATAGTATACACATCGTGGTAGTTTATTGAACTCAATAATCTTCGGCCTTCAAAGTTTTTGGTGAAAGAAGATATAACTGTGGAATTTGGAAATGAAAAGTCGGGTTATTCTTGAAAAAAATTCTAAAACTTGACAAAAAGGAAATGGTTGGAAAAGTGTGAAGTAAGTCTGAGCATTCATCAACTCTTCAATTTTGATAACATATTTCGGTTTTATATGTTCGAAAACTTAAATAAAAAAAGAATATAAAACATTTAACAAATACTTAATAAAATTAATAAAAAAAAACTCTTAAGTAATAGTTAGTAACGCATTTTTTATATTATTTAAAATATATTTCAAAATTATAAAAAATAAAAATAACCTCAAAATGTGTAAAATACCAAACGAATTAAGCTGTTCTTTACCTGCGTCGCACGAGACAATAGCAAATAAATATTCGGCTTTTAATATGCACTAAATTTGCCGAATTGTTTAAACAGCCGCCACTAATTTTCTATGTATTCAGTTCTTTGTAGTATAGCTCACAGCTCTACCGAAATTGAACCAAAACTGAGAGCGTAATAAAAACATACATATATGTATGTATGTATATAACATATGTATTTGTGTTTTGTATAGAGCACCGTCTGCTCAAAATAAACTTCTTACCTAAAGTTTTTAACAGAGAAAGTAACGCGTGATGCAAGTGGAGGTACATTTTTCTATAGCGTACAAAATACAGCTTGTGCAAGAACTGAAGCCGCTCAGCGTAGCCTTAGGCTTATAACTACTGTATGGAAAACTGGTAAGGCGGTAATAAAGTTTTGTATTAATATATGCGAAAATGCAGATTTTGCATCAGTTCGAGTCAGTCCGGGTCAAATTTGATCGAGCGTAAAACTGATTTCATGAGCATTTGACTTAATACAGAAATTGAATATGTGCAAATGGCCTCATTCTAATTGTATATATATCTGTCACTACTGAATTTGATTGTTTTCATTTGGAAATTTTATTCGAATAATCCTTCTAATATTCACTGCACTTGCCACTGTGTGGATGAATATGTCCCAACATTTATGTATAAGTAAATACTATGTGAACGTATGTATGTAAATAAGAGACTTTTTCCGCTCCATTTAACTTTAACTTTTTGGTGAAAAAATCATTGAAATATATTTTTTATTAAGAGCATATGTACTATATTTACCACTTCATAAAACTGTATATATTTCTTCGTATTTCAATTAGTTTATTGTAATCACTAGCGAATTGTTAAAGCGTTTACAGTGAAAACATGCTTTTAGCTCCGTTCAAAAAACGCAACTGATTGGTAATAAATGAATGAGCATGCAAGAATGCGCTGACTTCTGCTTTACCTAGCAACTTCATACCCTTTACGCAATAAATTACATATGTGTGAATGTATTTATTATTTTACATGTTTAATAAAATATACAACATTAGCTTGAAGAAAGGAAGTTAGTTTTAATTTAGAAACACAGCAGAAATAATTGTAGCATATATTCAGGAGCAAATGTATATAAAAGTCAATCACAGGCCATTAGAGTCTGCTTGGGTTCAATAATAAAATAAAAAAGAGATATAAAAAATAATAAATATATATGTATTTCGTCATAATCTATATTCAGTAATATTCCTGAAAACTATTTTGGGATGGTAAAATGGCAATATAGTTAATACTTTTCGTCGATTAGCTTGGCTAGGAGTTTAATTATATATTCAAAACACTTAACACTCTTCGAAAAATGCCTACAAAAATGTCAAATGTTTTGAAATGGTTATACAAATGAAACTGAAATCGTTTTATAGTTACTAAAAAACATACGGAGAATGTTTAAAATTGAAAATAACAAATGATCTAGATATTTATATAGCATTATAGCTTTAGCCATGCAAAGAAGTCGTAATATAAATTATATTCGCATATATTCACATATATCTACATATATATACATACTTATATATAGTTCTTATATAGTATATACGAGCTTTGTTTTATTTACACATGGCTCAGCGCGTCATTAACGGTATAAATACACAACTCGCGCTAAGCTGTGTGATAAAATACTTCGCCGCGTGAAATTATGGGCGTTTATTATATTTCTGCAATTGCTCAATGCTTTCAGACTATTGTTTCACTTTTTGTTTTTAAGACAGATAAGATTAAAAACGCACATGGGATATTTTAGAGACTTACATTGTTTTTTGGTACTGTCTATATTCACGTTAAAAGCAAAGAGCTCGTGTTATATGATAACTGTATATATACAAACGCACAGTCATAGTTATTTCACATGTCAATACTGAAAGCTCATTAAGCTTTATGTCAAACGTTCTAATCAGTGCATGTTTAAAATGTAGTCACGCGTATCGAGTGACTTCAATACGTTTTTTAATTTTTTTTTACATGAAGACAATTCTTATCATGAGCCCCTGCCTTAGCTACTATAAACTCGAATGCAATGCGCACTGGCGCCATTGTTACTCCAGAGCTGCCGAGTCGGGTTCATGTTTCCAATTTAAGGAATTTGCCGCGAAATTTATAACACCCAGAAGAAAACGTCGGAGACCCTATAAAGTATACTATATGTATAAATACCACGTTACAAGCTGAGTCAATTTAGCTATACGCGTGTGTATGTCTATGTATACACGAACTAATGTCAGTTTATAACATTCAGAAAATTTGAATTTATTTTCCCAAGAAGCGGCTCATTTGCCGGTACTGCCGTTTTCTAACCTCTATATGTAAAAAAAATATATTTGAAACTGTCGCTGAAGAAAGTACATTCATGAACAAAAAACTTTTAGTTAAAAGGGTATTCTAGTCTACAAAATTGAAAAAAAAATCCAAAAAAAAAAATTTCTATAATTCAACAGTGTAGATATTCAAAAATATCCCCCTAGAAATTTTTTTCAAAATTCAAATTATTTCCGAAGTTATAGCTGTTTTACAAAAGATAAACAAATAGCGCATCTCAAGCGCGAGCCAGAACGGTTGGTTTCGAGTATCACAAGTAGTGAAAACGATGGAAAAAACCATGAATCGGGCTTCGATTTGCTTTAAAGTTCACCATATGCTTCAAATCAGTACTCAGCAGCAACATGGTCATCGAATGAAGTAGGTGACCACCGATAATCGAGTGTATCACCCTTCAAGGAAATATCAAGTAGTACTACAAACATGGTATCGAAAAGTGGGAAGATCGCTATAATCAGTGTATCAATTTGGCCCAGAAATGTATTTTGCTATGGAAATTAGAAAAATTTGTCATAAGATACAGATATCGCATATCACACGTGATGAATTTCCTCGATTAAGAACTTTCCCCAATCAGACATAGATAATTATAGCTAGACTATGTGGGCAGTCCCTTTAACAATATGGCCTAGTTTTCCAATACCAAATTAAGTCCAAATCCCACCATTTCTATCCTTTGGGTAAGCGAATCTGAAGTTTAGTCACCTTTTCACTAAAAAATCCGTCTATATTGAAATTTTGTTGAAATTATACTCATTATTTATTCACACCCAAAGATTTTCGCCTTTTTGCAAATATATGTCAACAGTTTCCGTATTTGCCAGCACCTGTATTTGACCAATGGGAATTCGCAAGCAGCGCGCAGCATAAAGAAACTACTTTATCTAACTTATAAAGTGAACAAAGTACACTCCACCCAATTTTGTGTTTGTTTAATGGAAATGCAACCAAAAAAAGCGGCCACAAGTGCCACTTTGTCACAAAAAGTTCCATTTACAAGTGATTTTGTGTTGAATGTACACAAACTCCAGTTGAGCCTGCGGACTATTTCCGAAGATGAGGTTTACTTGCGATCCGCATGTGCACCTATTTTTCGCAATTGCAGCGGAAGTGTTTAGATAACCGTCTACTTACAAATCTACGCAAACGTATGTTTGTGAGCGGTGTGTGTGTAAACTTATATAAGTAAAAAATATATGTACGTGCCAAATTGCCACATGTTATTTATGTAGCGCAGTGCTTGTCATATAAATATCACGTATAAACAGGCTTAGAAACATACAGACACAAGTATATATGTATATGCACATGTACGACTACATATTTACATGTTAGTCCTAAGTAGTGCCACTTCATATTGGGGTTTTGCGCTTAAGTGTTTTCTTTCGCGTCACATTTTCCTGTGCAAACTTTAATTTGTTTGCATCAAAACGGGATCTACACGGCGTATACGTCACTTCACGTCTATATGAAGAGAGCACACGTTGAACTGGTGTTAGTATGCGTGCAGTTAGTTAGTTGGTGCTGGAAAACTGCGTTCACATTTTCCAGGTAATCAGGTTGATTGTTCGCTCCAACCACTTGTGTGGGTGTGTATGCGTGCACACATCTACATATTTTTATAGTTATGCATCCGCAGCCTTTTTCCACTTTAGCGTACTCAAGTGTTTTTATAAGTGCACTGGGATGACTTAGTTGTCGCTAAAGTTGTTTTGTTTATATTCTTTTTAATTTGTCCCCTTATTCACATTTGCGGAATGCACATACTCGATTTGTGGTTTCATTGATGCGTTGCTGTGATGCGAGCACACACAGACACACCCACCCATACATAAGTGTATTCATTCATCAGTTTTCTCCTGAGCCGTTTGTTGATTGCTTGTTATAGTTTATGTGCGTGTGTGTGTAAATAGCAAGAGATTAAAATACAAAGGAGAGCTATCCTACAATTATTGATTTCAGTAATGAATAGATTGTGCTGTATTTAGCTATAAATAAACTGAATTTAGTTATATATGTGCTGAATTCCTTGGCACACATTATGGGTTTACAAGGGTTTTCTCGAGCAAAAGAGGACATATTTTCAATATTCAATAAATTTCAAAATTCAGCCGAACTGGATCTAGAGTTCTGTTTTGACCGCCTGCTGCAGCGGAAGTATCAGTGGATTCTAGAAAAATGGAATAAAGAGCGATCGGTCTCTGATCTACAATCGGTAGGGTATTCGATTATTGTCTTTAGATGGAAAATTATGCAGTACTTTCTTGGAGCGCTTAGATGCTGTGTGAGCTGACTTTTCATCTTCAATTGTCATTACCAAAAATAGGGTTAACAATTTTCAATATCTACTTTTAATGAGCCACACTCAGCTTTTCCGAAAGCAGCTACTACAAAGAACAGCGTGACCGCGTTCTCGTAACGACAGACCGCAGATTAAAAATACGTGAGATACGTGAGACCAAGGAATAGTCGAAATCAGTGGATTCAACCGGAGCTTCTGTATTATAGGTCAGAAAGATATTCAGATTCACAAGCAGTGATCTAGGTTAACTGCATGGAGAAGAGCAAAACGATCACAAGGTTGACGGCAGAGAGACTAAGGAATAGTCGAAATATTAGATTAAACTGGAGCTTCTAATCAGTAAAAGCCGAAGACTATCCTGTTGGTCAGAAAGATGTTGGAACTCACAAGCGGTGATCTAAAGTGACTGCTTGGAGAAAAGCAAAACGACCGTATGCTGACATCTACAAAGTTTAATTTTCGGGTTGGTCACAGAGAGACCAAGGAATAGTCGAAATAGTGGACTTCAACCGCAGCGTCTTATCGCAAACAAACCTAAGACTGTGCTATCTGCCAAAAAGATGTTGGGATTCGCAAGCTGTGATCTAAATTGAAAAGAAAAACAAAACGAAGATCGTTAGGGTTGATGACAGAGAGACCAAGATAATCGAAATAGTAGACTGAAACCGGATCTCCTGATCGGAAAGACCCGAATGTTGGGCCTCACAAGCGGTTATCTAAATTGACTGCCGTGGACTCTACTATTGTGAATTATTGGACCGATTCCACCATCACAACGCACTGGCTCTGAACTCAGCGGTTGCCTTTACCAAATTGGTCTAATTAAGCTACCAAATGCCGTCCGATCGAAGATATGGTAACAGTTTTATAGGAATAGTGGGACACAAAAAGCATTGCGCCATCGGTCGAAAATCAAAGGTAACGTATTTTGCATATTTTGTGTGTTTTTTTTGACAATTTACATAATACCATAAGCCATTGAAAAGTTAGCACATACAGTTTGAGGTTCACAAATGCTTATCAATACCAGTACAATTATAACTGCATTAACGTGCAACTCATTAATCAATTTTTAATTCTTGTATCGGTGTATTTTTGACTTTAATTACAGCACACAATTGGTATTTCACCTCATTCGCGTGCACTTTATGGTGCGTCATTAGCTTAATGAAGTTTTAACCATTCGAAGCGTCGATAACACAACGAGCCATATGGGTATTGAGTCTAAAAGATAGTAATCAAAAGTGTTTAGAATATGTGTGTAATGTGATTAACGCGCACCAAATACCATCAATACAAAGTAGAGGGTACCTTTGATTAATTATTTTATCAATAAAACTTGTCGCAGAGCACAATGCAAAAGTATGACATAACCAAAGTGTAAATAATTGGCATACAGGGTGATCAATGTAAGCAGTTCTATTTGAAAATTTAAAAAAAAAGAAAAATCGTTAACTACGGTTGCACAGGAGCTTAAATCTTTACAAATAAAAAAGTTTTTATACAAAAATTGATTTTGAACGGTCAGCTTTGTTTGGCAGCTATATGCTATAGTAGTCCGATCTGAAATATTTCTTTGGATATTGCATGATTGCTTTGGGCAAGAGTCCATGCAAAATTTTGTGAAGATATCTCGTCGAATGAAAAAGTTTACTATACAAAAACTTCATGCCAATCCTTCAGTTTGTATGGCAGCTATATGCTATAGTGGTCCAATATCGGTAGTTCCGACAAATGAATAGTTTCTTTGGGAGAAAAGAACATGCGCAAATTTTCAGTTCGATATCTTTAAAACTGAAGCACTAGTTCTTATTAAAACTTGTTTAGGGTACAAAAAAATTGGCATATATGGACAGAAACTGGCAGCAAGTAAGTTTTTCTGGGAACTGATGGTACCAGTAACGATATCTTACCGAAATTAAATAGCTAGAACCGCATTTTCGACCACAATTTTTACTAAACGCGTTTTCATCGGCATTTTCAGTGATCCTAACTTTCTAGTGAAATATAGGTACTTCTTAGGAGCACCCTTTGCACAAAGATTTAACTAATCAGATAAAGTGGAAATATAGGTATACACGTACATACTATAAAAATGCCAAAGCAAAACCAAAACTTTAAGTATTCGGTTGCAAGTTAATAGCGTTCACTTCCCAACCCCGCGTATGCCATATAAACACCCTCAGACTTATAATAACTTGGGTAATGACTCGCACATGAGTTCGTCAACTTTTGAGTGGGTGTGTTGCAAATATTTTTATATAATATCGCAATAGCTGCTGCTACACTGCACCCATTGTGTTGGCAACAAAAGCAACAAGCGCAATACAAGGCTACACAGCTTGTTGTGCACGATGGTGAAGGATGTCTTATGCGAAATTGGTGCAGTGGGGCTCCTTGGTGGTATAAATATTGTTAAAACTTTACTGCACACCGCCCAACAACGGTCGGCCTCACCATCTTCTGCTCATCACCAGTTAAAGCACTTGACTCTTGTATAGATATGCGCGCTGCACGAAGAAAAACAATAACATTGGTGGCAAAAACAAAAGCGTTGGAGGCAAATAAAAGAAACAAAAACAAGAGGAAGCTTACAAACGCATGAGCATGCATAAACAAGTGGATGCATATGTGTGAAATGTATGTATGCGCTTACATATATATTATGTGTTTGAATATATATATAACCTGTGTAAAATAGAGATGTGTGCTGATATATTATAGGCAATCGATAGTCATCCTAAGCGTATATAACTTGCGTTTCAACCATCAAATAGATATTTTTGGATACTTTAACTTACTAACGTTCGAATATCGATTATTATAAATATAAATCGATAAGTATCGAACGGTTTTAAATTATTAATTTGAAATATCACAATCATAATATACGATCATCATTAACTACAAATTGAGTCATCTATAATCGATGAATTTTATTGGATATTTTTACCAAATATCGATTATTATAAATATAAATCGATAAATATCGAACGCCTCTGAATTATTGATTTGAAATATGCAAAAAATATGTAATTTTAAGAAGACATCAACTCCGATCAAAATAAAATTGATATCAACGATAATCGATATACTATATACCGAACGTCACTGAATTATTATATAATTTGAAATATGTAAAAAATACTATATTCTAAGTAAAATTAACTCCGATAATCATAAATAAAGTCGATATAATTTGAAATCGATAAATATCGAACGTCTCTATATTCTTAAATATTAAAAAAAATGTAAAAAGGACAATATTTTAAATACACTTCAACTCCGTTAACCATAAATAAAATCGATATGTTTGAGATCAATAAATATCGAACGTCTCTATATTCTTATATATTATGAAAAATGTAAAAGGTGGGACATTTTAAGTACACATTAACTCCGATAATCATAGAATAATGAGCATCTATATTTATAAACGGTAAAACTTTAAAGAATAGACAGCCACTGATCGCACATATAATTACAGCCATCTCTTATATAACATAACACTAATAATAATCCTTTAGGTATGGACCGAGCGCATATAAGCTGGAAGAGCGCGTCGAGAATGAATGCGTAGCGAGTTGGACCCTCGAGTGAGATATGGCTGCCAAGTGCATTTTAATTAAATTTCAATTACTTCTTGCATGCATTGCACACACCGAACAAAGAATGCATGGACGTGGGTTTGTTGATGTTAGCCAATAACGCCCACTAAAGTAATCCGAGCACATAGCCTTGGACAAAAACTTTAACCTGCGTAGAGTTGCCATTGTGCGTGCAGCTACGTTGACCATATGCGCCATAGGTACACACGTACGTACAGTTGCAATCAAATTGTTAGTAGTGCTAGGTATCCTTTTAATATATGTGATCATCCTTTTTTATTATATCTTGTTTTTGTGATTCACTTTAAAACCCTGAGTGCCCACAGACCAAGAAAGGTGCCGTTAATATCTAAAACACAGGTTGAAAAAGGATTTCGATTCGCTAAAGGACATTTAAATTGGTCTTCCACAAAATGGCGGAACATTTTATGGTCGGAGGAATCGAAGATTGTTAAGTATGGCGGAAAGGGATTGCGTCAATATATAAAACGTCCGGTCAATACCGAATAACAGTCGAAATATACAACAAACCGGTAAAACATGGAGTTGCGAGTATCATGGTTTGAGCATGCTTTTCTCCGCAAGGTATAGGACCGATTTATTGGATTAAGGAAAACATGACTAGTGATTCGTATGTCGAAATACTCCATAAAACCATGCTACCGTAAGCCAGTGAAGAAATGCGGCTTGTAAAGTTTCTAAAAGGTGGTTTGAGGAATGGAATATCAAGCTAAGAGAATGGCCGTCACAGTGCCCAGACATCAATCTCCATCAAAAATTTGTGGACTGATGTCAAGGAGGCAGTAGCCCGATATAAGCCGACATCAGCCAGGCAAATATAGGAGGCTGTGAAGAGCGCATGAGAGTATATTTCCAATGAAAGCTGCCAAAAACTTGTTGACTTAAGGCCACGAAGATGCGTTGCATATTAAAAAATAAAGGTTACGCAACTAAATACGAATTTCATAAAAAACAATATCCAGTTTGAAACAACAAAATAAAAAACCGCAGAAATTCCTCATACATGTTTTTGATACAGTACTTTCTTATCAGTTACGATACAGTCTTTTACGATTGCACACTATGTACTAAGAATTTGACCGCAACTCTACATCTACATACAGTATGTATACACAAATCTTTAAACGGGGTTTGAGCAAAAGTGGCATGACTAAGAGTAGATATGTTTTTGGTGGACGTACTCGCATTTAATTTATGTTTTATGTTCTACGTTTTTCGTGATAAATGGTTGGTTACACATACGAATTTTGAGAGAAATTTTTGCGACTGAAGTAGAGTAATTTGATGTATAAAAAATAAATGTATAAGTAAAGATGATAGAATTCGGGTTTTACCGAAGTTTGTCGGTGTTACGGCACATCTTTAGAAACTGAGCCAGTCAGCAAAGACAAAGAGACAAAATACAGATGGAAAAGAGACAGATCTGCAAGAGTACCTTACTCCGATTTATAACAGGATGTCTCCTGTTGTCACCCATCGAGCATCTACATAGTGCGGCCCACATGCTGCTTGTAAAGGCATATAACATACTTCGCTCCAAGCAGTTTCTGCCCGAATGTTTTCACAGAAATTATCCCTGCAGTCACTTGCTTGAAGCGTAGTCACCTCCTAGGAACATAAGGAGAGCATTTTTCCAACACTTCGATGAACTGTTATAATATGCCGAACAAATTTCGGACGCGAATAATTTCCGAAGCCACTGAACAGCATTCACAGTGAAACTATTAACACAATCCCGTTCCTACGAAAGTCGGGTTTTCGTAACCGGAATGGACCCGAATTTTTTTATCCGATCAAGGACTGTCAACTTCGGATTAATTCTGCTGCTACAACAATAAACTATTAACACGTTCACCCACTCCCTTCCAGTGCATGACGTACTTAATACCACCTATTGCGGAACAAGAGCTGAAGATGCCGAGTGAAACAAGAGTGGCGTTAGCCCTTGGTTCTAGGTATTGTAGTAGCTTAAACTCCAACTTATCCTGCATAAACGCTGACATATAAATATGTCTATGTGCCCGAAGCATTGAGTCCCCGCATGACTTTAACCACAATCTTTGCATGCCCAACGATTTCCACTCATCTAACACCCCTCCTCATATGGCCCGACCCGGACGAAACAGCATATTTCTTGGTGCTGGAGTTAGATGACTTCGATGACAACTAACCCGCACGTAGCCACTCAAGCGGGGACTGGATAACTACAAAGACAACAACATCAGTTCGTCTGCTAAATACTATTTACCGCTTCCAATAACTAGCTAAAGGTATTACCTAATTTTCTAGCTGGCGAAAGTTAAGCGTTTAAATAAATTGAGTAAGAGTAAATTGACGGTTTTACTGACTACAGTTAATAGCGTCATATTTTAAAAGCATTATTGCCATTGTTAAGTTATTTTTGTTCAGACTTTTAGTCTACAGCACATATTTTACTTTGTTCGACTACTATTATTACGTTTTAATTGAGCTGTCAAGAGTAAGCTGCATTTAGGTGTAGATAAAAAACGACAGATGACACACCACATAACTGTTTATCTACCTACGCCAAAAAAATTAGCACTTATATGACATATTAACACTGGGATAACGGTATAAACACGCGAGTTATTATTTTGAGTACCTAGCGCCATATCGAAATCCAAAAGCTAACCCACATCGTGCGAAGCTATCGACGTAGACCCTATGTAGGGCTCCTAGGAAGCAAACGAGCGATTTTGAAGAATCTTTTGTATACTCTGAACTAGGCATATTAAGTTTATCAAGATGTTTGTTACACCCAAAGGGAAGCATCGGAAACCATATAAATTATATAAATGATCAGTGTGAGGAGCTGAGTCGATCTAGTATCCGTCTATCGGTACATATGCGAACTAGGCCCTCAGTTTTTGAGACATCAGTCTAAAAATTTGCACACATTTTTTTCTTTCCAAAAAAGCTGATCATTTGTCGGAACCGCCGATATCGGACAACTATAGCATATAGTTGTCACACAAACTGAACGCACTAACTCAAGTCCTTATATGGAAAACTTTTTTTATTTAATAAGATATACCCATAAAATTTGGCACAGGTTATTATCTCAGACTTTAATACAATTTCCAAAAATTTTGTTCAGATCGGACCGTTATAGCATATAGCTGTCATACAAACTGGCGGATCAAAATCAGGAAAAAGAACTTTTTATACCCATTAATGCATAAAAATGCACTTGTGAAGGGTATAGCTGCGATGTAGCCAAAGTTAACGTTTCTTCTTAGTCTAGATCCCTTTAATATTAAAAATTGTCTCTACACACTAAAAATAAACATATGTACCTTTAGTTCTGTGTTAAGTTCTCGTCTGTTAAACAAGATTTCGAGGTAAAGTCTTTAACGTTGTATAACATAAGCTCTGCAACTTAAATCTCCCACCAATGGCGAATTATAATATCGAAATACTTATAAAATTATGCCATGGAGGACATTTGTTTTCACTTTCTATGCGAAATATCACTTTAGAGGAATTTTGAGCGCGGTGTGCTACAAGCTTAGCTTAACTTAGTGTTATGATGCGTGTCAAGTAAGTAAAGCCTACCAACTTATCGGCTTACCAATTAGTCAAAATTACGTCACAACTAATTGCGATACAGACCTACATACAACAATGTTTAAAAAGCAATTATCGATACTGCAGCGGCATTAAACTTTACAATTATTTTTGTTATTGAAACATTTTAGCTAAAATTGCTTTCGGCTCATTACGTTGATAACAAATATGGCTGCGAGCACGCTGGGTTTTATGACCCTAAAGAGTAGGGGAAAATTGTGGCATTTCAACAGTGAAACAAAAACAACATGACAATAAAATATAATTAAGTAATAAACAAAATAAATAATTATTATTGAAGTCGTGGCGAAAGTGAAGAGCAATAAAATACGAAAATTTAATATGTGGACCTATAAATATATAAAATATGTATTTTTCTAAATTTGTATGTTTTCAAATAAGAAATGTTTCGAAAAATTTGTGCATTCAAGGAAATATCTGTATATTTATTCTATTTATTATAAATATCTATATATAAATATTTATTTACTATACTTTAAATAACAACATTGCAGCGTCTACTCTTTTAAGGGGTTATTCCTCATGCGAATTTCGAAATTTCGATTTTTTTGCATATATATCGAATCTGCATATGTATTTGCAAATATTTTTTGGAAACTCGAAATTGAACCGACAAATAATTTCGGAGATATGAGCGTATTGGTAAGGCTCAGCGTCACGAGCTAAGTCGATTTGACTCATATCCGTTTGTCTGTATACTGAAGGACCGACTACCAGTTTTTAAGATATCGATCTGAAATTTTGCATATGTTCTTTTCTCTCTAAGAAGCTGCTCGTTTGTCGTATCTGCCGGTATCGGAGCACTATAGCATATAGCTGTCATACAAACTGACGGATCTAACTCAAATCCTTGTATGGAAAACTTTTTTATTTGATAAGGTACCGTCACAAAAGTTGGTATGGATTGTTGTCTAAGGTAATGGTGAAATCTTCAAGGAAATGGTTTAATTCGGATCCCTGTAGTGTATATCTGCCATACAAAAGGAATCATCAGAATCATGCGCTTGTATGGGAAACTTTTTTATTTGACAAGGTATCGTCCCGAAATTTGGCATGGATTATTTTCAAAAGCAACAGTGTAAACTCCACAAAAATGGTTTAGATCAAGTAACTATAGCATATAGCTGCCATACAAACTGTTCGATTTAACTCATGCCCTTGTATGGAAAACTTTTTTATTAGACTAGATATTGTCACGATTTATTTAGCCTGGATTACTGTTTAAGACAATAGTGCAATCTCCAAAGAAATTGTTCAGATCGAGTCACTATAGCATATATGTAGCTGCCATACAAACTGGCCGAGCAAAGTCGCTGTAAGGCTTATTTGGTTTTTGTGCGGGCATTAAGTTGACGTTTTCTTGTTTATTATATTTATTAAAAATATAAAAATCACAAAAAAGCGTTTTTTTCTGACTTGCTATTGGAAATAACCCACGAACTAACATTCAGCATACATATTGTTACATAAAAAGAATAAAATCGACAAAAATTGCTCAAAATATGGCAGCTTTTGAAGAAAATAACGTTGAACTAAGTAAATTTCGGTTAACACGCATCGTTTTGTATGCATGTAGGTGCATAGATAAACCAATGTGTAGCGACAACGCGTCTAGTAAACACCAAAAACACAAACAAACGTCTACAACTATATATACAATAAATACACACATCTAAATATGTAAATGTGCTGTTTGACCAACAAAAAATTATTTGCTAGGAAGTTGCAAACACATTTGACGCACTAATCGTGAGTTTATAAGAAATTACGAGCACCGCTGGCCTCCACCCACGCGGTACATATGTCCTTAAAGGCATGTACATAGTTACATAAATACATATACATATACATATATATTTAATTTATTTAAGTAAGCTCATACTCATATGTGTGTGAGTTATTGTTTAACAAAGCACATGTGTGAGCATATGCAGTCGTACAAACATACATACACACATAAAACAACATACTGGAATGTACATATACAGGTATGTGTGTATGTATGTATGTGTGCCTGCAGTCACTGCTTGCCTTTTCGACTTCTTGGCACATGTCGCGCTTGCTTTAAGGTGGCAAATAACTAACTAATGCAGCGCAAAGCAGTGTTTTGTTGTTGTTGTTTTTGTTTTTACTCCATTTTTGGGTAATCGATATTGTAAAGGTTAAAAACTTGAAATTGGCTGCTGGCGTGTGGCGTGTGGCGAACGCGGCTGCCTTTGATCCTGCGCCCACCGTTCGCCGTCCGCGTCCGCCGCTTGACTGCCACATTTACCTTATTGGCACTTGTACATGCATACAGCTATATACATATGTATATACGTATGTATGTGTATCTGTGCTTGTATATTTGGTGATTATCCAACCCTCAGGTTTGGTTATGAAACTTAAATTATTAATATCACTGCTGTGTTTACATAGTCCTAAATATTTAACCTCAATTTTTGTTTTTTTCATTCTCTCTGTTTTTTTAGTTATGGAATATGTTTGCTGGCAGCATATTTTACTTACAAGTAGTTTTTGTTTTCTATTTCAAAGTATACACAGCGATATGTGCGTGCTCGTTGTTGCGTTGTTTGCGTGCATGTGCATGTACATACATACGTTTAGGTGTATGCGTGTAATTTTCTTGTCGTACATACATACATACTCGTACACTTTTATCACTCACTTAAGGATGTGCTTTAGAATTTTCAAGGTAGACTCTTTCGACTTTCGCCTCTATATGTTTTCAACTTTTCATTTTCCGTCCGTTTTACTATGCACACGGTGTGTTAAGATTTTGCAAAATTCCACACTGCAATTTTCAATTTTTTTTTATTGTTACCACAGCGCACAGGATATTTTTTGCAGTAAATGCGCGCAACGCGTACTTAATGCTTGACGATGTGGCGACTTTTCACGTAACTTTCTAACTGAATTTTCCTTCAGCTACAGAGACTTTTATTTGTCGTTCAATGCTCGGCTTGGCCATTCGTTGATATTCGCTCGCTGCTTACATGCCAACTCTCGCCGCCTTTGTAGCTTTGGCACAGCTGTCATTCTATCTCTGCTGAGCGCACCGCTGCCGGCACAGCGCTCTGTGTACACACACACACACATGCTTATGGATATACTATCTAACGGTTATTGCTTGTTTGCTTGCTGCCTTTCAACACTGCGCCACCCTGCCAACCCACTGTAGCGGCAAAAACAACCATTCAGCGATATCAGCTGCTGCAGCGCGCTTTTGGGCGCACATACAACCCCTTCTTGTTTACAGGCATAAGTGGTTGTGTGTGTGTCTGCGTGCTGTGTGTTGTCTGTGCTGATGTCCTTTTTCGTTTGTGTTTTGTTTTGTGAGAGACAGAGCGGCGTCGTCGCTGTTGTCTTCGAAGTCTCTTAGTCGCCACTGTTGTTTTCTGTTGCGAGTTGTTGATATTCATTCTTTTAGGCAGATAGGCGTGTTTTGGCAGAACAACACAAGGGTTTGACTATGAATAAAACTAAAAAAATTAATTTAAAAATTTATATTTATTGATAATTTTTATCAATATTTTATTAAATAGAATTTGAATTATTTAATATTTTTAAATATATTTAGATTTCGACAACAGTTAGGTCCATAGACAAGACAACAAGACAGTCGGGTCTAAGTAACCGAAACGGACCTGGATTTTTTACCGATTAAGGACTGTTAACGCGGAACTTCGGAAATATTTTCTACCGTTACACCAACAACAAAATTAATATTTATTTGAGGTTTTTTGTTGACAAAAATGAGAACTTCTTCCACTTCTACACATTAATAGCACAGTTTTCGGCGCAAATAAAAGGCCTTGGTGGTTTGAAACTCTTTCATTCAGCTGTTATCGCATGAAAATGTCCGCAACCAGACATTGAGATTGTCTTTTGTTCGTTCCCACGACAGTCGCGACTAAGTGACCGGAACGGACCAGCATTTTTAACCAACCAAGGACTCTCAACTCAGCACCACTTCTCGAAATTACTTAAGGAATGCTTTCTGCCGCTACAACAACAACAATATTGTCATTTTGTATTTTATATCGCTCTATGGGTCTGTTCCGATTACCTATCAGCGTGGGAACACTTTCATTGAGGTTGAACAATAAGCCCACAACAGTCGGGTCTATGTAACCAGAACAAGCACGGATTTTAGCCTGTTAAAGAACTGTCGGAGGTGTTTTCTGCCGTTATAATAGCAACAACAACAGTTGTTAATATTGCTCAATAATAATTAGGTGCAGCTACTGCGCATACATATGTATACATATATCGAAAAACCAAATACTACATAATTACATGGTTTTGCATTAAATGTACATATAATTAACCTGAAAGTATGTTATACTTTCGGAGGAAACTACCAAACCATTTCCGTTCTTAAAAGTCGCCCCTGTTACCAATAAAAGACGAGACAGCAACTGATTTTATAAATTACAAGTTTAAATATATTTCCCAGTCACAAAAATACGCCGTTACATACATACATGTATTGATTTATATAATACACATTTTATTAAAAATTTATTGATAGCGCCAAATAATAAGTTCTGTACATAATATGTAATACACATCCGTTAAAAAAATTAGAGCAATAAATAAATTATCATGGAAAGTTCCTTCTGCGATTCTATACATACATACATATGTATATTTTTGGAATGAATGATTTTTCATTAAAAAAATGGGCAGCTATTTTTTACAATTCACTGCAGCGTTGTTTACTTCAACAATTGTAATGTTATAGTGTAGCACTTATTTTACACAAATTTGTCTGAATGACAGCCTATTTCGTTTAATGTCACTGAAAATTTGAGTACATATAATTTTACAAACTATTTTTACCCTAATACCATTTTCATTGCAACTGCGCTGGTGAATTTATAAAATTCTACTGCGGTCTAACTAATCTTCACAAAATTTTCTTGTTATCTTGCTTACTGCTCTTTTGTTTTGGCGTCTTTAAAAGCTAGTTTTAAAGTTACAAACTTTAATAGGTACATTTTTGCTATTGCAAACAAAATATTAAAAAACTTAAATTTTCTTCAAGCAGTCATAAATAGGTTTGCGCTTCAAAGTTCTCCTATTTGTTGTATTACATTTCACAATAAATATATTTATGTGGAGCTAAACGTTTCATACACATTCGCACCAAATACTTTGCTCTTCTCATCAACCATATAAAATGTGATCAGCGAGGTCGCCAAATTCTGTGGACGTGATTTTTCATCGAATCCTTGCGACGTTAAGCCACTTACAATCGGTATAAGTTTCGCTAAAGCCATTTCTACGCTGTTTATGCTGAGAATACTATTCGCAGCTGCCACGTCGCCACCATCGCCGTTTTGTGTGGTTTTATTTTCTTCGCTTGCTGTAGCCTTTTGCGCTTGCGTTAATGTCTCGCCGATACTTTCTGCCATGGCGTCCACCGTCAGGGAAAAGCCTCGACAGATGCTGTTCGAGCAAACACTTGCGGCATCGTCGCTCTCCAGCAAGTCTAAGGTTTCATTATACATTTTTTGCAGTAGTGGTCCCACTGTATTATATTCTGGTACTTGTGGCGGCAATAAGTAGGACGCCATTTTTGCAATAGGATCGCCTACATCGCTATTGATGGCCATCTGTAACGTCCAGAAGAGCTGTTCTATATCTGAAAGACTAAAACGCTTCGACAGCGGCAATGTCTTCATAACAACAAGAACTTTGGCACGTATTATACGTATTAGCTCACTTAAGCCACCATCATGTATGAAGTAACCAATGAGTGATAGATACTGTTGTTTCAGTTCTTCTGCGATTTGTTTTCTCTCCAACGTCACGTCTTGGTATAAATAACCGCCAAGCAAATTCATTTGTACACGCAAGGCAATGACTAACATCGATGAAGCGTAAATGAATGTTGTCAGACGCGTGAACGCGACAATCTTCATTTCTTCCCACAATTCTAATTTATTCGGTGGATTCTGACGAAGTTGATCCAGCAATGCGTTGGTATTGCATTCACGTATTATGGCTGCATATAATTCTGTGCCCATTCCAATAATTACCTTATTGCAGGTATGTTCTGTCGTTTCAAAATGTTGCATACGCTTTGTCTTTTCGAAAAATTCGCGTGCTTGACGCGTTTGATATTCAATAAGTTTTCGCTGTGCATATTTGATAGCTACATATGTGCCTCCAACTAACACGCCTGTCACTATAAATTTTCGTCGGTGACGTGTGGCGAAATCACGTAGTCGGCTGAACATTTTTTGTTGTTGTTTAACGCTAAATCGGAGTTCCGAAAACCCTTCGAGTATTCTCTTAAAATACCTTTTGCTGCAATGGAAATTAGTTATTTTATTAAATCTGAAATTTTGAATTAGTGTACAAAGTGCAATGGATATTACGATTTTCTTAGTAGTTAAACCTGTTAAGATTATCCTGTTTTAAATTTAAATACACTTATTAGTTATCCACCCATTTTGCACACACCAATCAATACAAATGATACTTACTGTGATTTTATTTAGTTAGTATAGTTTACGATTGTTTTGTTGCCTCCTTCTTTCACTGCCCACACATTTATCGTCTCATAACTAGAAATATTTAATTATTCATATAGTTTATTGATTTACAGTGATTTATCAACTGCTTGAAGGAACGATGCGTGAACATACATACACACAGCACTATATAACGACAGTCGCTTTATAAAAAAAAACAAATTATTACTATTACTTAAAGTGTTATATTTTATTAAATATTTTCTTATAAAATTAAATGAATTACCAAAGTACGAAGTCCGATTTTTATTTATTCAAAAGATGGAAACCTGCACGGTGAAATATAGAAATAAGTATTACTGTCAAACAAATAGACAGGAGTTAAAAAAAATGACAACAAAAATCAAATGACATTTCATCTGACATATCTGTCAAAATGTCAAAAAACAGAGTTGCAAGTAGAGCTTAACCTTTCATATGCAGTTAAAATAGTTTTGTAGTTTTTAATGCGCTTATGATGCACAGCGGTTAAATATTTTGACAGATGCAACAACAAGTGGGGGGTGGATAGGTAAATAGAGCTTCATATCTAAAGTAGTAAATTAATATAAATTAAGTAAATAAGGCAATTAAGATTCAACAGCAGAATTTGATAAATTTTTATATAGAGCTGAAGTTACAACTGAAGGCGTCACACAATATGGCTCAACCTCAAGTAAAGTCGGTGGTTGCTGCGGAGGAAGCTAACAAGAACTTAATTATAGTAACTGGATTTGGACCATTTGTTGGACATGAGGATGTGAATGCCAGTTGGGAGGCTGTACGCCTTTTGCCAGATGAGCTAACTTGGCATGGTCTCCATTATAAGATAGAGAAACGGGAGGTACCTGTAGAGTATGATGCTGTGGACAAAGCTGTCGAAGAAATATGGTCACATAAGCCACAAGTAAGCAAAACTGACGTGCTATTTCTCGCGAGTAAACTTATTTCTTTTTATTTTAAAAGCTGGTTATACATTGTGGCGTTCATGGTAGTGCAAGTTGCATTCACGTAGAGAAATTGGCATATAATCATAAATTCACACGACCGGACTATGCGCGCCAGCGTTTACCAAAGTCTTCAGCATGTTTAGTGAATTGTAACATTAATATGAATGATAATCATACCTTACATTGTGGCTTAGATGTGGATAAAATTGTGGAAGTCGTTGCTGCATCATGTGAGTGTACGCCAACTGCTACAGACGATGCCGGACAAAGTAGCGTCAATGTAGAACAAGAAGCATTTACGGTTCTTAAAAGTTCAGATGACGTCGGCAATTATTTGTGTGGATACATATATCTAAAATCTCTTGATAGAAATAGGAATCGCACTTTATTCATACACGTACCACCCATAAACTGTCCATTCACGTCAGAAGAGACGAAGGAGGTGGTGTTGCGAATAATTGAAGAATGTATTCGACAAGTTACGGAGAACGAAAAAGTAGATTGTTGAATTATAGGAATATTCTTCTTATGCATTTGTGTCTTACGATTTTATCAAGAAGATAAAATTGATAATGTTGTTTCTTTATATAATGTATCAAAGTATTACAACTACCGAACTAATATATACGTTTTAACAACTTTATAAAATATAAAAAATAACAGTAAATAATAATATAACAGTTGGTAATTTATTTTTCGTTGTGCTCAGTCATTTATATGTAAGGTTAACATTCGAGGTCTTCTGTTATAAATTAGAAGTGGTATAATGTTTTATGGATTTTCTTTAAATAAATGTATAAACAAATAAATTAGTACTTATTTATATGCATATGTTTTTCGGAAACATTGGCACCACTTTCATCCTCAATCCACACAAAATTTGGCAGCACTAAACATTGTTTTGTTATTTTCTCATATTTCTTAAAATATTAATATTAGGAAATTGTCAACGAGTTTTGTGCTAATAAAAAACTGTGAAATACTTAACTTTGCTTAAAACATGACACGACACGCTCGTAATTGCACAGCCGGTGCTGTATATACTTATAATGAAAAGCGCCGTGATGCAGCCGAATCAGGCTATGGCACCAAAGCACAACGTCTTGGAAAAGATTCGGTTAAGTCCTTCGATTGTTGTTCTCTAACTTTACAACCTTGTCGTAATCCTGTAATAACTAAAGAAGGATACCTTTTTGACAAGGAAGCCATTTTGCAATATATAATCACAAAGAAAAATGAATACAGTCGTAAATTGAAAGAATTCGAACGTTTACGACGGCTTGAAGAGACGGAAAGCGCGCAGGAGTTAAATCTAAAACAACAAAAATGCATTGAAAAATTTGTAAACGCTGGTAAACCAGTCAATGAGAGTGCCAGTGAGAAAAAATCGGCCGACGTAATTGCTATAACGCCAAGCACCTCTGCCGCTGCAGTAGCTGCGGCCGGTGGTTCCATCTCTAACATGACCAATGGCAATGAAAAGAAGTTACCTAGTTTCTGGGTGCCCTCCGAGTGTCCAAACGCTGGTGCAGCAAAGGCAAAGAAACCTGATTCAACCATTTATTGTCCAGTTTCCGAGAAGCCTTTAAAAGTAAAAGATTTAATAAATGTAAAATTTACACTAATCAAGGATGGTGATAGTAGCCGTTCGCTAATAGCAAAAGAAGCGCGTTACATGTGCCCCGTAACACACGATGTACTCAGCAATGCTGTACCCTGTGCTGTATTGCGTCCAACGTGAGTTTAAATATTGATATATGGAATAAACATCTTACAAATCTTATCTCTGCAGTGGCGATGTGGTTACTATGGAATGCGTGGAGAAATTAATTAAGAAAGATATGATACATCCTTTGACGAATCAGAAACTATCTGAAAAAGATATTATACCCCTACAGAGAGTGCGCTTGCGAATAATTTCTCAAATAATCAGATTTCTCATGTATATTTTTTTATTTCCTATTTATAGGGTGGTACCGGCTATGCAATGACCAATGATAATTTAAACGCCAAGGAAAAGCGACCAATGTTGCAAGTTTAGAGTATTCCTCTTTAAGTTTAGCAATTTAGTTATTTGTCGGTTTCGATTTAAGATTTTAAATTTATTATGTTCAATAAAAAAAAACTAACAATCAATAATAATTAATATTTTAAAAAAAATTACTTAAACAAATTTTGGAATTACTACTTTATATGTATAAACATAAATAACTTCAATTGTGAACGTTAATTAACAGAACATATTAAAAGTAAATATACATACATACATACATTTTATTTGCAGATAAGATGTCTTTTTCTCTTATCTTTGTATCTGGCTTTGACCCAAAATTATTCTGCACAATTGAATCATTTTATAGGTTCATTGACTGTAATAGGAAACATAGCAATCGGTCAAATCAATTTCAAGATAACAGCATCCATCAATGACAGTTAAAGAGTCAACAAACGATATTGAATACGCTATCTTTTGCAGATGCAGATGCCAATGGCGACCTTCTACTCATCAAATATAAACGCTTGGCAATGCTAGAAAGGCATTAGAAAGCAATCAACTGCTAGTGCGAAAGAAAGTAATTTAATTTTATTAAAAAAAAAATTATATACAAAAAAATTAAAATGCGCGCAATTTTTGTAAAAATCATATCTCTTTTGGCTCTAATCATTAATACTCACGCAGAGTCATTCAAGGAGTGCAAAAATGCCGCTGAAGGCACTTTTGTAGCGGTTGAGAGCAATTGCCTCGCATACATTTACTGTCTGGACGAAGAGTCATTCACCGATACATGTCCAGTTGGCACCTATTTCGATGCAGAGCAACAACAATGTTTGCTAGACGAAGATGGTACCAAGTGCACAACTTTTATGGTGCAGCCTATGCCAGCAATGGAGCAACAGCAGTTGTTAACACAGCAAGGGCTAACTGAGACTACACCCACTGCGACGACTAGTACAACTACTAGTGGTTTGTTGTCACCACGCCCACAATGCAAACGAACTATGGATGAGTATTTTCCATATCAGCAGCGCTGTGAGTACTACTATCGCTGCACGCGCGGTTATTTGAGCATATTGCGCTGTAGTCTGGGTTACGGCTGGGATTTTCTGCAAGAGAAGTGCATTCTTCTGAAAGAAGCGCAGTGCTTTAAGGCTCTGCGGGCGCATGTTTCTAGTTTTTAAATATTTTTTTTATGTTTTAATTGTAAGTGTTTTGTTTTTGTGAGTAAACGTTATGGCACCGCATAAAAATGTGCATGTGTGTATTTCATTCGTTTTCGCTTAAAAGTATGCAAATATTATTAAATGATATGAAGTTCCGCCATTCTAAACAAAGCCAATATCCAGTGAACGTTTATCATCCTCCAAACACTTTCCATAAGCACTTTTTGAGATGACCTACAGCTCCTTCAGCGAATATCTCTTCGATCGATTGAAAACGGGTTTCCCGAAGCCGATATTTCAATTTGGGAAACCATAAATAATCACACGAAGCCTAATCTGGTCAATCCTTGGTATTCATTGCTGTTTGGGCTTTAAATTCGGTCACAATCGTGACCCTCCGTTCCATTGATTGTTGACTTGTTTACATATCAAACTTATAAATTCATGCCTGCGTTTCTTATTAGAGCCAGCTGGCTGCCAACTGCCCTGAAGTCACGGCACGACTGCTAAACAACATCACATTGCGTAGCTGGTGTCACCTTAACAGTGGCCAGGCACGGTGCGTGCGTTTCTTATATAGAGCCAGCTGGCGGCCAGCTGCCCTGAAGTCACCGCACGACTGTTAAATCACATCCCTTCACGGCGCGAGTATCACTTTACCAGTGGCCAGGCCCGGTGCGTGCGTTTCTTATATTGAGCCAGCTGGCGACCAGCTGCCCTGAAGTCACCGCACGACTGCTAAACAACATCACATCGCGGCGCGAGTGTCACCTTAACAGTGGCCAGGCACGGTGCGTGCGTTTCTTATATAGAGCCAGCTGGCAGCCAGCTGCCCTGAAGTCACCGCACGACTGTTAAATCACATCCCATCACGGCGCGAGTGTCACTTTACCAGTGGCCAGGCACGGTGCATGCGTTTCTTATATTGACCCAGCTGGCGGCCAGCTGCCCTGAAGTCACCGCACGACTGTTAAATCACATCCCATCACGGCGCGAGTGTCACCGTAACAGTGGCCGGGACCGATGCCTGCGTTTCTTATATAGAGCCAGCTGGCGGCCAGCTGCCCTGAAGTCACCGCACGACTGTTAAACGACATCACATCGTGGCGCGAGTGTCACCTTAACAGTGGCCAGGCACGGTGCATGCGTTTCTTATATAGAGCCAGCTGGCGACCAGCTGCCCTGAAGTCACCGCACGACTGTTAAATCACATCCCATCACGGCGCGAGTGTCACTTTACCAGGTACCAGGCCCGGTGCGTGCGCTTCTTATATAGAGCTACCCTGAAGTCACCGCACGACTGCTAAACAACATCACATTGCGTAGCTGGTGTCACCGTAACAGTGGCCAGGCCCGGTGCGTGCGTTTCTTATATAGAGCCAGCTGGCAGCCAACTGCCCTGAAGTCACCGCACGACTGTTAAATCACATCCCATCACGGCGCGAGTGTCACCTTAACAGTAGCCAGGCACGGTGCCTGCGTTGCTTATATAGAGCCAGCTAGGGCCAGCTGCCCTGCAGTCACCGCACGACTGTTAAATCACATCCCATCACGGCGCGAGTGTCACCTTAACAGTGCCAGGCACGGTACATGCGTTTCTTATATAGAGCCAGCTGGCAGCCAACTGCCCTGAAGTCACCGCACGACTGTTAAATCACATCCCATCACGGCGCGAGTGTCACCTTAACAGTAGCCAGGCACGGTGCCTGCGTTGCTTATATAGAGCCAGCTAGGGCCAGCTGCCCTGCAGTCACCGCACGACTGTTAAAGAACATCACATCGCAGTAGCTGGTGTCACCGTAAACAGTTGGCAGGCACGGTGCATGCGAGAGATGTCGAGCCAATACTTGTCTGACTTTCACGCACCATATCCCTCACTTTTTGCTATTGTCATCAGGTGAAGAGGTCTAAGCTCGTCCAGAACGAGGCATATCTTCAACGATCTTTCGACCGCGTCTTTGAAGGCTTTGATTAGAAATACAAAATTTGAGATGCATTTTTTGTTCGATATTTTTAGGTCATTTTACTTGAGTCTGTTAGCTTTTCTGTTAAGCCTGTGCCAACAGCAAACTATTTTCTAGGAAAACACTTTAATTAGCAATACATAAACATTTACAAAACAAATTTTCAGTGAGAAAAGACCAAATTACAGTAAAATAATTATTGCGATTTCGAGAAATTTATTGCGTCGATTGGAGAAAATATTTTCGAACATTTTTAATAACGGTTATCTAATGCATCAATGTTAACAGCAAACAACTAAGCATAAATTATGAACTAAATTGGGTGCTTTCCCACCAAAAATAGTGTATAGACCTAGTTTGCAATAAATAAATTACTTAAAAGCGAAATTAGCTCTGATCGCCTATCAATCGAAATTTAGCAGCACAATCAAACCAACGTCGATTCAAGCGACTGACTCAGCAAGGGAATCCACCGCGGCGAGTGAGTGATACAAAAAGATAAGATGCCGCATAAACGAAGCCCTTATCAACCGGCTGCGCAGATTTTCAATTATCATCTGCGAGCGAAATGTCACGCAGATCTTAAGTGCGAGATGCTATTTAAAGCGCGCAAATACCACCGAAACGACAGATCAACCGCGGCAGGCACCAAGTTCAAGTGTAGAACAGCAGCTGATTTTCCTAAAGCAAATCAAAACATTTGAGTTTTTCTCTTATTTTGTTGGGTACTCGAGTTTTCTCAACTCATTTCATGCAATCACACAAGATGTGCTCTCAAAATATACTTTTTTGCTCAATACAACTAATCGTTATCACTAGTATGCTATTAGCAACAATGTTGCTGCAACATGTTGCTGCCGCACCCGAATTTGTTTCACACAAAGCTTGTAACGATGCGACGCCGGGCACTATTGTCGCCAATCCAGGCAATTGCAGTCAATATATTATTTGTAACGGTTTGCGTTCGACGTTGGGCGAATGTGCGGCCAATACATACTTCAATCCGAATGTATTATCATGCGACAAAACGTCTGTGGCTTGCAGCGGCAACAACAGCAGCACAGCAGTGACAGCAACAGTGGGCGCCACCGCATACACGTCTACAACAGTTAACGCGGCGGGAGCGTCGACTGCGTCCACTTTCCTGTTTACTACACACCGCCCACTCAATACTTATACGCGTCCGCTCGGCAATAACCGCCCCGGCAGCACATCTTATATACAGAGTCCATCCTTGGCGTCGGCGTCAGCGCCAACTTACGATCGTCCTGTCTGCACCAGCTGGTACGATCAGCAATTCCCGCATCCTAACAACTGTGAGTACTATTTCCATTGTGTTGGCGGCTTTCTCAGTGTGCGCCGTTGCTATTTCGGTTTTGGCTGGGACTTGGATCGCCAGCAGTGTGTGCCCATGCGGCAGGCAAAATGCTTCCGCCTAAGGCACGTACGCTAGTTGGCCGCTGCGCTGTGTTTGTTTTGTATTCTTTTGTTGTTGACATTTTGTTTAATGCACAAATTTGTTATTTGCTTGTTTTTATTATTATTGCGCAATGTTTTGGTGCATTACATACTTATACATACTAAGAATATTTATTCAGTTTTATGAAAATAGTATAAGTATAGCATTAAGTGTTTAAAAATAACAATAAAATTATTTAAATAAATTAAATTGTTTGTTAAAATGAATTTTATATTTTTCAAAGAATTTTTTTTTACATCTTTTATTTTCTAAAACTTATTTTAATAAAAAATAGCTATTTTCCATTAGTCTACTTTGTAATGGATTGTAGAACCACATAGTGTGCAATATCATTGATGAATGAATGAGAATCTCTCCTGGACTTCCCTGCACGCGGTCCATTTTGGGGCCTGAACCTCCCATAAAATGATCACGAAGACCCTCATAGTTCGAAAAGAAACGCTTTGAGCCTACCACAAATTTGCTCAGTCGACTAAAACTCGTATCAGTTTCGGCTCTTGTTTCTGGTAATGCAAAACTATGACCGCTGAGACGTTTAGCCAGAATCTTGCAAAAGCTGGACAATGGAAAAGAATGTGCTTGGATATTTCCACATTTTCTTCATCTACACAACTTCGATAATTTGCGTACGATAAGACGCCATAAGTAAAAGTTTCATAATTCGCATCCGATATTGAACATTGTCTCAGTAAAAACTCTTACGATTGCGGTAAGATGAACCCTGCGGATCTCCTGCGTACCTGTCTTGCAATCGCACAGAAGCTAGTCATCGACCAACGGCTGTTAAGCATAAGTTCAGTGCCACAACGCAGAAGTACAACGGAGATCCAGCTTGTTCATATCCAATGTAAGTGGTACCGCCTCTTGCGAGCTCAACAGCTTGATGAATGAAGCACTACAATTCAAATATTTCTCAGTTTTTGAGATATCGACTTGAAATTTTGCATACGTCCTTAAGCATCCCAAGAAACTGCGCATTTGTTGCAATCGGCGATATCGGATCATTATAGCAGATAGCTGCACATACAAACTGAACGGTCGGAATCAAATACTTATATGGAACACTCTTCCATTTGACGAGGTATCTTCGCGAAATTTGGCATAACATATTATTTTGGGCAATTGTACAATCGCCGAAGAAATTGTTTAGATCGGATGACTTTAGCATGCAGCTGCCATACAAAATGCATGATCGGAATCACTTCTTTGTATGGAAAACTTTTTAACTTGACAAAATAGCTTTACGAAATTTAGCACGAGTTATTATCTCTAACAACCCTACAGTCTCTGAAGGAATGTTACCGTTTAGCTTATAGCTGTCATACAAACTGGCCGACGAAGATTAAAATAAAATATTTTATAACCTTTTATGCTATAAGAAAAGTTCCTTCAATGGATATTATAGCTTCGGTGTTTTTCTAATAAATTTTGTAGTAATTTCACTTCTAAAAAGATCCAGGAAACGAGCCATATTATCTGGTTTGGAGAGTTTGTTAAAGTAATGGAAGTGAAAGGTCAGTTGGATGATGCCCTGGGCGCGGTTAATGGTGAGTGCTTGGGTTAAATAAAGTATCAGAAATATTTATTCAAAAAATAATAGTTATTACTTTTTCATATAGCATAAAATATATGTACATATGGTGAAATATACTTTGAACTGTTCTGTGTGGTTTGCAGAATGTTAAGTAGTGTTTAAAGATTGCTCATACGCAGTGGCAAACCATGAATATTTTTTTAATGCTATGCTGTATATGAAATACATAAATATATACGTGGCTTAAAGTGGTTAGAAAATATATTTTGCTGCAAGAAAATAAAATTCTTATTAAATTTTTAATATATTAGAGGCTAAATAAAAATATTAATAATCCTTTATTTTAAATATATACATAGTTAGACAGCATAGTTTTGAAAAACAGCAAATTTTTCGCACCAAACGCGCCCCTTTGACACAATTTCCAATGAATTTATACTTTCTGTGCATTTTCATATTTATTATTCCATTGCTGAACATTCCTGCTGCATAATGCGACATCATTTGCATGAAAACTTCTCATAGACGACGGCGATTAGAGGAGTGAAATGCAATTTATAATTTTCGCCGCCATGACTAATGGGCAGCGAATACCTTCGAATACACAGCACTGGGCAACAGCAACAACTGACCAGACTAATGGCAAAGAAAAACAAACAAACAACCATACAACTAATACGGTACACATGAATTGTTCGTGGATAAAGTGCCTGGCAAAGGCTGTGAAATCAAAATAAATCACAACAATAAATTCGTGGCTGGCCAAAAAGTTCAATTCTTCAAAACAAACGTACAGGCATGCAAAGCAACATATGTACATATGTATGTGTATGTATGTGTGTGTGAGCGTGTGTAGAGCGAAGTGCCTTGCATTGCGGCTGAATGACGGCGGCGACACTTTTGCTGGCTGCTGCTGGTGTTGCCGCTGCCGCCGTCGCAAACTAGTCAGCGAGCCCTGACGGCCCAGTTGGCCACTTAGCTAGCCGACCGGCCAGCCAGCCAGCTAGTCAGCCAGCAACAAATACTCGAACATACATAGACATTAGAAGTGTGCGACCAGCCTAGATCGACCGATCAACGCCCTGTCAGCCACCTCCATCCATTCATTTCCATTTGTATGTGTCACACGGCTGCTGTGGTCAGCCTAGCAGCAAACACACAAGCACACATATATGTGCAGATGTGCGGTGCCTGCTTGCATACACAATCGATCAGGCGAACGAGCAGACAACTAGCCAATCTTTTGGGCCAAATGGCGTGCAGATACTTCAACGAGGCTGTCGCGTCGACTCTAAGCTTACATATATATATGTATGTAGGCACATATTTTATTTTGGCCACTATTCAAGCATCCTCAACGACAAAACGAAAACAAGTCAGAACAACAACAAAGCTGAGTCGGAGAAATCCGCATTTTATCTGCTCATTCGTGATTGGAATAATGCAGTGCTTGTCTTCAGTACACGGTACTAGTTCAACATAGTCATGCTTGTGTGCGTGTGTGTGTTCGCATTTACTCGTACATTCCCGCCTCAAATTTGTATTGTAAATTAATTTCACTTGTCCACCACGTTGTTGTTGGTGTATAAAATTCATTTTTGTATAATTATTTCGCAATCAAAATGTACTGACAACAACTTTGAACAACTGCAACAACAACTACCTGCAGCTGGTTATGAAATTTACGAAAAAAAATATTTTGTCGAAAAAAAAGAAATTAAATCAAGTGTCAGAAAATATGTTGAAATTTGTTGGATTGCTAATTATGCGAAAATACAATATGTACACATACATACCTATATACATATGTACAAATTTATGTAAATATGTTGATTTCGAATCGCACGGCTAATTTGCAAGGATTTGACTCATTTGGTGGAACGTTCCGTGACAAAATTGTAATTGCAGTATTGTATATATTATATATAGTATAAAGTTTATATATGTATGTATACAATACATAAATTATATATATTCTGGGTTTACCATGCTAAATACTTTATGCAGGATATGATAGGCGTGGCATTTTGAGAAGACTTCTGCCTCAGTCCTCTTGAGCACTTTTATTAAGCGGCCTGCCAATACGAGATCGTGGAATTTTGACTCATCCTTCGTAGTAGCCGTTTGGCGACACCTTTTGGAGACTCATCAAAAACCGACGTATTACCATGTAGAAACTGGTTAATTTTTTCACACACAGTCTAAAAAAAAGTATCGTTTTATCTGAAAACTTGACAGTAGCTGTGTTCAGAATAAACTACACAGCAGTAAATGTCGATAGTGGCGCCCCTGTATCTTGACAAAAGTGTATAACTCTGATCTGTAAGTAACTAAAAAAAGATACTCTCCGTACTCTGGCAGAAAGTCATGCCAATTATAAATATACAATACATTTTACGACGTTCGCGTATGTCCAGTATTCAAAAATACTTTTGCCTTACACTTTCCCTCCAACGAAAGCGCTACGTAGGCTAGTCTACGCCTTTCTGACGTCCTCAAACGGTTAGGCGGTTAGTCATTTGCGGAGACGAAACATTTAAAAATATTTTCGAAAACAAAACGATTTATTGCCTCTCAAACAGCAGAAGTAATGGCACCATAATCATCATAAGCTCATTCATCTGCGGCATTGATCTTTGCCGGTGCGGTGTGCTCACTTTCGCAATTCTCACGATAAAAGCACACTTATAGCGAAAATTGCTAGGGGAAAAAGTGTCAACAGCACACTAGCCAGAGTGTTTCGAGCGTGAGAGACGACAGTTTTAGCTTTGAGCACTGCGAGTGTGTGCTGTGTGTGCAACGTTTGATAGAGGACGTTTTCGAAAATGTTGGCGAAAATTCAAAAATGCCACAAGAAAAAAGTAGAAAATCTCAGCCAAAGCAATTCTAATGATTCTGAGCGTATTTGATTTGGAAATTGGAAATGCTGTTTGTGCGTTTTAATGCAAATGAACAATAGACGAATTTCTAAGTAGCGAGCTGGTCAGTTGCGAATCGAACGGTGAACGGTAATACAGAAATCGCAAATGCGCTGTTTAGTGAGTGACACTAATGAAATTGTAATACCTACAAATATCACTGTAGTTGCAATTATACTTGGATATCGTGTGTTATAATAACCGCAAAAAAGTGTGTGAAAAGTATTGAGGTTTTGAAAAATAAGCTATGAAAATAAATAAATATAAGATTGAGCTTATGAATTATATTTTTGAAAATATTCAAAACTGAGGTTTTTAAATGATTGAATAATAAATATAATATAATATGTGGAAAATTTAAATAAATATTGAAATTTCTGAAAAACATAAAAAAAATACAAAATAAATGACAAAACGGTGATTTTCAAAACCTATATAAATTTTCAAAAAGAAAACGGTGATTTTTAAAATCTCTGTAAGTTTAATAACAATGAATGTTTATATAAGCTATAGAAATATTGAAAACTTATCCAACTAGAAAAACAGTAGTTTAATTTTTAAATAATTTATGCAGTGGGTATTATTAAAAATAAATTAAATAATCAATATAATAAAAACTAGAAAGCATAAGTGTTAAAAAATCCAAAAAAAAAAAAAATATAATAACAGGAACTGAAGTAACATTTTGATTTGTGTTTGAAAAAAATATTTGTATTATTGACCATGCTTAGTGAAAACTATGAAATTCTAACGGAGATCACTATAAAGTATTGAAAATAGAATTTACAAATAAATTTGAAAAAATTGAGCTAATGAAATCTAACGAAGAAATCACTGTAGAATATTGAAAAAGGAGTTTTTAAACAAAATTTGGAAAAAAATATAAAAAAAACTTAAAAAATTTTGAAAAAAAATTAAAAAATGTTTTGAAATAAAAATTAAAAAAATATTTGGAAATAAGTTCAGGTTTAAAAAAATTCTGGTTAAAAAACCAAATTATTAGAAATTTTTATATTTTTTTTAGAAAAAAAATTTTAGTTTTTAACTATTACATTCTATGGGAGAATATTGAAAATATAATTTTTAATAAATTTTTTATAAAAAACGAGGAGACAAAAATAAAAAATTGAAAAAATGTAAAAAAAAATGTGTTTTGAAATAAAAATTAAAAAAATTTTGGAAAAAAATTCTAACTTAAAAAAAATATAGTTTAAAAAACAAAATTATTAGAATTTTTTCTTTCAATTTTAATTTTTAATGATTACAATCTATGGAAGAATATTGAAAATATAATTTTTAATAATTTTTTTATAAAAAGGAGGAGATTTTAATGGAATAGTAAAAATGGAATTTTTCAAGAAACTAAAACATAAAAAAATTAACTGTTAAATCTAACGAATTAAAACAAAAAAATTTAACGAAATAATCGCTTTGAATATTAAAAAAAATTAAAAAAATGAAAAAAAGATAATAAATTTTAAAAAAATTTTAGAAAAAATGATTGAAATTAAATGTTGATTAAAATATAACGAAGAGATTAATGTAGAATATTGGCGATAGAATTTTTAATAATTTTTTGGAAAAAATAATTTTTAAAATCTAAAGAAGATATTAGTATGAATATTGAAAATATAATCAAAATCTTAAAAAGAATTTACTAAAAAGTATTAAAAATATATTTTTTTAATTAAAAAACAAAAATATGTTAAACATTTTTTTTTTTAATTTGAAAAATTTTGTTAACCAGTAATATTTTAAGAAGAGCTCATCATAGAATATCAAAAATATAATTTTTAAATAATATTTTTGAAAATAGTTTTCACTATTAAAATCTAAGAAAGAAATCACTATAGCATAATATAGAATTTTTATTAATTTTAAAGAACAAAATTTTGCTTACAAATTTAATTTTTTGACTCATGATTATAAAATCCATCATTCCAGCTTTTGTCTTGTAAATAAGTAATATCAGTGCCTTAACCCTTCCTAGCTTCTCAAAGCATATTGGAATTTGAGCTCAATTTTTTTTTTTGGAAATTCAGAAAAGGCAGAATGGTATAGCCTTCGGATTAACCACAGCATTTTGAGAAATTTTTGCTCAATTTTAATTTATATGGAAATTCTGCTTATACTCTTTACAATTTTTGGATTAACCACCGGATTTTTTCGAATGTAAGATCAATTTTATTTTTCTTTGAAAACTCTGCCTAAGATTTCTGTAATAGCTTTGGCTGCTGATGAATTTTTTCTTGTTGTAAATTTTTTAACTGCTGCTGTCGATCGGTGAGGTTTTTGTAGCTTCATTTAGGGTAGCATAAACTCCAAATATATAAAGCATATGAAGATCACGGCTGATTTTGCCAATCATATACAAGTATTCATATAAAAACCCTAGAGCTGGATCACTCACACACGTAGACTTTCTCAAACTATACTTGCAATGTATTTGCTCTGATATCTTGGAAAGCGAATAATAGATATAATACAAGTATGTATATCAAATACACGTACTAAAAGTAGAAATAAATTACATTTCCCTGATTATACAATGTGTTTAAATTTTTAAAATTCTGCAACTAATCTCTGTCTAAGGATATTGTGCGCGCATACAAATTCCAGCTCGTTACAAAATTATTTGCGGTGGTTGAGGCTTCCAACTATTAATAGCCAGCACACTTGGCTGGGCTGGATTGCTTAAATTTATAATTTTCGGACCACAAAGACGACGACAGCTGCGTCGTCAAAGTGGCAGCAGCATCAGCATGTATAAGGAACCATTAACGAGTAGAAAATAATCACTAATATACAAAAACACATACCTTTGCTTACATACACACACAACTAAATGTATGTGTGCGTATACAGGCCTGCACATATTGTGGAAGAAAAAAGAAATTGTTGAAAATATATTTCAGCGAAACGGAATTTTAAATTTGGAAATCCAAACGGAGAAACGGAGAAAGTTGTTTGTGTCGTCGCTGTGTTGGTTTTAGTGAAAAGTGGAAAAATTTCGCGGAGAACCAGAAATGAAAAGCACGAAAAAAGCAAAAAAAACAATACTTGTTTGTGAAATAAACACAGCAAATAATTTTTGTCACATAAAATGAGTAAAGCGCAGAAAAATTATGTGCTTTTCACAAAGTGAAAATGTGAAAATATTTGAATAAAGCGGCTATTTTTAGTGTGTGAGTGTGTGCGAAGAAACGCAACAAACGCGACGGCTGAGCTGGAGAAAACTGATTTCTACTGCGGTGTGACAAACAGCCAAAAAGTGCTACGAAGATGCCAAAAAAATTGCTAAAATATTTAAAAGTGTAGAATTTATAACAAAATATAAAATAAATAAGTGTGTTGTTAAAAAAAAAATATAAAAAAATTTTCCTATACACTGTTTTAAAAATAAATATCTAAATTAAACGCAATGCGATTTTGCATCATTTAAACACCCACAACACACCGCAGTGCACTCCATCAGCATAAATCTAAAGTAAAAAGCGAAAAAGTAGACACGACAACGATACTAAAAAAAAGTAAAAAATGCAGTCGCTTGCTTGCAGTGGCCTGCCGAAACCTCAAAGTTAAATTTAAGTGACAATAATGCAATACATTTCAAATGCAACAACAATTACGGCAACAACCACATGCAGCGGCTTCAACAACAATAATTCGTATTGGTTGCAGCGACGCAGCTAAGACGCTTGCCAACACAATCAGCACCAGCAACCGCACTAGTCACAGCAACAGCAACAAAAATCGCCGCCAAATCAACACTGACAACTACTACAACGCGGGCTATCCACTCGTAATCTGAAATACCCTAAATTCAAATATTGGAATGAAGAAAATTCCTTAAATTAGTTTTTCGCGAAATGCGCGCGTAAATAGACAACAACAAAAACAATACACGTTTTTTACCCACACATACAGACATACACAGCTGTACATTCATGTATGGGCAAGTAAATGTAGCAATACTTAGGTGAAAGCATGTAAATTCACACCCAGCAGGTAAATGGACAGGTGGATTTAGATATATAAAAGTCTATACATCGACCGATATTAGAAAAATACAATAATTGACGTGAAATTCGACTGCACCGAAGCTTTAATACTTTTCACAATTGCATTTTTTATAGCATAACAAGGTATACAAAATTCTTATCCTTATTTTCAGCGTTCAGTTTGTATGGCACCTATATGCTATAGTTGTTTGATAGGAACAATATTTTCGAATATTGTAGCCTTGTCTAAGAAAATAATGTATGCCAAATTTCCTTAAGATATCCCGTCTAATAAAAAGGTTTTTCATACAAGAACTTGATTTTGATCGTTCAGATTGTTTGACGGCTATATGCTATAGTGGACCGATTTGAACAATTTATTCGGGAAATATAGCGCTGACTTGAAGAATTATCTGTGCCCAATTTCGTAGATGTATTTTCAAGTAAAAAAGTTTTGAGAAAAAATTTAGAAAATTACTATTAGAAGACGCTCTACTAAAAACATCCACAGAAATACTCCAACTTGTGTTGGATAAGTTTGCTAAGAAAATTTTTTGCAGAAATATGGTTCCATTTCGATCTTCCTAGAAGAGAACCCAGACTACAAGAATATTTCTTTGAATCATGTTATATCTTTAGAATGGAACTAAGTTCAGATGTAATATGTCAGACAGCGGCCCAGACCTAAAGAAACCTCCTTTGACCATGCAGAAGCCTAAATCTACCGCGATCTGAAGAAGAAGATTTTGAAGAGAACTCAGTTCGGATTTACTCAACACGACAAAGAGGAATTGATGAACTCGAGAATAATCCAGTTCTGAAGTATCATTTATTCGACTCAGTCATGTACCATAGAAGCATGATTCTGTTGCGATCTCTCTCAAAGAGAACTGATTTAAGAGATGTGAACTCTCTCGAAAAGAACTGAGGATAAATAGGAATTGATGAACTCGGATGAAACCCAGTACTGAAGGATCATTGCTTCGTCTCAGAGAGAAAACGGAATTCAAGTCTTCACTATGCTACGTTCAGTTAGTAAATCTTATCTGTTGTAAATACATATCTTAGTTTCGTTCTAATTAGAACTGACGCTTCCCTGACAGCTTTCCATTTATAACAGGGCTGACACATTTGGGCTGTCAAAGTTTGCAGTAACAGTGTCATTCCACTTCATTGCCCGGCTGGGTATAATCCAAGTGCCATTTGTTGATCTTGCGCGCCATACTTCTATACCTTTTTCCTTGATTTGTTGCCTTTGTTGTCACACACGCTGTAACGTTAGTTGGTCATTTTTTGTGTGATGGCTGTTGATATTGCTTCCAAGTGGCTAAATTTTGGCGAAATATCAGTGGGGACTTTGGCAGCGCTCCGGCAGCGCAATGCCACCTCCACCACCCCGGCCACACGTCTTGCACTGAGGTGACGGACTGATTTCGCAATGCCGACAATCGCTTGTTTGTACTTATTTTGATTATACAAATGTGATTTTTCAACTTGTCACCTACTTGTACAGCCATTTATACATATACATATTCGTATGTGTATGTAGATAAGTATAGGTGAAGGCGCACAAGTGAAGTAGCCGGAGGGTACATAACTATTCCAACAACAATAAAAATCAAATACAATACAATTTAACGTTTTGTAATGATGAGACATTGGACAATGATTAGAGGGGTGGTTGGCGGTGTGTCGCATGAAGGTTGAAAAAATTTAATTTTACCGGTAAAAATAGCCCTCGGACAAAAACAAATCGACTGACGAGCAGCTGAAAGTGGCGAAATTTGAAAACCTGCAATTCGTCTAATGGCTGCTGCCAGGCAATTTAACAAAACAATCTAAGCGGTCCACTAAATTTTATTTCTACTTGCTATCCCCTTGTTTTTGCTTTTATTATTGTTATTGCGATTTGTACTAAGTGCAGTTAGTTAGTGTGGACAAAGGCACTGATTTTCGGTTTCTCATTACGTCGAGTTCAAAGCTGCCAAAAAGGTGGAGAACAAGGCGAGGCTATAAACCGCTATAAACGCATCGCCTGGCTGCCCAAGCAGTCAGGTAGTCAGGTGGCCGCTCGATTCACGAATGCCACACAGCGCGACACAATAACGAAATTGGAATACGATTATTTTGCTTGCTGATTGTCGTCGTGTTCTTCTTCTTCTTGAATCTAAATGCCTTTTTCTACAAATGATCTGTCATTCCTTATAGTGACAACAAAAACAACCACCAGTACTAAAATACATATTTACATACTTATATGTTGCTAGAAGTGCACAAGTTTATTGCAAATAAATATGCAAATCTCAAATAAATTTCATTTAATTGCCAGCGTTGAAAAGCTGGCCAGGCGCAGGTATGTGTGTTGCTGGCTAGTTTGCTGCCTGGCTGGCGGGCGTGCAGACGCCTGCTAAATTGGGCAGCGCAAAGGGTTCTATTTGCCAGGGATCCCAGCGCAGTAGCTGATCAACAAGCTGCAAGCTGGCTGGGTAACCTCTTATTTATTTCGGTCCATTTCGTACTTGTGATTGCACAATGAAATGCGACGTTCGAGAATTTCAACGAAATTGTTGTAAATTAATGTTTTTTCCTCAACTATATGATATGCCACTATTTGTGATGTACATCCTGATATTCTGTGAGGAATTCTGAGGAGACTTCTATTGGGAGTTTTCAATAATATCTTGTTTCAGACTGCCAGATCAATGTACTGTCTTACTAGCAGAAGTGGTAGTAGATGTACTTCAACGAAGTGCAGTTCGTTGACAATGAGCTTAAAGCTTAAAGTGCATGACCTTACTAGCTATAGCAACAAGCTACTTCCATATGAAACTTGTCTGGGTGCCAGGCCACAGAGGAATCGTCGGAAACTGTAAAGCCGATAAGCTCATAAGAAAAAAATCGTCGCAAACTGTAAAACCGATGAGCTCGTAAGAAGTGGCACTCTTACCCAAATTCCATTAGAATGGGAACGAGCTGGTCTTCGTGCACTTGGGTGATGGATCTGTGGGTTTCGCGCGAGATCAGTCAGGGGTTGCGACAACCTTCTGGCACAGAGTGGAACGTAAAAGGTCCATGGAACTACTACCTCTTAGTAAGGTTCACATGACCGCATTGATAAGTATCCTAACTGGATACTGTGCCATTGGTACTCCTGCGGTGAGGCTAAAGATTTTGGATGACATAACTTGTCAAAGTTGCGGGGAGGACGATGAGGTGGAAACATCTAGACGCTTTCTCTCCCCTGAATCCTTCTGAAGATATTAGTCGGCTCAGTAAATTTGTGGCTGGCTTCAGGCGCTTTGTAGATATGCAACGGTCTCTTTCATTCGTACATATGACTTCTGCGGATCACAACGGGCAGAGGTCTCTAGCTGTTCAAGTGGGACTTAAACTAATTTTAGCAAAGGATTAAATAGAAAAATTCAACTCCGTTAAGTAAGGCAAAACCTTCTCTGGGGCGATGAGAATGTTGCAGCGGTCATTAGCTCCACTTAGAGTCATTATCGCTGTGAGCTTGGCTACAACCGCGTAAGAGATGTCTACGCTAATAAATAAGAAGAAGAAGAGTAATTACAGATATCATAAGGCGAGCGAAACTTGTACAAAGGCTGTCAGCTGTCAAAAAAATAACCTTAACATCAACTTTTAAGGAATATTCGTATACAATTTGTTTTTGCAGCTGTTGATTCCTCTAGTTCCCTGATTTTTTAGGTTTATGTAAAGTTAATCAGGTCATAAACTAAAAAAATATGTTATATCCTGAGTTATTTGGACTAAACTATGTATTGTTTGGAAGATATATACTATATACTATACTATATATATATTCAATCAAAGAATTAGAAGTCAAAGAATTTAAGAATAATTTGAAGTTTAAGAAAATCATTTTTAGACAAATTATTATCATTTCATATGAGCAATATAGCAGTTGTGCGCTTTTTTGGCTTAAAAATCACAAATTCAAACAAATATTTATATTATATTCATAATTGAGCTCATGCGTTGCCATTAAGTCACCATTTGTATAGTACGAAAAACATATCTGCGAAGCTGTTTGATTATATCCAATAAATTCACGTCAACCGTAGCGTATGAGTAACATTTATGAGCGAACATCTCAACCACCTGCGCCCTGAGGAAATAAGTTTACGCTTTTTCCCCACATACACTCAGCTTTCCTCAACCGCGCTCTTTCACTCTCACTTAATTTCACAGTACTTTGGCAAAGCTCTCTGCTGGCAAAGCTCTCCACTCCTCTCACTAACCGCTCACTTAGGCATATCATTCATCAAGCGACTCTGCGATCGGTTTATTTTTGTTTACAATTTCGTTTGTTTTCGAAACAAGTGTCCCAAAATTAAAACAATAAAAACGCCACAATCAAAATAAACACGAATAATGGGCGAACGACCAAAGCAACTATCAAAACAAATACAACAATTAAAATGCAATACACAAATTTAGGAGGAAAATGAGTGCGCGAGTGTGCGCTTTGTTGTTATGTGTGTATTTTTTGAAGTCCAATTTTTGTTTGACACGCATACATACATACATACACTAGCGCTAAGTTAAGCCGCGAGACAAATTTGCGCTGACAGCGATGAGCCATCGGTGGCGTATTGAAACAACACGCACACGCAGAAAACGCTGCAGCTGGTGAACGCCAATGGCGTACAGACATGCAGACCTTGCTGACGAAGACGAAACGCTGACAACGTCGACAGGCGGAAAGGCGACGACGACAGTGACGATATTTCTGCTGCGAGTGTGTTGTGCTGCCGCTCAATGAAGTGTATTTGGACGGCGATAATTACGTTGAGCTGCAGCAAACACATACAATTACCGTTATGTTGTTGCGTGCGAGTGCTGAGTGTGCCGAGCGTGTGCGCTATGTACTGCATGTGTGTTTTGGCTCATAAAAATGGAAAAACAGAATATTGAGGCAAATGAAATGGGAGAGAAAAAAATATTACACACACACATATACACATAAATACAAATAGCAAAAGGTGTGAAATGCTTACTTTTACAAATGATTTTTGTTTACAATTACAGCAATAAAATATTTTTATTTCTCTGCCCAATGTGATTTAAGAAAAAAGAGTGTGAAATTAAAAAAAGTGTGAAATTAAATAAAGCACTATTTTTGCATGAATTCTTAATGATTTATTGCCAATTTTACAATTAAAGTAGTAATTGAAAACTTACGCAAGTAAACTATCAAAAAAAAATCGTGCTTGTGTGTGCAGAAAAAACAAAATTTATGTTTGCTTGAACTAAGAGTTCTTGTGCACCTCTTTTGGATTATGGAAAATGTTACTACGACCGCAACAGCAGCCACTATCCGACAGCAACAACAACAATTACAACAACATCAACAGTTGCAGCAACACCATCAAGAGCAACAGCAGCAACATGAACATCAACAGCAATTTTGCTTGCGTTGGCACAATCATCAGGTAAATAAGTTAATACAAATTAAAAAAAAAAAAACTATGGAAAACGTAGCTCTAATGCTCTTTACAATTAAATAAGTATGCATACAAAAGTTTGATATTGATCGGTCAGTTTATATGGTAGCAATATGCTAGTAGTCTGATCTGGAAAATTTGTTCAAATATTTTGGCGGTCCTTTAGAAAATTATCGATGCTAAGTTTCATGAAAATATCTCGTTAAATAAACACGTTTTACATACAAGAACTTGATTTTGATCGATAACTTTGTATGGTAGCTATGCGTTATAGCAGTCTGATCTGAAAAATTCGTTCGAAGATTGTAGCATTGCTCTTGATAATGATCCACGTCAAATTTCGTGAAGCTATATTGTCAAATAAAAAAGTTTCCCATACAAGGATTCCATTTTGAGCGTTCACTTTGTATGTCAGCTATACCCTATAGTCGTCCGATATTTACAATTCTGACGAATGTGCTGGTTCTTAGGGAGAAAAAATTGTGTGCAAAATTTTAGATCCATATCTCGAGAACTGAGGTAATAAACATGGCCAATTTGATTCTGATCACACTTTTACAAACATTGTGACAACCCTTCACGGTTCAGAAAACTCAGACTAAGAAAAGTCTTTCTGCCATCTTTCCAATACGCAAAAAAGCCGAATATAAAGCAATAGCAAAAATGTTACTATTCCCAGAAAGAGTCCAGATCCGAAAATAAATATTCTAAAATTGTCTCAAATTCGTCTTCGTAGCAGAAAAGGTACAGCAAATGTGACTCGCACGCGCCCTGCTGTCAATAAAACATTCCTTGCACTTTTCCGCTTCACAAAACAGCACACATTTCAGGCGAACACATTGGGGTCCGGAAGAGATATGGACAACGGCAACTGACAGGCCGGCAAGCAGACAACCAAGTGAATGCAAAATAAAACAAATTGCACACATTAATTACAACAACAACATGAATGCAACTCAATGCAAATGACAACAAAACAAACGAAATGTCAAAAGTGGAACTAACGGCTCATTGAAATAAGCCGCGCCATTGCTAATGCAAACAGAAATTTCTAAATATACGCGTGTGTGCGTATGTATATGTGTGTATGTGTACTTTGGTTGTAGGTAAGGAAGAAATTCTTTGGATTTTGGCAATTGCACGAAACGTTCAATTATTTGGAAAAATGTCTTCCCTATTAATGCTTGTGTATTTATACATTAGAGCGGGTCGATTTTCAGAGAGCCGAGAATACGGAAAAATTGCATATGTTGAAAATGTTTTACGGATCATTCTGAACAACTTTGCTCAAGAGCTTATGGGTTTAAGGCCCATACATTAGAGCGGGTCGATTTTCAGGGAACGAAAAAACGAAAAAACTGCATATGCAGGAAACGTTTTACGCACCATTCTGAACAATTATGGTTAGGAAGTACATTTTGATATTGATCATTTGTCTAAATCGGTAATATCAGACAAAAAAATATCATTCATTCGTTTCAAAAATAGCTGGCACGAAACTGGTACCCTTAATCTTTTAGGTAAAGTAGAAACATTTCACGCAAATGCGATTTTATAGAAAAAAATCAAAGAACCGCCCTATTATACATATACGTATGCATAGCCTGGTGCCACTTCAAACGTTTTATTTAAAAATATAAATGTCACCAATGACTAAATTTTTCCGCTATAGACCCACGCGGCTGAAAAGTGGCATGTGAACATCTAAATTTAGGCAAACCAATAAAAAAGAAAATCCGAATGCACTGAAGCTATAATACCCTTCACCCTTGGACGGACGGACGGACAGAAGGACATGCGATAGACAGATAAATATGGCTATATTGACTCAGCTCGTCCCGTTGATCATTTATGTATATATACTTTATAGGGTCCCTGAAGTTTCCCTATGGGTTTTAAAAATATCGTGACAAACTTAAAATACCCTATTCAGGGTATAAAGAATTAATATTTTCAAAATGAGTACATATATACATTAGAAATATATAGAAAGTCTTTAAAAAATCTTTCATAAAAACTCATAATTAAGAAAACTCGCGAAAACGTTGATAAATCTTCTCTAGAATGCTCAGTGTTTTGAATTTCATCGTGGAGGATTGTATTACCTTATTTTTAGATTTAATCTCAACAGGAATTGGACGCTATGACTCACCGAGTGTTGGTCTCGCACTGTCCTAATATCTATATATCTTTATTTCTTTACAGACTAGTCTCCTGAGCACACTGCCAGTGCTGTTGGATCAATCCCATCTCACCGATGTTACCATTTCGGCAGAGGGGCGTACTTTGCGTGCGCACAGAGTTGTGCTCAGCGCATGCAGGTAGAAAACATCAAGCGCAAAACTATCTTACATTAACACCTTATTTCCACAGCACTTTCTTTCTGGAGCTCTTTCGTACACTGGACACCACCAGCCACCCAATTATTATCATACCCGGAGCTTCGTTTGCAGCCATTGTGGCGCTGCTCACCTTCATGTACTCCGGTGAGGTGAATGTGTATGAAGAGCAGATACCGATGTTGCTTAATCTGGCAGAGACTTTAGGCATTAAAGGGCTCGCCGATGTGCAAAATAATGTGAGTGCACGCTAATTTACTTCAACCAAAAAATCTGTATTCATTTCAAACGTTTTATGAAGTTACAGAAAGCGAATAGACGCGCTGCAACAGCACCGCCGGCGCCCCCACAGCCCGCGCATGATTTCTTAGATGCCTTGCGTAAAGAAGAGTCGGACACACCGCCTACGCCACCCTCCCCACCAGCAGCTCCATCGACTTCCATGGCACCGCCCACGCTGCCACCACCTTTAGCCTCCACCGTACCACCGCCAAGCGCGCAATTACCTTTACTCTCCGCCGCCACAGTGCCGAACGCATTCAATTCAACGCTTCTCGGCAGCAAGCTTCCTACACCGCTAGAGAGCTTGTTTCTCAAGTCCTTGCAGTTTTATCCGAACTTGCTGCCGCAGCCACTTAATTTCTCACAAACAGCGCTGAATAAGACAAATGAACTGTTGGCTAAATACCAACAGCAATGCAACAGTTTGTATCAGGATGCGCTGAGCTTGTCCGCCAAGGAGATTTCTCCAGCATACGCCGCTGATGACTATGCACCAACTGGCCAGGTGTTTACTGGCGCGTTGGATGAGGCTGCTGTTGGTTATGGCGCTGCTAAGCGTTTTTGTTTGGGTGAAAAACAGCGCTCATTGTCCTTATCAACGGCGCAGCCCCAAATGACACATCTACATTATCCGCATCAACAGCCACATGCACCGTCGTCACAAGCGCACATGCAGCACTCATTAACACATACACAAACGAGTTCCCCACAACAAAAAGACATCAAACGTATTGATAAGATTGTAGAAAATTTGCGGAAAACGCCAACAGTATGTGACAGTGGCTTGCTGGGCACAACGTGTGGGCCGCAGTCACTTCAGCAGCAGCGTCAATCACCGCTACAACAGCACCAAAGCCTACATGGTCAACTCCAGACACCGTCGTTGAGCGTGAAGACGTCATTGGGCGGTAACTACACGCCTACCTTGCAATCACCACATTTGAGTGGCCACAAGTCACCGTGGTCTTTGTCTGCGACAGCATCTTGCAGTACGACGCAGAGTCAATTACAGCAGCAGCATCAACAACACGCACACGCTATGCCTTATTTGAGCGCAGAGGAGCAGGTGGCCAAGCTGCAGCAGCAAATCGATCAGTTTGCTAGCTGTAGTCGCAGCGTTGCACCGACTGCAACCACAGTAACGGGCGCCGGCGGTAGTGAGCTTAAAGCTAACGCCCAGTCCGATACGAATTTATTGACTACACAGTCAGAGAAGCCACCCACTGGCTCAGCACATGCGGCGCACACGTCCAATGCGCCGAATATAAGTCCACAGCAGAAACCACCGTCCAATTCGAAGTTGTATGCGACCTGTTTCATATGCCACAAACAACTCAGCAATCAATACAACTTGCGTGTGCACCTAGAAACCCATCAGAATGTACGGTGAGTTAGACATTTCGTGCTGTTAGTTGATATTTTTGTTTATACTGCAATTTTCTGCTTCAACAGTTATGCTTGCAATGTCTGTTCGCATGTGTCGCGCAGTAAGGACGCTTTGCGTAAGGTAAGTATTACCCCTTATTTTTCAGTTGAATTTCAGAAATCTCAATTCTATATTTTTTCTTCATTAGCATGTCTCTTACCGCCATCCCGGCGCGCCCTCACCCTGCGAATCGGAAGCGCGTCGTAAACGTGCTTCTAAAGCGGCTAATGCGTCACCGCCCGTCATTACCGTCACCACGCCAACAAGCGCTGGCAATTCAAGCAGCGGCAGCGCGACACCCACCTCACCTGCCGCTGCTGTTAGTGCACCATTTCAATTGAATCCCCTCAATACGATTGCCACGTCAGCTGCAGGCACAACGTCCACCTCAAGCGGCAGCACGTCTGGTTTGGACGCGGATGTGCAAATGGTGGCGGCAGCACAATTGAGTTCCGCGTATATGTTTCTACCTAATCAATTTCACTTAGCGGCTGCAGCAGCTGCTGCTGCACAACAACAACAGCAGCAGCAACAACAACAACTACATAATACCATAGATGCTACGAATACAGCAGCAGCAGTTGCAGCTTTGAGTTTTGCCGCAACTTCGGCAACATCTGCGTCAACTACCACGACTGCAGCAAATGGTGAAGACAGTGCTGCCGGCTTATTGGCAGGTAGTATGCATATAAAACGTGAACCCAGTCCAACTATAAGCAGTCCAGGGGTGAGGCAACAAATTAACAGCAATAATAATAGCCTGGGCGGCGGAGCTGATATGAGTCAAACCAATATGCCTTAATGAAAATGTTTGCAGCACCTACTTTAGACACACTAAACACTTTTTAGCGCACTTTTTTTTACCACTTACTAACTTATTTCTATCTATGTTAATTATGTCACAATTTTATTAGCATTATTCCTGCTTATTTAGTAGTTAAAAAGCGGCTATTAGACATAAGTCCTTTAAAGACCTTTGATTTCACGTCAATCCCATCGTTAGCCCCGGCTGTGATAATTAGTGAAACCCATTTAATTTAACTATTTTATTGAAGTTCATGTAATAAATTTTAGTTATCTTTATAAATAATAGCAATCACTTAGCACCTACATAAGTAACGCCACTGACATTCGAACAGCTGTCACTAGTTTGTCGAAATGTTTGCAGTTTTCAAAGTCAAATATCAGTAAATTATAGGCTAGATTACTTAATGTTTGCAGTTTTTATAGTCAAATATCAGTAAATTATAGACTATATTGCTTAGTGCCAGACTTTCCACAAGAATTTAAGTTATATAGACTTGAGAGTAATAATAAAGCAGAACTTACCGGTATTTCGCCCAATTTGCTTTGCAGTCTGCGGAAGGCATTACAAAACTCTTGTGGATTTGGTTATTAACACACTACCTTTCCCATTATTTCTGTAAACACTTTATATACACCACTTCTAATTACCAAAAAGCACCGTAAATGTGCTAAAACTCCACTTTTGCACATTTCTAACAGAGAAATTAGCACCTGGGCCAATCTGTTTTGCCGCTTCTTAATGGCAGCATGATTCTTAATGAAGTAGCAGACACACATTATGCACACTTACGTACACACTTCATCTAATTATGATTTCACACAATAAATTTGTTAAAAACACACTTTACACACTCTTAACAAAGAAATCAACAATTTGTACAAATCTGCAGTGCCGCCTTCTAAAGGCTTGTGCTGGCAGCAGGCACACATGCTTATTCGCGTTATTTCTTCACTACTTTTCATAATATATTTACTTATTTGCAATTAATACACTGCACTTTGTTTGTTAATACACACCGCACATTAAATTAAAGATATTTTTTCACTTTTAACAACAAATTAACACTTTTCTAAGTACATTGCACAAGTAACGCCTTTTGACAGCTAAAGGAAGCGGAAAACTGTAAATTTAAAACAGTGCTGCCATACGAGCAAGTGGTGACATTTAATTAGTCAGGGTTGCATTTCCATTATAAAAATCTGTTTAAATGTGCTGAATTTGTTTGTTATTTCAAATAATTAATTTTAATTTTTTTATTGATGTTTTTGTTTTTTTTAATAAGATAAATCCCTTGCATATTATATGTACATTATAGGAGGCTTTTTGGTTAGAAATCCTAATCACTTCTCTGACAATAAACCAAATGTGGTATAATTAAAAAAATAATAATGAAATAGTTAAATTATTTTTATTTTGCTATATAAAAAACACATATATATATATAAATTTATTTATTTAAATACTTTTCAATACTAACAATTATTTTTTAAAAATTGTAATTCAATTGTTATTGCAAGCAATTATATTGAAAGACAACAAAGTTAATCAATTTGTACAACTACGCAGCCATAGAACACATCTACAGATGTATATATGTATGTATGTATTTGAGTAATACATACACATTAAATAGGCTTCGCAAAATTAATATAAATTAGACTGTAAGTTAAAAAGGCACATTTTATACAAAGAAAATGACTTTTATACACAAACAACACACACAAAAAGACAAAATAAATTTATTTAATATTTTAAATTTTATATAAAATTAGACATGTTTAATAAAAATATGAATTTTGAAAAAAAAATGATTTTTGTTTTATTTTAAAAATCGAATTTTTGTAATTGTAAATGTGAGTATGTGGGACAAAATAAATATTATTGTAATTTTAATTTAATAAATTAAAAAAATCATATTCACCTCAACATAGTTGAGAGACGCTGCCATGAATATTTTCGTATTCATATGTTTCACCTTATGTTATGATCCTAAATGTATGCAACGAGTATATATGAATTTACCGTTATAGATTAGGATGAGACCAGGCTAGGTTGTAACCAAAAATAGTGATCCAAACATGTGAAAAAATTTGGCAGTCACAAGGCGATTTCAGTGGAAGCAGGTTTCCAAATCAAAACATAATCAAATAATTTTTTTCACCATTGAAAAAGAAACCTTTAATTTTTTGCAAAATATTTTCTTTATTTTAGTTTGCGTACGCCTGCGCGACAATATTTTTACAAAATTTCACGCAATATCATTTTTTTTTTAATATTATAATGCAAAATAAATAGTTGTATATGTATTACAAAGATGTTATATAAATGAAATTTTACACATTTATTCCTACACGACGATAATGTAAATTGTAAGATAATTGAATGATAAATGATTGGCTGCCTAAGGGTTAAGACCAAAGGGTTCTACAATCATGCAAAGTACGGGGTAAGTAAATTGCTGTTTTTCCGAAAATAAAGTACATAATATCTTGTACAAATTAATACAAATACAACAAGCTTGTTAAACATACTGAGTTTAGCAAAAAAAAAAAAAAAAGACAGACTCTCACTATAGAACTTAATTAGGGGTGGCAGAAATAATAATACATGTTGTAGGCTCATTTTTTTGGCAGCTGATAAGTAAGTTGTTACAAATGGGCGCATTTGTTTACATGTTGGCGTTGCCGGCAGGATATTGAGCACCGACGACGGTGGTACTATTCAGCAAAGCTGCGTTTGTGTAGAAAAATGCATAGAAAAATCTTTGGAGCCGCTGAACGACATGCTACTGCTAAAGTATATACTTTTTAGAAACATTATAAAAGTAAACAAAGCAAACGGCGGCTAAAGTGTAGTGGTTAGTCATAATCTATTAAAGTAGTCGTTGCGTTTTTCCGCTCCTCCTTAATTTTAAGTTTTCAACTTAAATAGTTTCAACTTCCCATACTTTGGTATTGCAATCTTGACCAGTAGAGATCACAGTGTTGTTGTCCAACCAGACTAAGCGTGTAATTTGCGATTGAGGATGAGCATCTGCAAAAAAATACAAATAAAAACCATTTCAGCTTGGCTTACAAAATTTAAAGAATAAATACATACTTTTAATGATGGTGTGCTTGGCCGGATTGGCTACAGACCAAATAATAATGGTAGTATCCAGCGAACCACTAGCAACCAAAAGCGAATTTGGTGACCAAGCCACTGTATTGACACGCGCATTGTGGAAGCCCCATTCCTTGTTGTGCGCAAGCTAAAACAAGAATATGAAATGAGCAGCTATTACATAATTTCCTATTCACTCATTTACTCACATTATACTCTTCCACGGCATAGAGAATGACTTTGCGATTGGCATCGCATGCTACCAAATACTTATTGTCTGGCGAGTACGCACAATCGGTTACCGGTCCCAAGTGCTGCAGCTCGATTTTCTCTTCCAACGTGGTGCCCTTCAGCGTGTACACATGCACCTTGTGATCGTCGCCGGTCACTGCCACATCCAATGTTTCGGGGTTGGCCGAAATCGAGCTTGCCTCATACTTGATTGGTAGTGAGAAGACCTTTTTATTGTCCTGTACAAGTGTCAGTTCTTTGACGCAAGCGAGTGCGATTATGTTTTCGTTGCGGAAAATTGCTAAACCGCGTGGTTGGCAATTGAGTTTGACCACGTAGTCGGTGTAGCTGTTGCTTTCAACGCTTATTTGACGCAGGCTGTCATCGATGCCGCAGGTGTAGACGAAATCGCCCCAGGCGACAATGCCGTTGATCTGCAAACAAAAAACAAAAATAAATTAAATGTAATGCAATAAATATTTGTTATGTATGAATTTACCTGATTGCCATGCCCGGTGCCACCAATGCGGTCATTCACACCACTACCGGAATTCCAGTTCGTTACGATGCCATCGTGGCTGCCCGTATAGATGGTGCTGCGATCATCGCTCAAACCGAGCACAGTGATTGGCTTATTATGACCCTTAATCACACGCAGTGGCTTCGATGGGTCCTCGACATTCAAATAGCTAATGTTACCCGACAAAGAAACGGTGAGCAAATGTTCGCCTTGCCATAGGCAAGAAACTTGTTGATCATCAACGGTGGTACCCATAACGAATTCGGTGACCAATTCGCGTGTTTCCACATTCCACAAGCGGCAAGTCTTATCACCGGAGCAGGTAAGCAATTGTGTGCTATCGGGTTTCCATGCCACAGCATAAACGCCACCCTTATGTGCAGGACTACCGAATTCGCCAACCAAATCGGAGGTGGCGCCGTCATAAAGGAAGACTTTGCCATCGAAACCAGCCGAAGCGAAATATTTACCGTTAGGTGAATAACGTACAGCCTGTACAAAACGCGAATGCTCCTGTTTGGTCATTTTGAATTTGAAAGGTGGCCCCTCGAAGATGCCTATGGTGTTATCTTCGCTGCCTGTGTATAAAATATATTATTAAAAATGTATAATTGATAAACAAATTTGTTTATTTTTTTACCGGTAACAATACGGAAGGGGCGTGCTGGCCGAAAGTCGCACGAATTAATTGGTTTCGATTGACCGCTAATTTCACCGACCGAAGTGCCGGTTTCAGTCATGAAAACATGTCCGAAACGCTCACGACCCTCACCGACAATAACAATACGCTGATTGTCTTGCGACCAGGCGATGTCCTTAATAGGACCGCCAATTGGTTGATATTCACACTTCAAGATGTGTTCCTTGTTCACGGTATCCCAAATGCGTATTTTGCCGGAGGCATCTGTAAAAAATGAGTTGAAAAACTTTCTTCATTAGAAAATGTTTGGAGGTTAGGTTTTTAGGTTTATAAGAAAACTAATAAAATGCTACTTTTAACATTACTTGTGTGTTTTTAATTTGTAAAATATTTGTTTGTTTGCTGTTAGCTATGCGCTTGTTATCTACCTATCATTAAATAGCGTCACAGATAACTGCGTTATCGCGTTTATAAAATAATCGAAAATGCAAAAATATTTTTTATCGCTCATTTAGGGCTCTTAATCTTGCATTACGCTTCAAAGCGGCAAACAAAACCAAATATGGCTCGAACTGCAGTTCTAGGAAAATAAATAACTTGAATTTTAACGATCAGTTTATATGACAGCTATACGTTGTCGTGGTCCGATCTTAACAATTTCTTCGGAAATGGTGCTCTTATTTTAGACAATAATCTGTGCGGCATTTCGTGAATGTGGCACGTCAATTAAAAAAATTTTCCATACAAAAACTGGATTTTAAACGTTCAGTTTGTATGGCAGCTATATGCTATAGTAGTCCGATCTAAACAATTTCTACGGAGATTGTACTGTTGCCTTAAAACAAAATTCGAGCCAAATTTCGTTAAGATATCTTGTCAAATAAATAAGCTTTGCCATCCATCCATACCAGGATGTGATTTTGATCAGTCAGTTTGTATGGCAGCTATATGTATGTTATAGTAGTCTAATACCGGCGATTTCGACAAATGAGCACCTTCTTTGGGAGAAAGGGATCTGTGCAAAATTTCAGATCGATATCTTATAAACTGAGGGACTATGCTGAGTTCTATATTTTATAGCATCACCGAGTTTTCCAACGTATAATTAATCAGTAATCAAATATTACGAGAACACTATGTATACGTATGCATGTAAGCTTGTGCAATCGCTTTCAAGCATATATGCATGAGTAAGTGTTTCATCTGCACTGTCTGTTTATCTTTGCCTTTAATGTTTATTCTCATACTCAGCTATGTTTAACAAAAACGTTAACTAAATACTTAACTGTAAAATTGCAATAAAAAGAAAATTATGAATGAATATAGGTAATAAAGTCTTTGTATGCTTGAGCGCATATTAAACCTTTGGGGGAAAAAATATAGAAAGTAGCTAAATAAATAAAACACGAACGGTACAACAACCGCTGAGCTGCGCGTCAATGACTCACTCATCAACAAAAAGCCGCGTTTGAAGCACAACAAAGATAAAGCAGCCAATCGAAAGCATCATCAGCAAAAGAATGGTGGCTGTTGTTTCTGTGCTACGATTCAAAACGGCGACGTCTAAGTGCCGCTGCGACGTTGTTACTTACAGACATCCACAACAGTTATGTGTAAGCATGGATAGCAAGCGTTTTATGCTGGTTAAGCGCAGTAATGCAAGTTCTAGCTATGGAAATATAAAGGCAATGCAATTAAAAGGCCAGTAGTTGCGGTAATACCAGCAGCTGCATAGATTTTGAAGCGAAGCACATAAATCCGGCACAAATAAATGCCCAATATGCGCATTTTATTTTATTTAAAGTTATAATAGCGACATAGCATTCACTAAATCGGTGAATAATCATTTGTAGAGCTGGAGTAACAAAATACTAAATACTTTCAACAAAATTCAAGAAGAGAAAGGCTGACTTGGTAATGATTAGGCGTTGAAAAATTTAAACAAAAGTAGCAAATGTGCTTATGAGAGCGTAACGACTGCTACAACAACGAAAATTAAGATAAAAAGTCACACAAAACAACGAGTTTATGTACATACAAACAATTCAAAAGTAACTGTGAATTTCAACAATATATGTATGCATGCATTTTTTGTTGGAAATCATTGAAATGTTTAGTATAGATAAAGAATAAATGATATAAATATGTTTAAAGCTACAATTGAAACTGATTTTGACTTTTTATCATTATCGCAATAGCATTTATTATTTATACACTTCTATGCACGTTTTCACTATATGAAGACATAATAAAATTGCAAAAAAAAAAAATAATTCCTCAATCTAACTTTTATCAGCATTCAGGTATATGCTTACATTTGCAGATACAAGCGTGAGTCACACACCTATTTTGGTGTTAAAATTATAATTATGAAATCAAATGCCCGGCAGTATAACCCAAATAAGGTGTTAACCAAGCGAAGTTGCACATTAATTATGTATAAGCAGACTATGTAACAGATATCAAAGCAAATTGTGAAAAAATTGCTTGTGAAACAATGAAATAAAGTAAATGACAAACGAAATGTATAATCATAAAACTGGATATTTGCTAGCAACATTTATAAGCTCATTTCTATTATTTCTGTTTAATGATTAATGCGGCTGTGATGCTTTCAAACCAAATGGTATTTGATGGATATTTATAGCACATACATCTCGTATGTACATAAACTGCACTAAGCTAACAAATACACATTACATTTGCTACCATTACACTAACAATGAATATTATACTGTGTATATAGAAATGTGTGTCTATAATTTTATCTGTATGTACTTACCGCCAGATGCAATGTAGAAGCCACTTGGCGAATATTTGGCCACATTGACGGCGCACGAATGCTCCGTGTAGACATCAGCGATGGCTGGATTCTGTTGGCGACAATCAGTGCATATAACCGTAGCAGTTTCGAGGAAAAGCACACAAAAATAAAATTTAACAACAACAACATCAAATGTTGTCAGTGGAAAATTTGTTGGTTGATAGAATTGGACAAATGGACCGGCAATTTTTGGTGTATATACAGGCATTGGTTGGTTGTATGATTGCGTGTGCATTCAAAAGCAGTCCACACATTTCATTTTAATTTTAGGCCAAAATAAATGTGTGTGCATGTGTTGTAGAGCAGCAAATCGGAGCAAATAAAATTAACGTTGAAAAATTAGCGATGACAATGTGTTTGTTGTTGTATACAATTTTTGTTTGCAAGACGTTAACAGCCGATGTGCAAGAATCGAAGAAAAGCATGAAAGTAGAATAAAAGAATTTTGAAGAAAATATATTTAATGTTTAAAACATAAATTATTAAAAAATTTTACTAGAAAAATTTTATTAAAACAAGTTCTTATACAAAAAACTTATACTTTTCATTTGGACAGATATTTTCAAGAAATTGAATTATTGCCCAAAGTAACACTATAGTTTTGGAAACAGTTTTCAAATGATTTTTCATAGCCATACAAGCTGAATGATAAAAATTAAGTTTTTGTATGGATTTATTTTTGAAAGATAATTTTACTTTTTTTCAAATATAGTTTTTTATAAATACATTATAAACATACATATATTTTTCCCGATTTCTTTATATGACTTATTTACACCAAAAATATTTTTCGTTAAACAAAATTTGAAGCTTCTAGCGATGAGCATTTGTCCACGATGTGCGTGGGATTTACTGAAATAACATTTATTTATATACACATATACGTATGTAAATAAATTGTATATATTCACTATGTGCATATACGCTTTTCCCAAAAATGTTTTGTTTTTCTTTGTGCTGCTTGTATTCTTACTTATAGCCTTACTGCATATGAAGATAATTTGTTAAAAATAGAAGAAACAAACAAATGAAACCGGGAACACCATTGGAATCAGTGTTGGAACACTTTTCTGCTTGGCAGCGAAGCGTTTAATAAATTTTCATTCGAATGCAGCTGCCAGAAGACAAAAATAAACATTAAACACATAGGCGCAATGGGGAACACTAAATTTGAGATGGGTGTCGGAATAGCAAAGAGCTTGAGCATACATAAGCGTATGTATGTATATAATAAAAATTATACTAGATATAAATATATGTGTTGTTAGAAGACAGACATAAGGTAAGCATTAAATCTAAACGTTAAGATAATACATCATATGTATATAAACTAGTAGTTATGCCAATAAAGCATCTGAATTGGAATAGTCAACTCACCTCAATATTTCTAATAATCACCGAATTTCCATTAGTATAGAGGAAATTCTTACCTTTAGGATCGCCACCCAATACAATAGGTTGTCCACGTTGGGTGCGTGGCAAGGTGGCATATATGAATTCTGTGTGTGAAAAGCGCAATGATAAATAATTAAACACAATTTATTTAAGTATTTCATTGTTTATGTGTACATATGTGCTATAATTAAATTGTATGAACAGCGGGCGCTCAACAGGAAGTGGCATATTCATAAATGTACAAAACACAGGCACAGTGATACACACACGTATACATATATTTGCTTATTTGTTGTCGAAGGATAGCGAGGGGAGACAAATTATAGTAGCAAAAGCCGGCTATATGTCTATTTATCACTCGCATACAAATAAAATTGTTGTAAGTAATTCACTGCTTCCGCTTTATGTTCGTAAACGTATTTGCATTAATTTTTGCCCATATAAGCACATATAGTGCTTCATCGGAACATGTTGTTGTTGTCGCCGCTATAGCCCCCCATTCACCGATTGCGCCCACTGACTCATACTTTTTTCGCTTTATATGTTTTTTTTCAGCAAAATATAACCGGCCAACTCACTATTTTGATACGCTGGCTTTTGAGGTTGTGCCATTGTTGCTCTTTTGAAACACTAAACTTCGTTTTATTTACTGCACTTTATAAAAACTAAAACTGCTCTTTGTTAGAAAAATTATATTTTTAAGCTACTATTTTGCTGTAAAAGAATTGATACCACCAAAATTAGACCGAACAAAAGTGAATTAAATTATTCGCCTTGCCACAGTGCAGTGTTGCCGAAGACTGATTGAATTCTATGTGAAGCAGAGTTGCCTGACGAGAACTCTAAAACAAAAACGACAAAATAAGGCCAGCAAAACGACCTTAATTTGATGTAACTACTTGCCGGTAGGTGTCGTAGCTCCCATATTGAACGACACGAAATTTTGACTTCTATTCTAAACAGTTTTTTATTGTTTAATATCAAAAACAAACAAATTTTTGTTGATAACATAATGAGCTAGAAAAAACATAAATCCCTATTGATGTCCCCCAATATTTTCTACAACAATATCTACAACAATATCCAGGAAACAGTGCATCATATATATTCGTTTTCGACTTGGTAGTAATGTAATTCAATTAGTTTAGTACATGTATTTAATAAGTTATGAAGCTGATTCTGATAATTTTTGTTTTGTTAATGTTTAATTGTATTATCCTTTTCATTAATAATAATAGTGATAATAATAATAATAACAATTAATATAAATCCATAAATCGTACTTCCAATAGTCTCCTCCATCTAATTTACTTTCGGAACGCTTCCTATTGGAAACTGACTGTCAGCTGTTTTTGACACATTGATTTGTTTACAAAATTGTAAACAAAAAACTATTTCCAATATTATTTGCTGCACTAATTTCTTATCCCTATTAATATTTTGTTAGAAAATGTTGCAAACACCTGCGGTGAAATTCGTGAATCCACGTTATGGACAACTGATCATTGGTCCACCTGGTTCTGGTAAAACTACATATTGTCATCACGCTTACAACTTCTACAAAGAGCTGGGACGTGATGTCGGCGTGGTCAATCTTGATCCAGCGAACGAGAATATGGAATATAAGCCAATAATCGATGTAATGCAACTTATCACAGTGGAAGATGTTATGGAACAATATCACCTAGGTCCAAACGGTTCACTAATGTACTGTGCCGAGTTTTTGGAAGCACATCTCGAAGATTGGTTTCTACCAGAGTTGCGCAAGGCAGCGGCAACATGCAACTACTTTCTATTTGACTGCCCGGGACAAGTAGAATTATACACACATCACACTGCTATGGCGGCCATATTCGCGCGTCTGCAAAAGGAAGGTTACCATTTGGTTACAGTAAATCTCATCGACTCACATTACTGTTCTGAGCCAACGAAATTTGTTTCAACATTGCTGCTCGCTTTAAATATGATGCTGCGTATGGGCTTGCCGCATGTGAATGTGCTCTCAAAAGCTGACCTCCTGCGCAAACATGAATCAAAATTGCAATTCAATTTAGATTACTATACAGACGTACTGGACTTGAAGTATTTATTAGAGTCACTAGACGATACGCCAACAATGAAGAAATACCGCAAATTAAACGAAGCAATCTGTTCGATGGTGGAGGACTATGCATTGGTGTCATTTCAACTGCTCAATGCGCGCAGCACAGCGAGTTTGCTGCGCTTACGGAATCACATAGATAAGGCTAACGGCTATATATATAAGGCAGGCGAAGAGACGGCGGTTAATGCGTTAATGGCATGTGCAGTTGGTGCGGAAGCAGAGTCGATGCGGCAAGCACATGATATTGATCCGTATGTTACATGAGTTGAATGTAGTCGAAAATTTTAATATAAAAATAAAAAATAATGTATTTTTCAACAAAAGTAGTATGATAATACCCAAGCGGTTTCAAGAGACACCAAACTAAATTTCAGTATAGGTATCAAAGTGCATATTTGGTGTATTTGTAAATTGTGTGATCCACTGCAAGTTCGTGTTTTACATAATTTAGTTTTAAACTGGAAAATTTGTTTTTAAATTTGTCAGCGCCTTCCAATCAAAACCCGTTTAACATTCGTTGCAACGTGGTAAACAGGAAAACACAACCATTAAATGTAATCAAGCCCAAGCACGTCAAAATCACAAGCTAGTGACTGCAAGACATACAATGTAAATATGTGCTTTTGGACACATAAACACAGTCGCGTTTCAGTAAGTTTTAGCAGCAATCAACCCAACAATATTTCTTACAAAAAAGCACAAAAACATTAGTAAGGTGTGGAAGTAAGTACGGCTATTCGAGCAGCTACGTCTTGAGTTGCAGAAAAGCCAGTTGTAGTTACATATTTACAAATGTTAAAGGCTTACACACATACACATATGACAGAAAATGCATGTTTAAACCTTGTAAATGTTGCATTACAACAGGACACACCTTTCAACGAGTTCACTTGCATGCATCCAACCGTCAGGCGGCGTCAAGTCTTTGAAGCCACACGCCATCGCTTACACTTTGTTTTGCCGGGCACATTATCATTTGTAAAATCAAGCACCACCAGCGTCATAATAACAATAAAATGGGCAATATGACTCGTTGCCGACTTTAACAAAGGAAGTGGCCAATGACGTGCATAAAAACACACACACATACCAACATGCGACACACACAACGCTAAAAAACATGGCAGGTTAAACCCTTTCATTGACTTGGCTTGTCGTCGTTGAATCTCTGCACCTGACAGTGACTTAAGCTGTCTTTCAAAATGCATATTTATGAACACTGTCTGCGCCTTCATGCGCCATACTCAGTTGCATGTATGTGTGTGCATATAAATAGCTTCCATCACGCAATTTGGTTATTAAATCCTTGTTGCACATTCCACTCAGCCCTCCAGCTATGCATCAAGTTTATCCACCTGTCGCCTGTTTGATTCACATTCATTGCATTAAAGCCGATATTTAAATGTAATACAACAAATACACCAACAATAATAGTACTATGTGTATAGGTAGCAAGGGGCGTTGCACATTCATGTCGGGGGTAAAGTGCATAAATATTATTTAAGTGGCAAATAAAAGTTGAACAACTGAACGTATAAAATTGCAACATTTCTTAATTGCGCAACATTACAAGCGGCCGAAGGCATGCCACACACTTGCATATACATATGCGCTTTTTGCTGCTTTTACATATAAGCATATGTATGTATATTTGTGTGTATGTATGTGTAATTGTAGGCTTGTGATGCGTGTATTTGCTTATGCAAATGCAGTTTGCTGCACTTAATGAAATAAACACTGACACGTTCAGGTATTTTGCTGGCGCAAAGTGTGCGCCTGGCAATATGCAATGTTTTTGATAACTGCAAAAAGCGCCAAATATTAAAGCTGCGTGTGCAGATTTGAAAGCAAAAGAAGAAAAAAAACACACACACACACCCAAGCTATTATACCCTTGACAGTTGATTTCTTATACCATAAAAGCGTATTAGAAGATTTTTAACTTAATTTTGATTGATTAGTTTGTATGGCAGCTATATGTTATAGTGATTCGATCTGCACAATTTTTTCGGATATTGTAGCTTTGCCCTGGATAATAATCTATGCCAAATTTTGTGAAGATATCTTATCAAATGAGGAAGTTTTTCATATAACTGCTTGATTCCGATCGGTCGTTTGTATGGCAGCTATATGCTATAGTGATCCGATCTGCATAATTTGCTTGGATATTGTAGTTTAGCTTTGGTTAATAATCTATGCCAAATTTTGTGAAGATATCTTATCAAATGAGGAAGTTTTCCATAGAAGTGCTTGATTCCGGTCGTTCAGTTTGTATGGCAGCTATATGCTGTAGTATTCCGATAACATTAATTCCGACAAATGAGTAGCTGCTTGAGGAGAAAAAGACGTCTGCAAAATTTCAGAACGATATCTTAAAAACTGAGGGACAAATTCGGATATGGCTAAACCGAGTCGGCTCATTATACTTATGATAAAGTTAAATACAGTCAACGAAGTACATTTGGACCTCCCTGATGTATTATTAAGATTAAACCAACTGTAGTCAGGTATAATACAAATACAGCAAGTGAGGTTAGTCCATACAGCATACGGCGGTCTAAAATGTTGGACGGGACTTTGGTTGGAATATAAATCCACGATATATAGAGCAGTAGTTGCTTACCCGACAAAGATCCGACAGTTCATAGTTGGAAAATTAATCCGGATCCGTTCCGGTTACGTAACCTCACTGTTCTGTCTTTGATTTGTAATAAATGCTTGTGGTGGGTCTCAAAATCTCATTTAGACAATTTAGAAGTAAAGTACACTCTCAACGAACAAAGACCAAACTCTACAAGTCATTTATCATCCCCGTTGTTGTTGTTGTAGTGGCAGAGTTCTGCCGAAGTTGGCAGTCCTTGGCCGGATAACATTCCCATCTGTTCCGGTTACGTAGACCCGGCTGTCGTGGGAACGGACCGTCCTGCTATATGTTGCTGAGGCACGGAGGATGAGAACATCTGATGAGTCGGCGTTCCGAGTTTTCGGAGAAGGGTTGTGCGGAAGATTTATGGTCCTCTGCGCATTGGCAATGTCGGATACCGCAGTCATAAGCCAATAAAGAAGAAGATTTGTTATTCGACAGTCAAAAAATCGGTTTAACGGAGCTCTTGAGCTGGATGTATACACATTAATAAAAGTCGCGAGAACCCATCTAAGTCTTTTCCTTAGCGAAAGCCGTTTATCACTTCACAACTCCATTGGATTAAGGGGCTAATAAACTCATAAACCTGCGTCACACTCCAAATTTGCATGTCAGAGCAATTATAAAGAAATTTGAAAACAAAACCTCGCTTAAAGAAGCGTTGGCAATTCATAAACGACCTGAACCGCTGACGTCTTATGAACCCATACAAGCTGAAATAAACTGCCGCTCGCCGCATTGGCTTTGCTTGCCTCCTTGCACTCACAACCGAGTTGTAGAAAGACTTCCGGCTCAGCCAACTCATGACATAATTAATGAAAATTAATTAAAAGCATAAATTTCGCACTTAGCCGCTGGCGGTTTTGCAAATAACTTGGTAAACAACAGGATATGCAACAACAAAAAGCAAGCAAAAAACACTAAAACAAAACAACAATACTCATAAGCAATAACAATAGCAAATTGTTGCAACGCATGACTAACGACGACAACATTTCCTTCGAAGCGACGGCGAAGAAGCAGACGAAGAAGAAGACGGTAATGAAGAAACGTGCGCATGAAAGAGTGTGAGAGTCTAGAAGGAGGAGTGAGGGGTGTGTTGGAGCGCAGTTATACGTTTATATGGTAAACTTAATGCACTAATCTAATAAACACATACTAACGCACGTAGCCACCATACAGGCATACACACATGCAAACACGGTAGACACATAAAAAGCTCAGGCGCCTAAAAGTCAACTATAAAAAATCTTATTTATGCCGCAAATACGCCGGTGCGCACACATAGTTGCATACGAACACACACACGTGCAAAGACACTTCCTTGTTAGTTTGTTTGGGTGTATGTACGTGGTTCCGGCTGGCTTTTCCTGCACCTGCATAGTTGAGTTGACATAACGACTTGGCCTGTTTGCCATTTGCAATTACGCATTAATTCTAAAACATCACCCAAAGCACCAGCGTCAGCGCCAGCGCCGCCCACAAGCATAATCGACTGTGCATGGCTTTTGTATGGTTTTCTTGCTGTTGTTGTTGTTGCTGCTGTTGCACGGCATATTGCATTGCAGTTGTGTTTAGATGGGAGGTGAAACAAAAATTGCATGTGGAAATTGTTCGCATTCAAATGCTAACGCACACACAGCGGCGCAAAAAACACAGGCAAATTACAAAACTAACAACAAGCGTTGTCGCCGCCAACGCCAACGACGACGACGACGATGACGACAACATTAATTTATTTAGTGCACTTTATGACTAAACACGAACCACACCAAACCACAAACCCACCGCAGGTTGGCAAATGTTGTTGTTTTTTGTAATTTTTGTTGTTGTTGTTTAACATTTTGTTGTTTTTTGCAATTTTTGTTGTCGTTGTAATTATTTATTGTTGTTGTCGAAAATATTGCTGTATTTTTGTAATTTGTTGTTGTTGTTGTTGAAACTGTTGTTGTTTTTGTAATCTTTATTTTTTGCTGTTATATCGTCTGTTGGCGATGTTTTTGTTGTAAATTTACTGCTGCTCTAGTTTCTTTTTGTTGTTGTAATTGTTGTAATATTTGTTGTTTTCGTATTTTTTGTTGTTGCCTTGCTGTATTGGTGGCTTGGGCGACGCAAATTGCAACACTGCCTACCTGGTTGTCGCCTGTGTGCTGTCCAACTAACCGAACAACAATCCACAGCGCGACATATTGCTGGGTCAGATGAGGCTGCGATGCACAGTGGTGTACTACGCACGAAATTTGTAGAGTAAATAAAGTGCAATGCCTAAATAAAGAGCATTGAGTTATAAAGAGCTCTTCCGATAGATCTGATAGATCATGTTACTGTTGAAATGTCTGTCCCTAAAGCCATAGGAACTCATTTTTGCTTATAGCGCGCGGCTCCTTGATTTCAGACGTCCGACGGACTTTATTCACAACTTCATATTCGAAATGTTACAGTCTTCCAACGCTTCGTGGTAATATTTCATATAATGATCCGATAAGATAGGTCTGCTTTCGATCGAACTCGTCATTTGCATAAGCAGTAGGCTCGTCTTCCATATGCTATATACATATAGTTTTTCTTTGTGATGTAGTCCCGTGGAAGTCAGCCATTGAGTGATATGGTAAGTATGCTTGAGCGCTGTTTAAGGAGGTCTGTTAATCTGTCTGAGTATAAGTCCTTCAGTTTTTGAGATATCGATTTGAAATTTTCCACACGTCCTCTTCTCTCTAAAAAGCTGCTCAGCTCTCGAAACCGCGGATATCGGAACACTATAGCATATAGCTGCCATACAAACTGAACGATCGGAATCAAGTGGTTGTATAGAAAGCTTTCTCATTTGGAGAGATATCTTCACGAAATTTGGTAAGGACTATTGCTTAAGGTAATAAAGCAATATTCGAAGGAATTGTTTAGATCGGATCACTATAGCATATAGCTGCCACACAAACTGAACGATAGGAGTTAAGTGCTTGTATAGAAAACTTCTTCATTTTACGAAATATCTTAACAAAATTTGGTATGGATTATTATCCAAGACAACAGTGGAAAGTGGAAAGGAATTGTGGAGATCGGATCACTAGAGAATATAGCTGCCATACAATCACATGTCACATATACGACACACAGTGCCACACGCATATAATCGCACTTAAATTGTGCCTACTAACCGTGCTGCTTGTTGTTGCCATCATTACCTTCGTTGTCGCCGCAGAAGTTGTTGTTGTTACCATTAAAACAATGGAAACCTGTTGGCATTCGGTACTAACTGCAACAAAGGGTAAAAACGCAGTTGTAAAACGAAGCAAGGCAAGTGCAAGAGCAACAGGTAAGCAGCGACAGTCTAGTCTGAAGCCAAAGCAAATAAATCCTTTTACTCCACCAGTTGCACGTTGCAAGCTAGCCACCTAATGTCACACCGCGCCAACTTGCTTGGCGCACTCATGCATTGTTGCCTTGGCATTTCCGTTTGGTTTGCTTGTTTTCGCATTTTTCTTCACGTAGTCGCACACTTAGGCGCACTCAGTGGGGTACTGCCATGCTTACACACTTACGTAGTTGTGTGATTACGCGCTTACATATTCACACTTAGAAACTTACATACTTAACCGATTGCTTACGTACTTGTACTGTTACTTCTGAATTTTTTTTTTAAATTTCTTGCTGCCTACTGCTTCGTTAATATACACGAGTGGGCGACAAGCAGCATTGTGGCTTTTTATTGCAATTACTACGCTCACTTATTGTTGCTGTTTTTCTTGCAGCAACTTTACAAATAAGTATACTTACTGTTACAACTAAGCGCCATTGTTCATTTGCCTCACGGGAAATGTGCTTGTGCTGTTGTATGCATGTGTGTACCCATTTATATGCCCGTGCCTGTATTTATGACTTTTATCATTTGCCATGACTTCGCCTTGGCTATAAAATGCAGTGTTGCTTCATTTGCCGCATGCATGTCACTTGTTGGGCCACTTGTACTCCTTCCAACCCACCATCACCGTCGTCGAGTTCGCTTCTCACGTTAGTTGGGTTTTGCATTTCTTAATTTCTGCCTTTCCAAGCGCCTACTCGCTACCCTCGCTTTGCACTGTTGCTTCCTTCTTCGCCTGCATTTGTCAGCTGCACTGTTTTTTCGCCAGATAAAACACATTATCATAAATTATAATTAAAATTTATATGTCGACTTCATAGGTGGTCGGGTTTGTGGGTACGTCGGAGTATATTATCACACACACGTACACACGGTTTGCACTGTTGTTATTTTTTGTGATTTTTTGCTTCAGCTAAAGTGCGGTAGGTTTCATTGAGGGGTCACCCATTTTGCTCCTGGCTCCCAGATGTGTATTTGAAATATGTTTATTGTGATATTTTTAATTGTCGGTTAAATAGCAGAAATTACCCATTAGCTGCCAGATAGCGTGTGGAGCGAGGGGGCGACATGTGTACGGTTATTATTTATCGAAAAGAAATTTTTGCAATTTTTGCATTCGAGAGGACAAAATACTCTTAGTATGTCCTTGATTTGGTGCTCCAGGTCGTTTACGTAAGAAACCAGAGGCCAAACTGGCCCAATTGGTATCTTATGATGTGGGCTTTAAGTCTCCTAATAATGTTAGAACGTAGCGTAGGGCCTGTAATAGGCTTCATTATGAAATATAATGTTACCTTAGATTTTCTCTTTCTCTGTCATCACTCTCAACGAACTAAATGAAAAACTTCAGACCAGAAAGCTTTAAAATTAATTCCTAATATTACCGCAGTCGATGGAACACTCCAGTTCTGAGAGTATTCGACGCAGTATCCGCCGTGGGAAGCAGAGGAAGAGGCAGACCTCCAATGCTGCGGAATGACTGGATTCTCGATAATAATGTAGAGAGGAAGGGATATCTACGGAGCAAACAGCTTCTAGATGATAGCATCAAGACTGGGTGCCAAGACCGTTAGGACAATAGCTCTAGCGGTCGGGTGACTTACGAGTATATCCGAGCCATATGTCAGAGTACGGGCTTTCTGCTTACGAGATATGTGTATCTAAAGGGAAGTTAATGCGGAGTGCTCGATGTGCTGGAACATTAGAGATCTCCGAGGGTAAGGAGTTTAGCTGGGCTGACAGATGATTGCTGTTGTTTTTGTATCGGTTGAAAACATACCTAAAGTAGTTTGGAGTAATGCTGCCAGTTTGATACTCCGTGGTCAGATAAAATCCGGGTCTGTTTCGGTTATGTAGATCCGAATATCATGGGGACAAACTGACAGACGATTAGATGTTAACGGTGTGATCTCCACTATTCGGAATACCGATCAGCTAGGTATGTACGCGCATAGTTGTTTAGGTTATGAAGGCGTTTAACTGAGCTACAGGGTGTTTGCGTAAAATGTGCGTTTAGGCTTCAACTCCAAGTCACCAGTCCAGAGCAATATGGAAGCTCAACTGGTGTAGTTTTGGCTACGAGATCTGACTGGAAACTTAGTTCTGCTACCATGGGGAATCGAAACCCTTGAAGGTCGCTTCAACCATATCACGTGGCACGGACATTAAGAGTTCGATTTCGAATAAGCGAAATCATAATAAAGTTTTAGTTTAAATTTACAACACTAACTATCGAGAAAACTTTAGCAGACCTGACTAAACGGTTAAGAGTACGGCAAAGGAAATAAGCAAGTCATATAAATGAGCATTGACGCTGCTGATAAAGGTAAACGAATATGGTGTCTATGTGTGTGTGTGCAACAACTACATATAACGAGCAAATCATTGGGCACTTAAAATGCTATTTAAATATGAATAAACACATAACGGCAAGGTAGATATGAAATTGGCTATGGGAAAACTGAAGTGGCAAGACATGGCGGATACGTAACATGAAGAGGCTTTTACAAAGGCAAATACTGTGAGTTTATATTTGGTTGCATATATGCATGTATATGTAGCAGTAATAACAGGTTGGTAGGTGCATGTGACTGAAATGCGCACACACATATCATATATACATATAAAACTTACTTTCGTATATACGTATGCATATGTGTTTAAGATTGCTTGCATGCGCCTAAGTATTTGTTGAAGTGCATGATTTTGGAAAAATCAGCCCATTTAACGGCAAGTGTGGCGAAATTGTAGTGGAGTGGTCATTTTAGTGAGAACTCTACTAGCAAATTGTACATGCAGAAATTTGAGGAAATCAACTATTATGCCAACATACAGCGATGACTTGATTCAAATGTGTGTGTGTGCTATGAATTTCATAGGAGGCGCATAAAGGAACGAACAACTAGCATTTACCGGTAGGCAGGCGCTGATATTTACACTAACACTAACCGTTAGCCGATTTTATGCTTTTGCTCAATTTTTATGTTTTTTTTTTACATTTGCATTTTACATTTCATGTAAGCACTGGCTCTTGACTAGTAATTTTTCTGCTGAAAATTTCCGGTTGTTTATTTATTTTATGTTATGCAAATGTGCATATGGGAAATAAATAAATAAATAAAGTTAAAATCCTCTTGAAACTGGCTGCCAGTTGTAAGTAAGTGATTATGGCTGAAAGCTGATCGCCGACGAACACACATATATTGAAATGTGTAGCCTAAATGTTATTAAGAAATACTAGCATTTTAGTTTAGTAAATTTTCAGCAGGCAGTCGGGAACTCAGCTGAAGTCTTAATAAATGCATATCAGAGCTTTCGGTGAATGAGACGGCTGAATAGATATGCAAATCCATTTCCGTGCGTTACATGTTTGTGTAGGATTGCTTTTGTTTGTAATAAATATGTGAATATTTAAAAAGTAGTAAATAAAATAAAATTTTGAAAATAAAAATAGATAAATAAATTTGTATATTTTGTGCTTTTAATATGCATTTCTAAGCCTTTTAGCAGGCATTTTTGTATAATTTATATTTAACTGCTAAGGAATTCGCAAATATGTTGTGAAAAGTGATAAATATTGTTTTGAGCTATGCAAAATGCTTTATTTTGATAACAAAAATTTGTAGTTAGTTATTATACCATATCTATTTTTGTGTAAATAGTTTTAATAAAATACGAAATATGTTTGCGAAAAGTCTTTGCTGGCTGTTGCTACAGGAAAGTTTAAAAAAGTTTAGAAATTTTTCAATAAAAAGACTGTTTTAGCTTCTAAAACTCCGATACTATATTATATTGTGAAATAACTTATTAAAAATTGAGACTAAACCAAATTTTTTTATGTTGAAGCATATATTTAGGCACTCTATAACATGTATTTGAGTTTAATCGTAACTATCTACCTTTTTCTATTTTTATATTTATATTTATATTTTTTTTATATAAAATTATTATTATGGCTTTTGAAATCGCAATACTACTATTTTCTGTAAAATAACTTAATGGAAACTAAGACTAAACCAACATTTGTTATATATAAAGCAAACCTTTAGGCGCTAATTATCACGTATTTGGGTTTTCATGGTAAGTTTCTAGCTTTAAAAATCTCAATAGTGGTCTCAATTGAAAAGTAAAGTAAAATTATCTATTTTTAAAGCATACCTTTAGGCGTTGTTTATCATATATTTGAGTTTTTATTGCAAATATTGCTTAAATGAAATATTTTCCTAGCTGTAAGAATTTCAATAGTTTATTAAATAATGAAATATATCATTCTCAATTGATAATAACCTAACATTTTCTATTACTAAAGCCTACCTTTAGGCATTCCTAATCATATATTTGGGTTTTTATGGTAAATAAAACATTGTTCTAGCTTTAGGAAGCTCAATAATATATTAAATTATGAAATAGCTTATTATCAATTGAGAATATATTAATATTTTCTATTTTTAAGGCATACTTTTAGGCGCTCATTACCACGTATCTTAGTTTTCATGGCAGCTTAGTTATTAGTATTTATTTTTGGGTTAAAATTGATAATATAGGATGTAAAATTGTTGCAAAAAGTTGTGAAATAATATGTTAATTCCTAATTTAGACTATTTTCTGCTGTTCAAAGCATACCTTTAGGTGCTCAGTACATTGTCTGCGTCTTCACAGTGATCATGTTTGTGTTTGTTAATACTATATCATATGTGAAACGACTTATTCCAAATTGATGCTAAACCAATATTTTCTCTTTTTAAAGCATAGATTTAGGGTTACGTCTCTGGCATTTATATTTTCATGTTCATTATATGGCTTTTAGTGTTTAATGTTGTTGTAAATTTCTTTTGATAAAGTCTAGATCAGAAAGTTGCAGTCAAAAGGCTCTGAGTTGGCTTCGGTCTCAATGAATGACGAAATTCGGCTAAAGCAGGTGTGTTGATTTTTCTGAGGTTCCCAAGCTCTACAAGGTAGTCTCTTTAACATTGACAATATTTAAATTGGGATCTCAAATTTCACTGAGTCTACTCATTTTTTCTCCAAAGCACCTTATAACTCTCTCCTTATAATTTTCCTACAAACTTATTCACATGCAAACAAAACTATGTTTAACATCCCAGTAAGGTTTCATGAAATCATCGTTATGTGAAGCATTCCAAGGAATTTTCAAATACTTAATATGTTGGCTTGCATCATATTTCGGCGCAGCAGGCAATGCAGTAAAAAGAACTCATAAAATAGTAATAACGAGTAATCGAGTAATAACAGCAGCGGTTCGAAGGCGAGGCTAAACACAAACAATATTTGTATATAAAAGGTTTTGAAGCAGGGTGGCATATAGCTTGCAGCAACATGAAAACAATAAAATATTGAAATTTAAAGTTTACGACAGTACAGTGAAGACAAAATTTATACCCAATAAACATTAGCGAAATTGAGTGCAAAATCAAAGTCGGTTTTAAAAACGTTATTGAAAATTTGAAACTTTATTCCTGGCAGCAGTACTAACTGGTTACTGTCTGGTGATACCCGCAGATTGGGATTGACAGATCGAGAAGATTGCAGGAAATATCTAGAACAAGGCATCAGGTAAACAATGGATCATCTCTTGAGCACTTTTCATGCATTGGCAAGACTACGCTGTAAGCATCTGGGATGCCCACGGTGTGATGTGCTGGAGGAGGTATCGATAGTGAGGTCACATAGTCTGTTAAAATTCACAGGCATCCTTAGAGATAAGGAGTAGTCTTATGGACCCTGTAACTGAACTCCATCAGGTATCGCAAATGAAGTTAAAAGGTGTATGTGCGGCTCATTGCCTTACCAGACTAACCTAACCTGAGACAACAGCCAACGTTATTCAGAGTGTTTTTGAAACTATAAGCTAAACCATTATTAATTTAAGAAATATATTTCAGATATTCACAGACATAGTTTTTCGCTGCAAAGCGTTTCCTTTATTCTCTCTACTGCTTGACGCTTGCATAAAAAAACTAAAAATAAACCGTTTTCACTTCATTGAAGGGTATACAAATCAAAAATCGCACGAAATCGCAAAAGCGATGGCGCAATTGAAAAGCATTTTGTAGCAACAGCAGTTCAAATCAGGCACAACATGACTGACCATTTGTTGCAGGCAACAGTAACCAAAAGTCGACAACAACAACAATAACAATAAGGCGCGCTGCAGCCGAAACAGCAGTTCAATTTCTGCTTATTACACAAAAGTGTATTGAATTTCAAAGCAAAAAGACAAAAAACGAGCGAATACAAGCAAAAAACGCTAAACGCAGTTGTTGTATATTATATATGTAGGTAACAGTTATAAGATTGCGCTTGTGTGCTTGAGCTGCAGACATTTCAACACAAGCACTCGAGCGCAAAAGCGCACAACTGCATGAGCGCGCGTAGTCCACAAATACAAAATGCCAACTGCAAGTATAAAACGCGTACACATACACATACAAACTCATGCATAAAGCAATTTCACTCAATACGCTCGTAAGCGGCATCAAAAAGTACATGTGAGCGCAAAAAAAATGCAGAAAATAAAATAGAAATAATGTGTACATGGAGGTTAGGCGCCAAGCAGGCAGGTATGCAACTCCCGCTGCAGCGCGTCGACATGGCGTATGAGCAACATACGTGGTGAGGCAGTGGCTGAGCTTGAGTATTAAAAGAGTCATTGGGAAATAGCAGGTGCTTATTGCTGAGGAGTGAGATTGTGTGCGCTGCATACACCATTTGCTACGTGTATTCAATACTAAATACCAGTACATGCCACATGCTGCATAAACCATGTGTATGTATTGTATGTGTGCAGTAATAGGAGCGCGCATATGCGTCATTGCATAAAGTGAAAGATGGCAACAGCTGTGCGAGCATACAAATTTACTAGCAAATCGGTAGTGCATATGAACATAAAGCGCAAAAAGCGGCAGGCGGACACGTGTAATTATATTAGGGTGGTTCATATATGTTGCAAAAGGTTACAAAAAGTTTTAATTTTATTGACAATATGCCTAAAATAAGCGTTTATGGCTTCTTTAGCCTGAATTTCGGCCAAAAATTTTCTGAAAAGGTTTCTGAAACTGCTTATTAGGTGAAAGTACGCATTTATTCCGGTATCGATGATAATTTTATTTTAAATTAATTTGAAGAAAACTCGCCAGCAAGTCAAAACGGCTAAGAAGTTAAACTTTGGCTTCAATAAACCTAAATTAATAGTGTAAAATTGTAATTCTTTAACTTCGTTGCACATTCGGTTAGTCAAAGTTGATGAATTTATGCGCCGAAAATCTCGATAGCCTCGAGAAAATTCCCTCCAAACAGGGCTTGAAATCTCAAGCAGTGATTTTTTCTTCTCCTGTCCTGCCTTATGTAGAATAGTATATACTGGAAAGGGTCAAATGCATTTATACATCTATATTCTGAAGAACTATTACAACAGATATACATAAGTACACCCCTAACGCGCAGGTAGCTTTCCTTATAATACCTCCTTCCTTTCCATATTAATACCTCTTACCTTCAACTACCTTGCACTCATATATGCTTCTATCATCAGTATGACTGTTGCTTTCAATTGGCTCAGCATTCTCTGCGTTTAAGCTTTATCTTTGCCAGCGTGTGTATTTTTAAGTTAAGTCACAAGCGCTCCCGGTTGACTTCTAACTGCTTAATAATGCTGATATTATTCTGTTTAGCGTATTTGAGAATGCATTTTAAATGGATTTTCTAACTTATTGAGAGAAGTTTCTGCATTATCAGCACCGGAAATGTATTATATTTAGAAGTTAGTATCCTCCGCGCGGGTATCGATTGGACAATGGGCGTCGTTGCTTGTAATATCGCAAACTGCCTTCGGGCTGAGTCATGATGTTGCAGGCGGCCGTCAACCAGCGAAGGCTGTGCATTTCTCCATTCATGCCTTCAGAAGGAAGTGAATAGGGGAATACAACAGCCATTGCTAGTGAGGTATTTGGCGATAGGGGAAAAACGCTAGGCGTAGATACCCTCGAAGAAATGAAGCGAGCTCGGATATCGGGTGAAGAAAGCGTTGTGAGGAATAATTATTTAAAAGAAGATGAGTTTTTACTTATACTGATCAGATAGTCGACAACTCTGGTAAAAAAAGAGGGCTCCAGAAGAAACTACGCAAGGAGGGGCTAAAGGCCAAAGCACGATATAAGGTGGTGGCAGTAGTAGTAGTGTAGCCGACTCGAGGGAAGTCCCAAAGAAAAATAACAGAAACAGATGGGCTTGCGCCAGAGATGAGATGAAAAATTGCACGGCAAATTTTTCTATACGAAATTTGTGGTTTGCGAATCTTCGAGAGGAGCAAATCGCTGAAAAAGGGCAGCGTTCGACAGAGAGCGAATAGAGAACAAAGTCCCAAAGGAACGAGTACTTCGTCTCAAGAAACGCCAACTTGACGACGACAACAAAAACACGCTGAGGAAAGAGGAAAAGTGAAGTGGAGAAGGATGTCAGCATAAAAGAGAACGTGGGCCTTCATAAAATGCATTAATTTGTTAAAAAAAAGTCATTAAAATTTAAAAAAGAAATTCAAAAAACCATAATTATAATTCTCTAGAAAATTTGATTAAATACAAAACTCATACTAATAAAGCTAACACTCCAATATGTAACCTGAATAATTCATAATTGCATTCCAATTAAGAATGAAACTCAACACCCAACAACTTTTGCTAACCCACTGGGAATCTGCACTAATACAAACAAATAAACGCACATATGCAATAATACTGCGCAATATATTGGCTGTATATTATATTGCATTTTAATTCTTCGCTTTTGATTGGAAATTTACTAAATTTCGCCGCCAAAAGCAACTAATTTACAATTAAAATCGTTGCTGTAATTCATGTGTTGTGCGCAACAACAACAACAACCATAATGCTACACACATAAATAAGCAGATATCAGATTACACAAATCATTAATGATTGATGTGAAATTAGGGAATTTCGCGCAAATAATAGTGAATTTTTTCGATTGGCATTTGGCTTGATTATCTAAAGGGCCGGCGGCAACCAAAAACTTGCGTTGTTTTAGTAATAAATTTAGCAAATTTTTCATTGCCAACAGATAATAAATTGTGCGAAATTCCAAGCGATTATGCAATGAACTGATACGAATTTAAATTAATTGAGTTTAGGGGTGGCCAAAGCGCAACTGCGGTGTGCGAGGCATAGCAATTAAATACGCTAGTTATGCAGATGGAATTTTAAGTGAAAGGCTAATGGTACGAATTGCAGTAGAAGCGCGCAGATATGTATTTCGGAGTATGTGAAAGCTTTTTTGAAAGTCATTCCCATTTGCTCAAGCCACTTATGAGACATAGAAATGAGTAAGACGAACATGAAAGTTTGCGTAATTTTTAATTAAGTGTAATATTTACTCAAGCAAAAATGTACGAGTACAACGAAAGCAATTTACAGTGGCTGAGTAATGTGCGTACTGCTGGCACTTAAGCTGCAACGCAATGACTTTTGAAACACATCACATCGCGGCGCTGGTGTCACCTTAACAGTAGCGAGCCACGGTACCTGCTCTTCTTATATAGAGCTAGCTGGCGGCCAGCTGCTCCGAAGTCACCGCACGACTGTTAAATCACATCACATTGCATCACAAGTGTCACCGTAACAGTGGCCAGGCACAGTAGCTGCGTTTCTTATATAGAGCCAGCTGGCGGGCAACTGCCCTGAAGTCATTGCACGACTGTTAATTCACATCACATCGTGGCACTGGCGTCACCGTAACAGTAGCCAGGCACAGTAGCTGCGTTTCTTATATAGAGCCAGCTAGGGCCAGCTGCCCTGAAGTCACCGAGCGACTGTTAATTCACATCACATCGCGGCGCTGGTGTCACCGTAACAGTAGCCAGGCACAGTAGCTGCGTTTCTTATATAGAGCCAGCTAGGGCCAGCTGCCCTGAAGTCACCGAGCGACTGTTAATTCACATCACATCGCGGCGCTGGTGTCACCGTAACAGTAGCCAGGCACGGTGCCTGCGTTTCTTATATAGAGCCATCTGGGGCCAGCTGCCCTGAAGTCACCGAGCGACTGTTAATTCACATCACATCGCGGCGCTGGTGTCACCGTAACAGTAGCCAGGCACAGTAGCTGCGTTTCTTATATAGAGCCAGCTAGGGCCAGCTGCCCTGAAGTCACCGAGCGACTGTTAATTCACATCACATCGCGGTGCTGGTGTCACCGTAACAGTGGCCAGGCACAGTAGCTGCGTTTCTTATATAGAGCCAGCTAGGGCCAGCTGCCCTGAAGTCACCGAGCGACTGTTAATTCACATCACATCGCGGCGCTGGTGTCACCGTAACAGTAGCCAGGCACGGTGCCTGCGTTTCTTATACTAGAGCCATCTGGGGCCAGCTGCCCTGCAGTCACCGCACGACTGTTAATTCACATCACATCGCGGCGCTGTTGTCACCGTAACAGTGGCCAGGCACAGTAGCTGCGTTTCTTATATAGAGCCAGCTAGGGCCAGCTGCCCTGAAGTCACCGAGCGACTGTTAATTCACATCACATCGCGGCGCTGGTGTCACCGTAACAGTAGCCAGGCACAGTAGCTGCGTTTCTTATATAGAGCCAGCTAGGGCCAGCTGCCCTGAAGTCACCGAGCGACTGTTAATTCACATCACATCGCGGCGCTGGTGTCACCGTAACAGTAGCCAGGCACAGTAGCTGCGTTTCTTATATAGAGCCAGCTAGGGCCAGCTGCCCTGAAGTCACCGTGCGACTGTTAATTCACATCACATCGCGGCGCTGGTGTCACCGTAACAGTAGCCAGGCACGGTGCCTGCGTTTCTTATATAGAGCCAGCTGGGGCCAGCTGCCCTGCAGTCACCGCACGACTGTTAATTCACATCACATCGCGGCGCTGGTGTCACCGTAACAGTAGCCAGGCACAGTAGCTGCGTTTCTTATATAGAGCCAGCTAGGGCCAGCTGCCCTGAAGTCACCGAGCGACTGTTAATTCACATCACATCGCGGCGCTGGTGTCACCGTAACAGTAGCCAGGCACAGTAGCCTGCGTTTCTTATATAGAGCCAGCTGGGGCCAGCTGCCCTGAAGTCACCGAGCATGACTGTTAAATCTGTGATATGATATGAAGGCGCATGTGTCAGTTTAATACTGGACAGACATGGTGTCTGCGATCTGAAATGGAGTATTGCCTACGACAGTGTTGTTAGTTCCGAAGAAATTTTTTGGATCAGATTAGCATAGCATAAAGCTGCCAGAGGAATTGACGTGTCAATATCGAGATAGAGATTAAACCCTTCCGTGCAATTATATATAAGGGGAATCGTATTGTGAATCCTGTTTCATCTCTCAAATTTTTTTTTCAAATTTACGGTTCAAATTTTGCTGCTATAATATTTACCAATATATACATATTTAGCCAATTATAATTATTAAATTTTTTTTTTAATTCTGATGACTCGCAGGTATTCATCTAATGGAGATTGTTGCAAGAAGAAGTTGCACATTTGCAGTTTTGTCGATTCCAGAAAATGCATCATATTATATACTGAAAATATTTTTGTCCTGCCAATGCTTGTGTTGTTATTATTGTTGGCCAACTGACCGTTGCACTACGTTTTCTGCAGCATTTGCTATCTGCAGCGTGTTATTTGGTTGCACACCCACTTTGGCTGTGTTTCAAGCGACGAACTCAATTTGTTTTGAAAACTGTTGCAATGCAGCTCGTGTCGACGCTGCGAATGGCGGCAGCTGTTGCCACCCAGTCCGCGGCCACAAACAGCTGCTGTTAGCCGAAAGCTGCCAGTTATGAATGTTTTTGTTGCTGTTTTTGCCATTTTTATTAAATAAATAAACTTTATGCTTATGTGTATTTATGTGCTGTTGGCTTGTGTGCCTGCTCAATTTATTGGCCAGAGTAATGGAAATTTGAAGAAAAAAAATCAAGCCAGTTTGCAGCGCAACAAAATTTAATTTCATGCAAACGTAAATAATTTTGCACAAATTTCACATCTAAGCGCCACAAAGCACTCACAGTGAAATTATACATAAAAAAAGCAAATAAACTCAGCGTGCAGCATGGCGTAAGAGTGATGCGCCGTCGCATATATGAAATTTTCATTAGATTTGCCGACATTGCGGCTGCATAAATATGCAATATTTACTTTGGCAAATTAATTTTGAAGTGCATAACAAATGCAAACAAGCAGCGACATTGAATTAATTTATGCAAGCGCACTTCTATATGCATACACAGGCGTTTTTATTTGCCGCTGTGTGCGTGCATGTGTGGCATGCTGCATTTATAAGAAATAATGCTAATAATTGCAAGCGTTTTACTTATCAGTTTTCATTTGTGTGCGAAAAATTATAAATTCATAATTCATTAGCACAATTAAATTGATTATTTTAAGTCAAAATGTGTTTTATGAATGGCAGCGTAGATAAAAGTAAGTAAACTGGCGCACGAATTTCGGTGAGGGCGTATACGTAACTATTTATGACATCAATTCAATGCTTTCTTGGTGTGGAAATTAATTATTTAGCGGAATGTAGAAAGCAAGTAAAGCTTTAAGGTAATTGATGAGAGCCAAAATGCTTATATTTATTAAGGGTCTTATATTCACTGGCAGGTCAGAAAAAATGTTTTTTTCGAGAGTTTTGTCACTTGATAGTGAAAGAAAAATAATTTCATAACGAAGAAAAGGTTATTTAATGTAATTTAATGAGCATTAATACAAATTTGAAAAATTTTGGATTTTTTACTCAGAAGGAGAGTAGCCATTTTAAGGATGGCCTCCGAAAAATATGTCTGGTGGTCAGAAAGATTTTTCAGCTTAAATAAATGGAATTACCATAATTGATAAAAAAGCTTCAAAAGACTAAAAGTAGTTAAAAAAAGTCAATATAACAATAATTTTTGAAAGTTGGTCAGTGCGAATGAGTAACTTTTTTTTTCAATCTTCAAACTCAAAAATTTAAATTTTAAGTAAATGAAATTACTACAAGTATAATTGATAAAATTAGCTTCAAAAGTCTAAAATTAATTAAATTAATGTTATCTTGACGTAAACAATAATATTTGAACGTTGGTCGATGCGTATGAGTAACATTTTTCGAGTCAATCCCTAAACTGTTAATATTTTATGCAAATCACATAAATACTAATGTTAATAAGTGTCGCGGTAGTTGAAAAATAATTACTTTGAAGTCTAAATACACAAAATATTAAAACATTGGTGCGGGCATACAAGCAACTCTTTTTCAAATTTTTGAACTGTTTTTTTTAATGCAACTTAAACAACTTTAAAGTATAACAATGATGTCTATGCTTTAGTTGATGGCTCATTAATCATTTTAAGCGTGAACACGCGAAATATTAAAATGCTGGTAGGGGCGTATGCGTAACATTTTTGAGCACCTTAAAACTGTTTTACTTACTGTTGAATTTACCGTAACTGATGAAAGTAGCGTCAAGAGACTAAAATTATTTATCTCAAGTTCAAAACCGTGAGCATGAAGCCAAAATTTCTTGTAAACTCACAAAATATGAAAATATTGTTAGGGGCGTATAAGTAACTTCTTAGAGAATCTACAAACTGTTGTTTATTTATGCAACTAAATTACTACAAGAGTATGCTAATGAGGTTAATGGTTTAATTGCTGACTTATTAAATGTTTTAGGTGTGCAAACGTGAAATATTCAAATGTTGGTAGAGGCGTATGAGCAACTTCTTTGAGCATCTTAAAACTGTTGTACTTTTATGCAAATTATATTACTGTAATTGACGAAAATAGCGGCAGAAGTACAAAATCGAGCGTTTGAAGCCAAAATTTGTTGTAAACACACGAAATATCGAAACATTGGTAAGGGCGTATGAGCAACATTTTTTAGGAATACACAAATTGTTGTTCTTTGATGCAAATTAAATTACCTTCAGTGAGACTAAACGCCTCTAAAGTTAGAAATTAATTATTTCAAGAACAAAAACAACAATTCGCAGCAAAAATTTGTAGTGTGAAGGCGTATGAGTCACTTTCAAGATGTCTTATTAACACATTTATTGCGCTGTTATGCACATTTAATTATTAAAATTATTATTTATTATGCTTAAGCTTCAAATTTATACTAAAACTAGAAACTTAAATGCAAATGTTCAGTAATTTTTTGAAACACGTGGCGTATGAGCAATATTTTAATGAAATACATTTCATATTAGGCCTAAGTGAAACAGTTAACTATTAAATTAAATAAAATTTTTAACTAAAACTTTGTTCAAATGTATTACATATAATGTGGCTAGTGAATTGTTTAAAAAAATGTGCAAATGTTATATAACCAACACTTGCGTAAATTTTCCGTGGTGTTGTGCAAATACAAACAGTGCTTGGCGGCTGCACGCTATGTCAATGCAAAAGACATTAAAACTAAAAACAGCAAAATGTTGGCAACGCGACAAGCTGACAGTGTGTAAATTGTTTTAAATTTGCCACAAAATACACATGAATGAATAAGTAGGCGAAAAAACTGATACAAGCATGAACATACACACACGCTCATACTTATGCACTTGCTCACACCAATACATGCATGCTTTTGACCGATGCCAAAATCAACAGTGTGCTGGATTGCGTTTATCGCATATTGTGCGGGTATTTGTCACACACTTACAAAGCAACACACAACCACTCATACATATGTCAACTTATGGGCTTGTATGTTGTTGTTGCAACGGTTTCATTGTTCTCTTTTTTGTTGCGCGTTTGGCGTGTTGCTTGCTTGCTTGGGTATTTGTTGCATGTTTGCTTGCGACAGCATGAGTAGCGTATGTGGTGTTTGCCATGCTACCGCACATACACACACATACACATATGCATGCTACGTTTGTTTTTGCAACATATCACAGCATTTTATTTCGTCGTGTTTTCCGAGGTTGTCTTGTTGCTAGAAAAATTATTATTATGCTTGTTGCGGCGTTAAAGTACACCCGTTACACACACACACACACACACACACTCTAAGCGCACATGCAAAGCATTATATTGGTGTTTATGCCTACATTTAGGCGCATTTTCACACTCTGCCAACACTTGCGTGCTATGTAATCACGCGGCGCTGTTTTGCTTGCACGTTGTCGTTAGGTGAGTTGTTGTTGCTTGTGTTCAGCACATTAGTTACAGTTTTGTAACAGCCCATAAAAGGTATTACTACAACAAAATAACGTAACAAAAATATGTGCTGCTTGTAGAATTTGCATTTTTTCCCAAAAATGTTGTGGCAAACAATTTTATCGAGCAATTATGGTAACAGTGCCTTACAACATGAGGAGCTTTACAATTTTTTACAAAAACAAAAACATGTAGAAGAGTATTTAGTTGAATTTTACTATACAAATTACTTAAAACATATTTTACATACATTTTTGTGTTATTTTTACACTTCAGCTCTAAAGCTTGGCCCTTTTTTCCTTCTTTTTCTTCCAGTTTGTCTTTGCCTTAAAATTGCCCCGTCATAATTTCTAATTTACGTATGCCTTGCTCAGTCGTTTCCACTGATTTCTTATTGCCTTTTGCATTGCTTTTTATTGTTATTGCAATTCCACTCGCAAGCCGCAAATGCACATGCTCAGCGCTTAGATTTTTCCCGACCTGTACTTGTTTCGTTTATGTCCCTTTGTTTTGGCTTTTTTTTAATTTTTTTACTTTTGCCTCAGTTTTGGGTTCAGCTTTTGGCACAGATAACATAAATTCAATACACATACACACATAAAAAGAAGACCCATAAATATGTAAGGTCTCACAGCACTATTAAAAAGCGTTTACACCAAATTTAACAAACATTAAATCTTCTTGCTGCGTTGAAAAAAATGTAGTTGAAAGGTTCAGCAGTGCGTATGAGCAACAATTTGTGTCAAGTAATGAAATATTTATGCAAAAATGTTTAATAATTGTTTTATTAAAGAATTCTTTTTGCGAGAAAAAAATTTGTATGGGCTAACGCTTTAAAAATGAATTACTGGCAAATTTAATTAGTAAAAATTTTTAAATCATTATTAAAGTTATAATTGTCTTATGAATACATACAATATCTGCGTAAGTACTTTATATTATAATAGTTTTCTATGAAAACCAAAAAAAATGCGTAAAACTCCGCTGCTTATCACTGAAAATGTATGAACAATTCGATTAAACTGTGACGCGCTGCGTATGAGCAACTTTTTCTGAACTGGAAATTGTGTTATATGGTACAAGAGCAGTGGAAGTAAATGTAACGTGATTTTTTCATTTTTATACTTTGTAGTGTCTTTGCCTCCAAAATAATCACGCTTGTTGACTTGGCAAGCCGGCATATGTTACGAAAAATCTTTAAATATAAGAAGCTGTTGCAATGCTATTTTCATGCACACAACTGTATGCAAGTTTCTAAAATCTTTAACACTTCTAAAGCTCTTTCTAGAATGTATTAGAATTTTTTAATATTAATTTTTATATTATGACCTACCGAATTGCTTTTGCGCTCGACAAAAAAACTTGATTTATACCTTGAAAAATATATTAATTTTTATCAAAAGTCTTCTAAAAATAGTTACATAACATAATATTTATATTTACAGTTTAAGAAAATAGCAGCTGGTATTATAATCAATAAGTCTTCCTAACTTTTGGTAAAATGTGTGACATGACGTATGAGTGACATTGTGGCTTACAGTAGCATTATTGACTGAAAAGTTTGTTTGAAACTGTTGTAAATTATTTATATCCGTTGCTATAATTTGTTGCAACGCAATCCAAAAACATGATTTTTTATGAAAATAAATAAAAAAAGAATATTTTCTTCTCCCCATCGGTCAGTTTGTATGACAGCTATATGCTGTAGTGATTCGATCCAAATAATTTGTTCGGAGATTGTAGCGTTGTCTCAGGAAATAATCTATGTTTAATTTTGTGAAGAAAGCTTGTCAAACAAAAAAGGTTTCCATACAAGGACTTAATTTTGATTGTCACTTTATATGGTAGCTATAGGTTATAGTAGTTCGATTTGAAGAATTTGTTCAGAGATTATAACGTTGCCTTTTTAAATAATCTATGTTAAATTTTAAGCAAATAGCTTGACAAATAAAAAAGTTGTCCATACAAAGACCTGATTTTCAACGTCAATTTGTACGGCAGCTATATGCTATAGTAGTTCGATTTGAAAAAATTGTTCAGAGATTATAATGCTGCCTTAGAAAATTGTGTATGTTAAAATTTAGGAAGATAGCTAGTCAAATAAAAAAAGTTTCCATACAAGGACTTGATTTTGAACGTTCAGTTTGTATGACAGCTATATGCTATAGTGGTCCAATATCGACGTTTCCGACAAATGAGCACCTCCTTATAGAGAAAAGTATGCAAATAAAATTTCAGATCGATGTCTGAAACATTGAGCGAGACACGGACAAGATTATCTCAGCTCATCACATAAATCAGGTATACTAATATACTCGAAATACCTGATACTACCATAAACATCACATAAATGTCAAAAAATTAAACGCTTGTTGCATACCATTAAAGTCCTTGCGCACTTATTTAAGCCTATTGCGTCAATACTTGCTGGCCACATATGGTCGCTCTGCTCCATTACTTAATTTCACGTTGCCCAGCAAATTGCAGCAGTCCGAAAGTGTTGCCAACACCATGGCGCCTAATTATATATAATTACAGCTCATTAAAAAGGGGAAGGCGCCCGCTTGAGGAGTGCTGAAAATAGTCGCGCACAAAGGCATGAAAGCAAAGCAAACAGCATCTGCAAAAGGATTCCACTTTGGAATTGGCGCGGCAGGCACACATTGTCATTGTTTGGTACAAAGTGATGGAGAGTGAGCGAAAGCGAGTGCAGGAGCGACGCTTGGTATGACAAAAGACTTCATTGCTGTGAGGCACACAAATTATGTACTTTTTTGGCAGTCAACGCCACTGTCATGGTCATTGTGTGCATATGTGTTGTGTGGCGCGGCACAAAATTGTCAGCAAAACGCTTCATTAAATGATAAACTTCACGACAGACAAAAGCACAACGAAGCGCACGAGTAGCGAGCTGCCAGTGGACAGCTTTGCATTGGTCCAAACATGAAGTTGCGATTGTGCAGTGCATAAACAAATACATACACACACATACAACTAAGTTTTTACGTTGCATGTAGAAGCGGCAGCAGATAATGGCCGAGAGCGTTGTGTGCTTTGTTTGCCAAATATGCTGCCGCTACTTAAGTGCCGAAATTGTTTGAAGGCTGTCACTGCCACGCACACACAGACACATATGAACACTTACCCATACAGTTATAAATAAATGCATGTGTGTCGGCAATGCTTTGAGCAATTTTTTGTGCGCTTGTGTGTTGTTTTACTCATTGGAGGCAGTCGCCACTTGTTGTTGTTGTTAGTGCTGCTTGCATGTTGCTTTGTTGTTCTTGTGTTTGCAGCTTGCTTATATTTGCACATGCACATGTCACATAAATAAGCACGAGCAGCACACATGCAATTGCCGCCGCCGAAGAACGGATGTTGTTCTCTTGTCGCTGGCACTGTTTGTGCGATAACTTGCATTGCTGCTGCTGCTGTTTAACAATTCAACGCGCCACTTGCAACAATTGCTATAAAACACAATAGGCAAACAAAAGGCCGCTGGCAGCTGATAGCGCTCTTTGGCAATCGTGCACTTGCTGCGCTGGCTTTCGTCCAACGCTAAGTGGATAAGCAACAATTTTCGTCGATCAAGCGCCAAGCAAACGATTATCGCTGTCAAACTGGCTGCCATTGCTATTAAGCGTGTCCGCTTTGTAGCTTCCCCTTTCCCTCTTCCTTGCCGAGTAGTCTATGCATGAGCTGCTTTATGGGGCTGCTGGAATGCCTGGCACGCGCCAGTGGTCTATTAAATTTTGTGATGGAAGTACTGTCGGGTCTGCAATTGATATAGTTTGGAGTGAGCCGTGACAGTTGCTGTAATTGATATTTTATGTAGCTGAGTAAAAAAGTTAAGATAACTGATGTATTGAAAATATGTATTGTATCACCTATATGAGAAAATGTAAGTTCTTTATACCGGTAATTGAGAAATCTAAAGTAGTATTTTTTCCTCCTGAAACTTGATATTTAACTTTCTTTATTATCAATAGTCTCTTAGCAACTGGCTGGCCTTGTCGACCTCTTCCATTACGTCTTCATCAGCCGTTTTGTCGCCTTGGAGGATCTTCAATCTGATCTTACGGATCCCGAACCTGATTTTAATATCAACCTTCAGATAGAGTCCCTATCGACTCCTCATAAACCTCCACTAGCATCGGTTTACTTATTAGCACCTCCTTAAACAGTTGACTGTCTTTTATATCCGATATAGACTTTTTTTGCAGCTTGATGCGTCTCAGGAACTTTTCGTTTGGGTCCTCCAAAGGAGGCACCAATGCTGGCACGAAGCCTCCTTGAATGATGTCGGGTATAAGCGTCCATTTGAGGCCTTCAAAAGCGTCGCTATGTTGCTATGTTGCTAAAAATGGCGACAACCATCAAAGAATCCAGGGAAGCCTCGTCCGCGGATTTGAGGACCCTGTACCCTCATATGGATTTCTGAAGAGCCAAACTCCGACTGGAGACCCATCGGATTGTCTAGTACATAGCGTAAAACTAGACTCGTCAATCTGACGTCGATCTGTACTCATATCTGCTGTACAATGCTCGCTGTGGTGTAGTTGCCGTCCATGACAGACACCTGCAGGTTGTCTCTGGCCAAACCGCTGATGTGCTTTGCTGCTTCTTCGCTGTGCTGCTCTGTACCCATGTGCTTGGGCCTTTTAGGCTGAGTTCGGATAGCCTCTTTGCGCGTGAATTTTCTTTTGGGGCACATTTGCCTATAAAATTCGACTGGAGTATTTAAATGCTTCTTTTTCCGGAAGCCTTCAACCTCCTCCACTTACTGTTTTTGGCGCTTTAATTCCCTTTCGACAATTGAGGTGCCAACATCCACGTCTTTAGTAATCTTTTCTCACCTGACTTAAGGATTTCTTTCTTATGTTGGCCCTCTCCTTCAGCAGCCGATGCTTTGGTTGGTACTCATTGTGGCTTTACAGATGAAGAGTACCATGTTAATGCTGCGCCGTAGCATGGCTGGTATATCCGGGAGAATTCTGATAGGTGTCCAGGTGTCCTACATATCGTTGTCTTCGCCGTTTTCCTTGTCAAGGTATCGGTGTTTGTTGTTTTTGCCCGTTTTCTGTTTTAATTTTTTGTCTCACGAGAAGGCTGGACGGGGTTGGGCATTTATCTGAAGAGCCGTTATACGAAGAAAAGGCGTTTCATATCTCCGACCTCGGTCGGGCATCGAAGAGTCCCGTTCCCGATCAGCTATTCTATTATAATCCGGTCAGCATGGGTACCACATGACGCGAAGGGATCTTGCATACCATTGTGCTTTCCAAAAGTCGCTCATGCCACTATATTCCCAACCGCTAATGTGCAAATTGCTGTGCGCGCACAAAAGTATGCTTTAATTTAATAAACATTGCGCTGTGTTAAGTGCTGCTGACGGCACAAATGTATGGTGACCTTTTAGGCGCGAGTTACGCAAATCCATGCAAACAACGAAGGTGTTGACTGGCACTTGACATTTTTGCTTTTGTTTTAACTAATTGTGTAAATCTTTTGCTTTCATTCAGCTTTTACAACGACATTGGTGAAAGTTTCGCTTTTCAACTTTTTTTTCTACTAATTTTATTCAATTTCTTCGCTGCAAATGAGTAGCATAGTTTTGCTGTTGTTTTTGTGCTGCTACCTACTATTAATTTATGGTCGGCGAGTTTTGTTTTGTGCTGCGCGTGATCCTTGCCACAATTTCTGTCCATTTCAAGTGCCTGTGCGTACTTGTTAAGTTGCACACTTTTATGCTCACGCATATGTGTGGGCTCATTGTCCTTTCTTGCCAGTGTTCTAAGTTTTCAATGATCCGGCGGTAGCCAAAGCTGAGGTTTTGTTTGATTTTGCTTTTTGAAAATGTGGTCGTAGGCAAACAAATGACAAACTTTTCCTATTCATTGCCAAATACAAAAGAAAAGTGAGATGCTCAGCAAGGCAAACGAGGCCACAGGTGCTGGGTTTGCAAGGCAATGGAGCGCTAGAGGGCTGCATGTTTTAAGAAAAGCATTATGTGGAATTGTTTGGAAGAAAACTTTGTAGAACTGAATGTTAACCTGGTTGTTGTGTGCTGCGATGATATGGATAAGCTTCAAGGAGGTAGGAGTATGCTCGTTGAATTTGTGTATAATTTGATTTTGAGAAGGAAAAAGGACATTATTCAAAGAAGGTTGATATAATTAGAGTCTTAAATATGCCTTAGACCGATTTTTAAGTTCTCATTGGAGCATAGGGGCCAACTGTTTCAGAATATGAGATGCGCCATATCATAAAGGAGGAAGTAGCTCATAGATCCTACTATGGCTGATATAGTCTATGAGTCCTTCTAGGCAACCAGAGGTTTCTAACAAAGTCTGGAGATAAAAATGTTAATTTTTGAAAAAAGATATAACCAAATAAACATCTTTATCGGAAGCCACCATGAAGATGGCAACCACTTCTAAGATCTATCTCTTTAAACGTAAATATACAGTTAAGCACTAGAATTATGATTTGAGGTACAGTATCAAGAAACAGTAAGTACTGTTGTCTGACTAAACGAGGTTATAAGGAAACTGCTGTCAAAGGTTTTAGGTAATTAAAACATGAGCCAGGTTCATCTAACTATCTGATTTTTATCCGATATCAAAGACCGTAAACTTGGCTACGTTCACATTCTATGGGAAAATTGTTTGTTATTGCAACAACATATAGTTTTAGACATGGTGTCTGATTTGATTAATACAAGTAGATTAATATAATAACCTTCCGTTTTACGATAGCTCGGTATAAGTCATTGGAACGAACGCTTTTTAATCGATTTTTAACCGATCAATCGGGTTATCTAACCCGGAATGAAACCGGTATGAACCCGGTTTATATCCGATCAACCTGGCAGCTTTCCTTCAAATTAGTTTTTTAAATGTTTGCTACAATAACATCAGCAATGATCCCGAATCTCGAAATAAAACTGATGACACTTATAATCGTTATTTTAGCGGTACTTTTCTAATATAAAAGGCATATTAACAATTAATTCACAGACATATGAGAATATATGTTTGAAGTAATGTCCTTGCTTCAGCCTAAGGGATACGGCACTCTTTTATAGCGCAGCTATTGATTGCATACAAAGCCTTTGTTGGCTTTCGTTGATTCCCTTGGTATATTTTTTCAGTGTGCACATACATGCACATATACATATCTTTTTATATACACCTTTGTGTGTATGTGTGCAACCCATTCATTTGTTACCCTGATTGCGTTTGACTGTGCTGGCGATTACTTTACCTGTGGTTCTTCGACTTTAAGTGTGCCTTCTTATAAGCATAAACGCTGAGTAACTGTATGTCGTGTGTATGCGTGTGTGCATGCAAATTAAGGCTGTGCTGCAAGTTTGCCTCTGAAGAAGTTCACAGATAGTTTTTGATTCTTTTTGTCGTTTTTGTGCCTACTTTCTTTGGCGTACATTTCATTGTTATGCAAAACATGTTCAGTGAGCCTACGAAGGCTTGCCTGGTCAACGCCATTATTGCCGACAACGCCGTGTGTAACGGATATGCAACACAGCCAACACAACGCACCAGCTAAGGTCAAAGAGAGCAGTCTTCAAGTAATGCATATGAACGTTGTAGGGATAGAGCGTTGGTGCTGGTAGCAAAAAGCGAGCAACTAAGAAAGTATTGCCCAGAGTCAGCCAAGCAGGCGCAGATAAATCCATTATGAACGCACGTTTGCACACACAGACAGATCGAAGTGATGAAGGAAGGATATATATTTTTTCCTCTGCGCAGAGAAGCACAAAAATTGAATGCACTAATGGTTGGTCGGCATAAAATAAGAAGTGAAAAATAAAGGAAAAAATGAAGAAAAATTAAAACTGAAAAAGTATGCAGACAGCAAACGCAAACTGCGGTTTTTCTTTTAATGGGAATGTGGTATTCTCAGCGGGTTACAAATTTTACTGTAAAAATTGAAAATATCAATCGAGTTTGAAGAGTCCTTTGCAGAGCGTGGTTCTCATGAGCACTAAAAAAGTGTTACTACAATGAAGAAAAATATTTTCGGAAGAGTAGCAGCGGTAATAGACTTGAGGTGGTGTCTTTACAGCAAAATTAGATACCAAAATCGCCTTCCGTTGACCACTGCTGTGTCTTCCAAGCGGAGATCACAGCAATTAAAGAAAGTTTAGAACAAAAGATTACAGAAATTAAAGAAAGTTTAGAACAAAAGATTACAGAAATTAAAGTTTAGAACAAAAGATTACAGAAATTAAAGAAAGTTTTGTAACTCTATCAGAGACTGTGCTCACAACAAGGAATATATTTGTGTATACAGATAGCCAGGTGACTTTGAGATCACTAAAGCTTCCTACGGTATCGTCCAAGCTAGGGAGAATATGTCCAGATCTCTTAATGGATCTAACATCCCCATCAGTCTGCAATGGGTTGAGGGCATAGTGATATCCCGGGTAACAAAGAAGCAGATGAACTGGCCAGAGTTGGTACCATCCCACAAGTTGATTCCGGAAAAGACGGAATTTATGTACTTCTGGCTAGATATACATACAAAAAAGTGTCAATGCAAATTAATCTAAACGTCATAAAGTGTAAACCCTTGCAAATTGCACACACCCACACAGACACATTGACAAAGTGTAAAGCCACAGCTATTCACCAACTGCCCTGCGAAAGTGACTGACAGCCTGATTTAGCGACTTTTGCGCGTACATTCCCCATTCACGCTCTAAATACGCTGCCAACTGCAGTGGACAACCAACACATAGAACAAAAACAACAACTCAAACAAAAAGTTTGGGAATAAAATGCCCGCCACAGTCACACACAAAGGCATTAGCATAATTATTACTAATTTCGTTTGTAATTGCATGGCGAAAATACACACACACACATGCGAGTATAAATACGCGCAACACATGGCGTGGCATACTCTTATGTGTGTGTGTTTATGTGCGTGTATATGATGTGTGGCAAAAATTATAACGACCGTCGGCGTGCAGAAGGACGATTGCCGCTATAGTGAAAATCATTATGAAGCAATTTGGTCGCACATTTGTTGCACACATTGGACGCACTTTAAGCCTTACTTTGTTCGCCATATAAACCCTTTGGCAGCAAGCATAACGAAATGGCCTTCCTACAGTCTGCCGCTCGCTCTAAGTTATACTAGACTTTGCAGCGCCAGTGCCGCAGGGCACTTAGTGCTGTTGGGCAGTCGCATTTATTTGTTGGTTCGCTGCTATACAGTACATATGCGTTAGTTTGTTTGTTTGTGTATTATTATAAACAAAATCAAAGTGCGCCACGCTGAATCCCGTGGTTTGAACGAGTTTTTATAACTTAAACTTTCGGGATTTGGCTGCTGTGATGAATGCAACTTTGAATTTTATTATAAAAAAAAAAAATTACGAAGTGCCAAAATTTTCGGAATCCCGTTTTAGAAATATGTATATGAATCCCGAAATCGTAAAATTGAATTATTTAAAATTTTTTCTTATTAATAATAAAAGTTATTACTTCCGAAAAAATTTCGGGATCCCGATATCCTGCAATGAAATTATTTAATTATTTAAAATTCTTCTCTTACTAATAATAAAAATTATTAAATCCCGAAAATTTTCGGTATCCTGTTTTGAAAAATTTTACAATCCCGAATTTTGTAAATTCGTCTGGCACTCAATACCTAAGTGCCGCTGTGTGCCTACACTCATTTTAATCCTTTCGGCAAAATGTGCAAAATAATTACGCTGCTTTGTTTTTGTCGCTAACGCCGTTGTTGTTTTGTTGTTTTAATATTCTTTGTAACTCAACACATTCGTCCATTCTGCTTATGTTAGTAATGTGTTGAGAGTCGCATAAATGCAAAATTGTTTGCCATACAGCCGGCGCAGCGTATGCTACCTTCAGCTGCCGCATTGACTTCGGCCGGGCATTAATGTTTGGTGTACCGAAATAATTTTCTAATGAGCACCAACTGCCGCCGCGCTGAACTGTTTATTTATTAAGTAGTGCAGAAAATGCGCTACTAAGTGCAAATAAATAAATTAAAAATAATTTTCTGCGCGCACATGTGACAGACACTTGTATATGCGTGTGTGTGTGACGAGTAAATGTGGTAATGTAGTAAGTGAAAGCAAAGGGCTTAAGAATGCCTTTGATGCGGACTGCAGTGTTGCAGGCATGTATATATGCCATTGCTGGTATGGAAAGTAATTTTACTGTAATTGAAATGGAAAATAAAATAATTATTATTTTGCCAACTGGAAATGTTGGTCAAATGTGCCACAATACTAAGCGCACTTCGGGTATGAAGAGCTTTAGTAAGTGGCATAGTTTGAAGGCTTTCTAGTTTTGTATGTATATGTATATAAATATGTATATAAATGCTTAACTAAATTAAAAAGTGCGATTTTGAGATTTAGTTTTGGAACCTTACAGCATTCGTTATAACCTATAAATCCGAAAACACTTTTACTGGTTTCAAATTCAGTTTACCAAAGACCACGAAGCGACTGAGAGTACTGGAAAGCTGAAACGGATCAGTGTGACAAAGGGCTGTTGAGGGCAGTATTCTGTAACCTCAGTAGGTAAGAGTGACATCTTATCGAAACGGTTGGCAGACTCATATTGTTTTCACCTCTAACTCGTTGAAACCCTATTCTTCAAGTACGCTCAATGCACGACGCCGTAATTTTTTGGACGTAGAAGTTCGATTGAGACGAGTCCTGATTCATGCCGAAACTGACTCTACAAAAGTTCCAGTAAGAACTTGTGTCAACCCTTGCGTGGCCCTCGCTGCTTGCACAGATAACCACGGGGTTCATTAAGGGTAACTCTTAAAAGGTACGGGGATAGCGGCTTGAAGAGAAATGAATACACATGCAATATATATCACATATATATCCACAGCTAAGGACTTCAGGAACGCTTCCGAAGTAGAAGGATACTCAGATTCACCGTCACTCCAAAACAACCAGACAAAACTGAAGAAAAGACTGCCTCAAGGAAAACAGAATTACTCAACTATTGCTCAAACCGTTCTATTCGATTGCTCACTACAGGGAGTTCAACTGACATTTTAAGGTAGAATTAAGAGTTAGGCTGTAGGGGAGCCGCTCATAGTAAATGATCGCCTGTCAATTCTACAAAATACGTGGAAAAACCTTACTGATCGTGAATCCTGGCTTTACTCTCGTTTGCGTCGACTCCCCTTGACATTAACGTGATCGTTTTCGCTTGACGTTGTCGTAAGTGGCTTCTCATCACAAGTTACGATATGCTTCATAAATGTTTCTTTTTTGAACCCATTCGGCAGCTATTTGCAGCTGAAAATTCGTCTCTGAAATTCTCTGCGTTAACACCCATACTATGTATAATAATAATAAATCAAGTGCTACTAAAAATATTGAAATATCTCTTAACACCTCTGCCATGCCGCGCCAAAAAGTTTAACCTACTAAATTGTTCCACAAGCCGAAACTTTTAAAACAGCTTTAAAAATAGATTAGCAGCGTCGACGGAAGTCGGTTCGAGCCATAACCCAATGACTGACTGCTCTGATTTAAAATGCTCATTTCCTGTATTCACCGCCAACCACACAAATATATATAAATACACACACACAGGTGATTTGTTGGCACTTTGGCACACCTGACTTAGTTTCTTTAGCGCCATAGTTGAGCATGAGGTCACACAAAACAAAAAAATCAAGACAAAAATGAAAATTTTCAACACAAACACCAACTGGGCATTAGCTGGCATGTATACATACATACAAACGCTTGACTTATGAGTAAATACACGCTGGCTTTTGTGTGCTGCAGCCTGTCTAATATGCTTATAGAGCTATATTGCAAGTTTGTATTGTACTTTTGGAATTTTGACGAGTTTTACACCTACTCAAGCAGTTAAACCGATTTGTGTGCGAGTGTGCGTGCGGTGTGCTGAAAAGTGCAACACTCACATAATATCAACGCTTTTACATATTTACACACTCACTTGAGGTGATACTCTGCCCTTTGTTATATATACACACACGCGCTGAGCTTAGCAAGCAACAGTGGAGCAGCAACACTATTGCTGGCCACTTGCAACCGACCATTTCCGCTGTTGTTCGCATATTTGCGCTTCCGCTTAAAGTTTTACACAAACTGTAAATGGGCGGTAGCGCTGCATAACGGCCATAATGCCAGCTGGAGGTTTTAACTACAACAAAAGCCGAAAGTACAATAATAACTGCAACAAGAAAAGGAAAAGAAAAGCAGTCAAAGCAGAAGTAAAGGAAGTGCAAGCCAGCTCAACGCTTGAAATGTTAGCATAACAGCAGGCGTTCATAGCGCATATTCATTGCTAAGTGTGCATGTGTGTGTGTGTTTTGAAGCTCACAAAGCCGTGTTGTTGTTTTATTTGCAGTTGTTACTGTTTAATTTCAGTTTTAGCTGCTTTCACCGACAACTCAGCTTGTGGGGCAATCCAAACAGCATAGTCTGGTGGGGAGTTGAGTTTGTAGTTAAGCCCAAAAAGTACACTGACCTTGAAAGGCTATGCTGTTTCTAAATATTTAAATGTATTATGGCATTAAAATGAGTTTGTTGGTTGAAGGAGTGGTTTTTACGGCTAACCGTTATATCAGTTATATATGTTGTTTAAAGATAACTGTCTTTTTATTTGTTTATACTTAATAAAACAGGAAGTTTAACTTCTATATGCTATATTTATCTGAACAGAAAGCTATATTCGAAAATTGTAGCACTGCCTTTGAAAATAATCTGTGCCAAATATCGTGAAGTTAACTTGTCAAATAAAAATGTTTTCAATACAAGGGCTTTGGCTTGATCGATAAGCTTGTATGGCAGCTATATGTTGTAGAGGTCCGATATCGTTGGTTCTGACAAATGAGCAGCTGCTTGGAGAGAACAGAGCGTCTGCTAAAGTTCAAATCGATATCTCAAAAACTGAGTGTTTCTACTAGCAATCTCAATTCTCGGCATGCATTGTCAAAAATCTTACCAGATACTTTAAGTAACCTCTATATCTATGGCTTTCACAATGAAAATACCGCAAATATACACGCAACGGCGACACTTCTGCTGACTTTGCATATTTTATAGCATGCCTTTAGGCGCATAATTGTAATTTTAACATTTCACTGCGAACAGAGCTGCTTTTTTGACGCTTTCTGTGTGCTCGGCGTGTGTCAGTTGGCGCCCAAAAACCGGATTACAATGAAAAGCATAAATTAATGAAATATTTACATACAGCTTATGACGTACTTAAATGACAAAAGCCAACAAATAAAGTCATAAAGCAAATAAGAGCAAAACCAAATACAAAAACAAACGAGACAAAGTTAAAATAATTTAAATTTCAATAATTATAAAGCAAAACTTTAACGGAAGAAGGAAAATAAGAATGAGCTGAGTTAGAGGACGAAAGTGAGTGTTAGAATTGGTAGGTGATAATGTGAGAGGAATTGAAAGAGCCTTAAAAATATTTTGTATTCAGGTAGTTTTGAAACTTCAAATATAAATAAATTAGCTGCCTCGTATATTGGATTTTTGTGGTTTTAATGTGTTTGACGGGGCGTATGAGTAACACAAACTACTGCCAAGCATGAATTTGCAAATAAATGGCGCTCGAACTTTATAATTTAGGAAAAATATCTTATTTTTAGTGATATAATACATTTTTGGCTGTGTGAAGACTACTTGAAAAGTTTTTTGCTATTGTTGGAGGATGCGTATGAGTAACATATTAGGGTGCTATTTACCTATTAATTTTACCTCATTGATGTTAACAGATAAAATATATAAATCTAAATTACAAACTACAGCGAATTTAGAGGTCTTGTGGGTAACTTGATATGGCAAAGAAAACCGAAAAATGGAATAAGTCTTTATGTAACATTACAATGTATCTATTATCGGTAACTGATTTACAATTCTACCATATGTTTTCAGTTAGTAGGCTAAATAACCTTTACTTATGCTTTATTATTTAACACAATGCTACTATTCTATTATTATGGCTTTTTAAATACTAAAAAAATGCTTTTGAAGAAATATATATGAAGTTACTCATACGCACTGGTGTGTACCAATATAATCTTTAAATGTCTTATATATATTGAAGCCCTTATCTCCCTTTTACTAAGCCAACTACAAACACATACAAGGCATATAGCCTTATGCTCATCATGGCGTATGAGTAACGTGCTTAACTTGATAAAAAAAATGTAGATGAAAGCAAAACACAAAAAACCACACTTAATGCTGTGCTACCATTATTGTATTGAAACAAGCAATAACTTGAAACAGCACTTGAATGGTAATTCATATTTTCAATTAAATCGCTCACACTTGCAATTAAGTGCATACACTTCAAACATTTGCATTGCGCCGGACGTTGAAAGGGGCTGCGAAGCGTTCAGTGAAAGCTTTCCATGGACTAACAGAGCAGAAAGTATACAAAGTATTGAGGTATAATGAAGAGGCTGCATATTGATTGCATTTAATTATTGTGTAGAGTGGCTTTTTTACCAAAGGTTTTTATGCATTTGTGTAAGTGCGGGCATGTGTGTGTGTGCGCAAGTGGTTAATCAGCGAAGGAAAGTGAAAAAATTGAAAGGAACAACAAAAAAGTGAATATTTTTTTGTACGAAGATTTAAATTGACACAGCACACAGTGCTGCAATGAAAATATTAAGACTTGAGAGCTTGGAAGCTGGGTTTCTTGTATTTTTAATTGCCCAACTAGCTGCGTAGTCATGATTTTTTATAGATATTTACAGATATATTACATACAGTGTTGCAAATGGTCTGCAATTTCCATATTTTGTGAATTAATATTATTTATATTATATATAGATTTGTTTATATTCATATTTATATGATATATATATGGATGCTTTTTATGAAAGAAAAAAAAACTGTGAAAGCTTTTGCAAAAGCTTTGCTTAGTTATTAATTGAACATTAACAAATCATATTTTTAAGATTTTTAATAAAAACTAGATTTAAAGCTTTTATGAAAGCTCTTATGAAAAACACATTGAAGCTTTTGCAAAAGCTTAGCTTAATATTCTGATTTGATCTCTCGCAAATTACAAAGTTTTTAGAAATCATATTTAAAAAGTTATATCTCTAGTATATTTATGATATGAAAATTTGAGTAGCACAGTTTAGATGTTTTTCGTGAAAGTTGAAGTGAAAGCTCATAAAAAAATTCGTGTATATATTTTGAAAATCGTTTGCTTTAGCAAAAATTAAAACGTTCATCAGATTAAATTTTGAAATTTAAAGATGCTTTGTGACAGCTCAATTCCAAGCCTTTGCGAAAGTTTGGCAAAATTTTTTGAAATCATATTGGTCAAATTATAACTATCATTATCCTTATGATATGTAAATGCAAGTGAATCTTTGAGATTTTTGGTGAAAGTTGAAGTGAAAGCTTAGGTGAAAGCTCAAGCCAGTATTTCGAAAATCTAATATTCAAGATTTTCTGTGCATATTTTTGAATTTTGTAGAGTACGAATATCAATATATGGTAAATATGGCAATAATTTGTGGGTAAGCTCGTGAAGGAAGTATTTCGGATATGTTTTTACTTCAATTTATTTAGCAGCTGTTGAAATTAATGCTTTTCTGCCATTTTTCACGCAGAGTATTCGTATACATATATCTCCACACGATACTCATGCCTCACTTATCACAACCGTTATCAATAATTTCATCACTACCATACAAGTGGACGGCGGCATTTAAATTAAAAGCGATGGCCGTATTGATAGGCATGCGGCGCGTGTGTTGAAAGGAAAAAATTAATTTTCGCTTTTAATGGAATTAAAAAAGAAGATAAAATACTACAAAAATTAAAACCATAAAGGATACGCGAGGCAAATGGAAAGCAGTAGCTGAAAAAGCAGTCAAAAAAGTTTACACTAAAATGTATCAGTTCGTATGCACGCAAATACACAAATATGTGCAGCTGTATTTAAAAGCACACAGAGCAATCAGCTGCAAGCGAGCGGCGCTGTGTGTACGCTGAAAAGAAATTAATTGATATTTCATGTGAATATTATTTAAAAGTATAATTCCACGCTACAAAAGTGATTGTCGGTTGCGGCATAAGAGACAACGCAATAATACACACATGTGTGTGTGTGTGTGTGCATGAGCTATCGTTTACATATCAAATTAATAGGCTTATGCCAAACCACACATTCCATTCATTTACTCACATGCCGCAAAGAAGCCGGCGGAAGGCAAGAAAAAATTGCACAAAAATTCGCACAAACCAACTTTGAAAGGCAGCAGCTGGAAAAAAATATATGAGCGCCGCGCCAGCGAGAAAACCTGCAGCAGCGGCAATACCGTTATACTTGCGGCAGCAGCTTAAATGCGCCAGCGACGCCACTTCACGAATTTATTTCGCATATAAATTTTACAAAACGCCCACAAAGCAGCGACTCAAAGTGCAGTCTATGAAGCGGCACAAGCATACACATAGCATTTTGTACCTGACACATACATACATACATATGCATATGTATATATTATATGTGAGTATCAATGGACGCGGCAGCCGCGCTAGTAAACCTCTCAAGCGCAACCGCTTTGCATGTGATTTCGTATATGTCTCTGCGCTTGCTGGCTTGTGTAGTTGTATGTTGCATGTATGTGGTTGCATGTTGCATATATAACTGTGCATGCTTAAATAAAGGTGTGTAGGTCTTCCCTTTCGCTTGCTTGCAACTCTGCGCGCATTTGTTGCCATTTAAATGCACCGCTACTTTATTACAATTGCTTATGCCATCTGTTGTGTGCTGTTGTTTTTGTTGTTGCTGCCCATATTTTATAAAGCCGTTCGCTTTGCATACTCGCCTATAGCATATAATTTCAATTTCTTACCCCTACCAGCTGGTGTGGCATCTAATTTTGGCAATTCGCGCGCCCCTACAAAATACCACATTGAAAGTCGGCTCGCAATAAACTTCGCTTTCAAGTGGCTGCAATTGCGCTGAGACAACAACATGTTTAAACAATGTTTATATGTGTATGTGTGGTATGCATATTTGCAAACAAAAATGTGCGGTCACATAATGTTTCGTATTTTAGTTTGTCACATTCGCGCGTTTGTTGCGCTAAAATGCCCAAAAGCATGTGAAGGCTGTGGCAGGGCTAGCGATTTTTTTAAGTGACGTTACACTGAAAGTAAATGAAAACAGGAAAAAACGTTAACTGAGGCTTCATCGAAGCTATATTACCCTTTGCAGGTATATTTCTTATAGCATAATAGGACCTAAAAATATTGATGCAATGATGACTCGTGGAGTACGTGCGGATTGCTGTCTGACCATTTTTTGCTTATTGACGAAGCCATTCAGCCAGAAGTGAACCTCATCATGAGAACCCTACGACGATTCTGGTGGTCAAGCGGCTTCAGTTCTTGTGTCAATTTGATCTTGTAAGGATGTATGAGAAACCCAGTTGGAATAGATGAAACCGCAAGCTACAGGATTATTAAACCTTTGAATCTTTGGGTATTCAAAAAGCATGACAGACTGAAGTCTTTCCAATAAAATTGTTCTGCATCTGACTTGATTTTAGAAAAGAATTAAAAAGAGTAGACCACTGGTACATCTTTTATTTTATACCAATAATTCGTTTCTTTGATAGATATTTTCAGATGAGCTATTCTTCATGATTTTAGATAGGAAGACCAGCAAAAATGTAAAGACTTTGAATCAAAAAACTCTCAACGACATTAAAGAAATTCTGAAAAGTGTTTTAAAATATTTTCGAATTAGTTTCGAATTCAAAAAGTTTTCAAATTTTGCTTACAACAACATAAAAAGATTCATAGAAAAGGTTTTAAAATATTTTCCTACTAAATTTCGAATTTGAAAAATTCTTACTACCTTTAAATTTTACTGTAATGAGGTAAAAAAAATTGAAAAGTTCTTCAACTATTTTCGACAAAAGAAAATTCGAAATTTTTTTAAAAACATTTTCGAATTAATTTCGAATTCAAAAAGTACTTGCTTCTTATAAATTTTGCTTACAACAACACAAAAAAGATCCTGGTAAAGGTTTTAAAATATTTTCATATTATTCGAATTTGAAAAATTCTCAGTACCTTTATATTTTTCTGCAACGAGATTTTTCAAAAGTTCTTCAAATATTTTCGACATTAAAAGAAATTGCGGAAAAGTTTTAAAAAAATTTTTGAATATAAGAAGTTCTTGGTTTTTGAATTAGAAAAATTTTGGGGTCTATCAATTTTTAATAGCATTAAAAAATTTTTTGAAAAGTTCTTAAAATATTTCCGGCTTAATATCGAATTAATAACGATTATCGAAATAACTAAAATAATTTTTACAAAAACATTAAAAAAAATCGTTTGAAAAGTGTTTCAAAATATTTTCGAATGAATTTTCGAGTTTTAAAAATTCTTGGTCCCATTTTTTTGCAACAGCATTAAAAAAAATTCCGAAAAGTTTTTCACACAATTTTCGAAATTATTTTCGAATTTCGAATTTTTTTGAACCTGAAAATTTTTTTTCCCTCAATTTTTTCTTACAAGAACATTAAAAAATTTCCGAAAAATGCTTTAAGATATTTTCGAAAGAATTTCGAATTTAAAAAATGCTTGGTTTCATATTTTATAATAACGTTAAAAAAATTATCATATTTCATTCCATAGTAGAAAATATACTTACTTTACTCAAAATTTTTAATTTAATCGAAAATATATTTATCTAATATAAATATACTGTATACATACTATGGCAAGATCTAACCAATGAACAACCAAACATTAAGTAGACAGGCATGCCAGAGCAACTGCTCATATACTAAGCCTAGCTTTAGAGACATTTAACGCGTATAAACACTAACTTCTTGTCACATAAAACTGCCTACTGTGAAACTCTTTTAAATTTTAATACCAAGGCAATAAAATTATGCAAGGAAAATACCACCGACCAACCGAACGTAGCAGATTTATTGCAGCTGCTAAAGGGAGAATGCTCCGCCTTTTTGCCACTAAATAATTCTTTGTGTACATTCTGCTATGCACACGCTCAATTTTGACTTTTTAGCTTCGCCCGCACACGATTTGCATACGATTTGATTTGCTTTTGTGTGGCAGCCATAACAACAACCAGTGACTGCACGGCCTGCGCACAGTCCAATTGTCAGAGCGATGGCGTTGTAGTGGAAGCAATCGAAGTTGACGTTGAGCCTAAAATCGACATGCATTGAGCGGCACAAGACAAGCCACGGGCGGCATTACAGCAAGCGGCACAGCGGCAAATGCACACACACATGAACCCAAAGTGGCATACACTTATGTATGTATGTGAGTGCAAACGCTTAGGCAGTGTCGCCGCAAGCAGTTGAGGGTCATATATTTGAAAACCGCCTACAATTTTTCGCAACCACGACAAGTAGCAGGGCACACACACACAGACACTCTTAAAAGTGTGAGACAGAAGTTGCTGCGGTGGCTGGTGTTGGGTGAAATTTCTTTGCGCTTTATCCCAGACGTCTAATCTATGAGTATGACTGGCTTGGCTGACTGCTGGATTTTTATTGTGTTTTCGTGTGTGTGTGTGTGTGAGCGCACATATGGTAAGGTTGTGCGCTTTTGAGTTTGCGAAATGCTGCCTTGCCGCACGGCCGCCTGTAGCTGTCATACAAATGTCGCTTGTCCTTTCAGCTGGCAGTGTGTGGAAGTTGAAAACAATAACAACAACAACACTTGAGCATACATATATGCGGGCATAGGCTGGTGCTTTCCCTTAGCGCCGGCACAAATCTTATATTTTTGTCTAACACACACACAAACACACATGTGCCTTACAAATGCAACTCCAAGCGCATATTGCCTACTTTGCTCGCTCATAGATTGTCAAGCATGACGACAACAATGCCACCAAACACATCCATACAGACACAAGCCGCATGTGCTGCCTTGTTCGCAAGTTGCAGTTACGTGGTTGAGGGGCAACGTGGGTGTAAGTTGCTTCCTGTTCTTATTGTTGTTGTTGTTGTTACTATACCAGCCGCTTTGGCTAACCCCTTGTGTCAAATTTGGCGCTGGGCCAACTAAATTTTCTACCAAACTGAGAATAAAATACAAAATATCCTGCGATTAATGCGATCACGTGTGTATGTGAGTAAGGTGTAGGTGTGGAGCTGTAAGGGCATAGGAAATTGCCGACGGCATTTAAGCAGCATGCAGCATTACTGCGCGTTTGTATGTGTGTGTGGCCTGCGCCGGTTGTAGGCAGTTGTCGCAAGCGGCCGTGGCAATTCACACACAGCCCCGTCACTCGCTGATATGTTTGCGGAAGCGCTTATACGAGTACATACATATGTGTGTGTAGGTAAATATACTTATGTGTGCATGTGTGTGTGTGACTTGGCCTCCGCTGGTCCGATGTGTGCGATCAAATATTATTACGAGCCTTAGCCAAGTGCACGCATGTGTTTGTGTGTATGTTTGCATCTGCTGTGAGTAGTTCACTGCGCCTCTAATGTCGCCTCAACGCAAATTGTCCGCTGCTGCGCTGCAGACTAGGCTTACCGTACTGCTTGGCTGCTCTCGCTGCACACACGTATGTTCAACGCATATGTAGCATTGGCTAACGCATGTGCATGTGTGGCTTGACTCATACAATTTTACCACAAGTTTTCCAGTTTTCTGATTTCTCCGCTGCCATCTTGCCGCGCCTTACTTGTCGCTCGTGCCGATTTATATTTTCGGTTTAAGCAGTTTTGGCGTTGTTTTGTTGTTATTTTCGTAAGTTTTCTTGTTATTTTTGTTTTTGTTTTTGTTGTATTTTTTGTTTTTGCTGTAATTTTTATTTGTTGTTGTTATTTTTGTTTTATATTGTTATTGTTATTTTTGATTTTGTTTTTGTTGTTAGTTTTGTTTTTTCGGCATAGGCCTTTGTCCTGCTAAGTACACTACACTGCTTTGCGCCGAGTATGCCTTGAGCTTTCTGACTTACGTGTCGTAAGCATGCACGTAAGCGTGCCCATATTTATGCATGTACCAGTGCTCAAACAAATGTCTGTGTGTGTGTGTTTGTTTGTGTTGTATTTTCCAAATGCAGCCAAGCGCAAATGGGTAAACAAGGGATTCCAATGAAATTGAAGTGTTTTCGGCTATTGTGTCTTGGCTTTGCTCTGTTGCATCCATACAAGTGCATACCCACACACTCGCACGCAAACATACTTATACATAGCTACTACACATTTACCCGGGCACAGAGTTTGATTTCTTTTGTTTTAGAAATTTTTGCGGAGACCTTCCTTCACATGTATATTGTGGCATACGGTCGTGCGCGTGGTATGAGCAACTTGTATGAATGTCGTTTCGGGTTTAGAGTGATTTGGCATTTGCGAAGTGGCTTACGAAATGTCGGAAATGTTGAAGAAAATTTGCAAAATTGCAATTGTTTTAATTCCTTCATTCAATTTTCCATTATACTTGGTAATTGAATTGTGTTGCCGGCAGAAAAAACTAGCTTTTTCGGTATTGTTTTGAAAATAAGTTTTATTTTTCTGGTAGCTGCGCAATGAAGTTGTGGAGAAAAGACTTTGGAAATATATTACGGCTATTTGTTTATAATTTGCAGGAAAAATATGATGTTTTTAAACAAATTTCATCATGTACCAAATAACATAGTAGAAAAATAGTGTTTAATTTTGTTTTAAGAATAATGTTTTAAAGGCAATTTTCTTGGAACAAATTTTTGCTTGTTGAAATCTTGATTTGTCGCAAAATAATAGCTTCACAAGTTAAAGTAATTTTTTATTAAACAATTTTTACTTCAAATTCAGAGTGATGGACGTTTGTGATCATACATATGTGATACAGGAGAAAGCACAATAGACCATAGGTCGCAGTGCAAAACCTCAATTAATTGCTCTCCAACTTCTATGGCTCAAAAGATCAAAATGATTATAATGAGGTTGAGGTTATTTTGAGGTTAGAAGAAAACACATGACGTGAAAAGGCTAAATGGACTACGGATTCCAGCTCAGCATAGCCGAAAATCAATAACACACCAGGTTTGGTGAAAGGAACCCCTCAGCGTTTTTTTTTCTGTGAACCTATGGTATCAAAAATCATATTCGCTCGATAATTACCTGAAACTATCTGAGAATAAATAATAAATTTATTAAGACAATAAAAAAATTTAATTTTTTCGAAATCCGTGAACCCGTGTAAACCCCTAAGAGGGTTTTCTAGTCTAGAAATTTTAAAATATCAAGTTTTTTTTTCGTAATTCGATAGTTTGGATATTCAAAAATATATCCTTAAGACGATTTTCCGAAATTCAATAATATAATACTTATTTCCTAAGTTATAGCTGTTGTAGTTTCCTGGCCAGCAACTAGACCGGTATACATTAACGTACAATTTTGAACACGCATTTCTTGAAACTACTTTTTGTGGGCTGGCTGACATGTGTCTCAAGTTCAGGTTAAGCGATTTAATTTTTTTTGTACATTTTTCCATCGCGCCTGCCTCAGATTTTGGAAAATTTAAATTTCAGGTATTTATAAAATTCGTAAAAGTCAAGAAAGGTAATAAAAAACTTACCTGTCAAGTTGACGCCATTTTGTGATTTTTTTTCACTGGAAAAAGTAAATCCAATAGCGACTGCTTTACCGATGAGAATTTTTTGTTTTAGCGTTTTTCTTTCAGATCACCACTAGAGTTTGAATCATATCAACTGGAACTCCAACAGCTTGGCCTGTAATTTGAAGATTTAAAATTTTGTTTTTATATGCTTGAAATGTCAATAAAAATCATGAAAACATTAATAGTAAAAATATTTTCTATTTTTATAAGTTTTTTGAAAAAATGTCTAAAATTTAGGCGTCTAGACAATGTCTAACCCCTTAAATCCACAAGTGTTATGACCAGCTATCCCTTATGTACCGAAAACTCAGAGTATTTTGTATGAAAAATTTATTTAATATATTAAAAGATAAGCTTAATCTTGAAGCACTCTATAAGAGAGAAAATTGTAAGACTTTAGTTTTACGAAAATTCATGTAAAATTATGTCCATAAGTCACATCCAAACTACCCGTATGTGACATACTACAACAAACACACATGCGCCGCTTTAAAATATTTTAAGTAACAGTTTTTGCCAAATTTACAACACAAAAATTTATACTCTAATCTAAAACACAACTGCACATAAATATTTTATAGTTACGCATACGCAGTGGTGCCCAACACCAACCAACAGCAACATTCAAGCACAAAACTGCAATCGTTGCAATGTATTTGTTGTTGTAGAGGTAATATTTGTAAAGAAATGTGCACGCATAGTTGAATAATTGTCTTAGCCGTCTGAGATTTGTTGCTTTACATTTTTGCACTCAGCAGATTTCAATGATTTCGTCACAATTGGCTGCTTTCTAGTGAGTATTCAGGCGATTTATGTAGAGGAGGTTAAACAATGCTTTAGACAATAGCATTGAGAGTCAATTTAACATAGGAAAGTGGTCGAATAGCTGCAGTTGCTGAGGCATAAACTGGCTAGATTTTAGATAGTAAATGTTATGTGAATATTGTATGAAGTTGCATATTTTTTTGGTAGTACAGTGGCTGTTATTTTATTAAAGAAGTAAAGAGATAGTTGTAAACAAAGATGTACCAAATTGCGTGAAAGCAACTACTTTGAATATAAGTTTGTACATTTTAAGTTTATAGTAATCGATATTTTTTACTGCCGTGTAAGTCTAGAAAGCATACTTTTAGGCTTTAGAAACATTTTTATTTTTTCCATTTTTATGTTTGCAAATATCAAGTTTAGTAGACTTCGATATTTTTTTCTGGCATGTAAGGCATACTTTCAAGTTTTAACTCAATTTAAACCTTATAAACCCTGCTCGGGGCATACAAAATATTTCCATGATCTTAGCATTGTGAAGAGATTCAGAAATGCTTCCACTTTATTAAAAATAGTTGTTTCTAATATAAAAATTTAAGCAATAATACTTTTAAAACTGTTACGAGCAAAAAGTTCATGAATCTTTGCGAACAATAATTTGCTGCTCTTCAAGTATTTTCGTGTATTATTTCGTAAAAATCCGCTGTAACTTATAATCGCTAAATTAATCCTTTCGCATGTGCATCCAAAAATACTTTATGACTTTTAACAAAGAAATATCTCCATATAAAACGCAAAGCTGCCAGCTGCTTGCTTACAAAGTCAGGCGTTAGTGTCACTGTCAGTCAAAGCGATTGCAACGCTTAACAACTCACGTTGCGACGCGGCTCAGCGCAGCTCAGCCAACTCAAAGCAAGTTTGTATTAAAACATACTTCTTTATTTTAATAAAAATGTCATTTCATTTTCATATCACGCACTTTTTGTTTCGCCAGCGACAAAGCAGCCAACGCAGCGACTGTAGAAGCGCATGCGCAAGCGCAATTTTGCCAACTTTGGTAGACTTACTTTCGATAATAACCGACAACGCATATTAAGTGCATAGAAAAGTTTAACAGTTATGTGAAAAAAGTGCTAGCAAAGACATATATTTCAAAGAATTACTGATAGTAGTGCCACGTAAAGTGGAAGAAGACTGGCAGGCAGTCAAGCGGCAGCAGTCTGTGCAGGAAGGAAGGAAGTGTGTGACAGCAAAAACGGAAGTGTCATGCCGACGCGGCAGTAGTTGAAATCTACTCATGCACCACCAAGCCTTAACTGCTCATACACACACACACACACGTAGACGCATAGTCAATGCTATTTATCATAATAACTTCAAGTTGCTGGTTAGTGAGTCGCAAGCGTGAACGAATAAAAAACGCGCATTTCGTTCGGAAAGTGAGTAGCGCAACTTTGTTAACGGGTGTAAATTGCTGCGTCAGGCACTAGTGTGGGCATGTGCGTGTGTGTGTGCGAAAGTACGTAAGCAAGCGTGTGTGCATATGCACGTGCCCGCTAATATGCAAAGTAATGTCATAATTAAGGATTTACATGCCGTCCGGGCGTCAGCGGCGGCGGGGTAGTGTGGGCAAACGACAGGCAAGAAGAAAAATATGACAGAGGGACTAGCTCAGAAAATTTTCACCCAGCATTTAAAAAAGATTTGGTTATATACTGGGCGACTGCTGCATTTAGGCAGCTGTTCTCGGCAGATCTCTTACGTAAAGTGATGTGAGATTAAGATTGCCGTCAGAAATCCTCATTTATCCAAACAATTCTTCTTGAACTAATCAAATCTGAGCAAAATGTTGCAAACCAGCTTAACTAGAGCTGAACAAGAAGAGCTCCATTTTCCGAGCCAGCGGAAAAATTAAGTTTGGGAGCAAAGAAATGTCCCTTTACGACGGTGAGAAGATGGATGGACTCCTTGTTAAGGAGAATCAGTACCTGTCGATGTGGTTCATCGGATCTCTCAAAGCCTCTAGTCTAGTCCCCATCCAGACCGTTCCAACCCTAGATTCCTAGATTTATTGAACAGAGAGGCTGTTCATTGGCATATCTGACTACAAGTAGCTTGTGAATATCTCACTGTCACACCTTGTAGTATATAGTTTTCGCGATCTGCTTTCACTCTCTAGTTTGGAACTCACTCGAGCCCACTGATCCGACAATCTCTACTAAGCACGCTTCTAGCTGACTAAGGTCTTTTGGCATGCTGCTCAGACTCCTGCTTGCCATCGTAGCTGCCTTTCATGGAAGTCGATACGATCCCTCAAGGCAGTGATCTACACGGGACATTGTCCGATTTTAAGGCTTGCTTCGATTTAATGTCATCTACATCTGGCAGAGGCAGTCTTGACGGTAACCCGCCAACCATGTCTGCAGGGTGCCAATCCCACATATTCAGGTAATGGAATACCTCGGCCACCAGCTCATGGTTCAACCGAAATCAAAAGCTTCAGTCCTTTTTGTATCACTGTTTCTCCAAAAAAATTTAAAACTTTAGATTTCGTTTCCAACGCTTGATCCGCAATTGTTCATTGGGTAAAGTAATTTGCGAACTATTGCTGTAGTTGTTGTTGCACAGCAACACATTTCGCTTTGCTTCATTTGCGGTGCAAAGTTCATTTCACGCATCGCGCGGCTACTGCATCCGCTGCACACGCTTTCCAGCAGCCACACCGCCGACCGCCACGCCTCCATTTCCGCGCCCAACACTTAGCCTATCAATCTTCAACTTGTTCCGCGTAAACGCAAAAGTTTGCGCGGATATGCCGCGCACTAGAAATGACACTGCCGGCATGAATACTAATTTGGCAGCTTCCCCTAACCCTTCAAGCGCCACCAACGCCGCACAATAATCTCAAATGCACCTACTCACACATAAATATTGTTGTATATATATATGTATATATATGGTGTGGCATGCAGTCCAACTTTAGCAGTTGCAGCAAGCGATGTGGCGGCTCTTGCAGCAGCTGTATTACTAGCGGTTTCGCTGTGGCAGCGTAATTGTGCGCGCCTACACTTCATTGCATGCTGCCAGATAATTCAACACTTGTTTAATGCCTTTTCTTGAATTTTATTTTTATTTTTATTTTTTTATACCCTTCACAGAGTACATTAAGTTTGACATAAAGTTTGTAGTCAGCAGAAGAAAAATTCAGAGATCCTATAAATTATATATGCAAATGATCAGCGTGATTAGCTGAGTCATGTCCGTCCGACCGTCGTACGTCTATCCGTCTGCATACAAGCGAACTAGTCCCTCTGTTTTTAAGATATCGACCTGCAATCTGGCATACTTCCTTCTCTCTCCAAGAATCTGCTCATTTGTCGGAACTGTCGATATCGGATCACTATAGCATATAGCTGCCATACAAACTGACCGATCTAGCTCAATTCCATGTATGGAAAACTTGTTCATTTGAAGAGATATCTTCACGAATTTGGCATGGATTATTGTCCAAGATGCAGTGATGCAATCTCTGAAGAAATTGTTTGGATCGGATCACTACAACGGTATAATCTCTGAAGAAATTGTTTGTATCGAATCACAATAGCATATAGCTGCCCTACAAACTGAACGATCCAAAACAAGATAAAAATCTATTTATACCTATTTATGATATAAAAAATTCAACGGTGAAGGGTATTTTAACTTTGTCACAGCTAAGGTTAACGTTTTTTCTTGTTTTTATTTTTTTTTATTTTTTCTCATTACTTACTGTCACTTGTTAGTGCAGTTATTCCTTTATTATTGTTGTTTTTGTTGTCATTTGCGGCTTTCGCCGAAACTTTGCAGTTTTGTAGCAGATTTTCGCACAGCTGCATACACTTATATTACAGATTAATATATATGTGTGTGTGTATATACTAAATTAAGCAATGTGCGCGTGTGTTCCCCGCACAACTGTTGGCAATGCCTGCGGGTGTCCTTATTTTTGCGCCAGACTTACAAATGTTGCACCAAAGTGAAAGCAGCATTGTCACTTGCTTGCTGTACAAGCCAAGTTGCTAGTTGCCAGCATAGGCGGAGTGAAGGGTGCGCGCATGTTTACGAAATTTCTGAATTTCTGTCAGCATCTTTAGCTCATCAACATAATGGCTTTCATCAGTGTAAATATCATTAGCCGCGACTTCATTAGCGGCAACTGTGGTGGTGTTGGTGTTGGCGCTTGAACATTATCCGACAGCAAATCTTATCTTATGGTTTCGCTTTTCCGCGCACACACGTGTATATGTATGTGTGTGTATATGTATATTGGAGTATATGTATGCCCTCTTTTAAAATTTCAGTAGTTTTAACCCTGCGTGTGTGCGTCTCTCATCCCTTCAAGCGCTTTTGCTCTTAATGCACTTTTTAGAAAGTCTCCTCACTTCCTCCTACCAATTTGCCCTCCATTCTCAACTTCTTCTCTCTCAAAATTCTACCTCTCTTTACCCAAAATTTGATATGCTGATTAGTGCGCTTTCTATATTGGCGGTCGTAATTGCAGTGCCAAAGTGGCGCTTCAACTTTTGCATATATATAAAATTCATGATCTAAAGTTGCTGAATTTTCTTAGCACCAATTTGCTAAGTCTGCCTAAGCATTGTTGTTGCTTCCGCAAATTTAGCATTATCGTTTTTTAGCTGCTTGTCTACAATTTGTAAGCAGTTAAATGCGTTTTAAGTGTTGTATGATTGATGTGCGCGCGCTAGTGTTATGCCAGAAGTCTTGCGATGGAACAAAATGTTGAAAAATGCTGTCGGAAAATCATTGCTGTGTGTCACTTCATAAATTTTTATGCCATTCGGCGTAGTGTTTTTGGATTGAATTAATTTTTTTTATTTTTTGTAAAAAATTTAAATTTTTTCTGTAGCAACCCTATGCCTGAATTGGTTTAATTTTACAAATTACAAAGTTTCTATATGGCAGCACTATTTACAATTATTTCTAACTATCTCCCCCAAAAAAATGCTTGAAAATATTATTTTTATTTAAAATTCCTAAACACTGATTGAATTTTGTGACATACAAATTTATATATAGTATTTTGAAAAATATGGCAGCACTATTTACAATAATTTCCCTAAAATATACTGTAAAGTATTATTTTCACTGAAAATTCTTAAATTTGGAACTTATTGGCAACCTATTTGTATTTTATAATATATATAGAAAAATATGGCAGCCCTATTTGCAAAAATTTCCCTTAAAAATACTTCGAAAATATGATTATTTTTTAGTTCCTAAAATTGCCACTCATTGGCAACCCTTTTTGCATTATGAGATATGTACATGTATGTGGTGTTAGCTTGAAAATTTGGTTATATTTAAATACTCTATGGCTTCTTTTTCTAATTGTATATTTGTCGAGTAAGCCCCATTATTATATTTTAATAGTTGGTAACCTTGTTCGGCTAATTATATATTGTTAAATCAATTAAAAAATACAATTTTTCTATTTTCTGCAGCCGAATTGAATGTTTTACACAAAGTGTGTGATGCAGTTGAATATGCAAAAAACTGTGGCAACCCTGTTATTATATGTTTGTGATTAATAAAAAATTTGCTGACTTCATTATTTTATAAAAAAACAAATATTTTCTTTAGTTTTTTAATAAACCTCATATACATATAAAAAAAAGTATGTGGCAACCCTTTTCTTTAATTTTTGTGATTAATAAAAATTATTGACTTTGCATTATTTTATAATAAAATTTGTTTTTGTTTTCGGTAAACGCAATTTATTTGTATATAAAAATGTGGCAGCCCTTTTTATATTTTTGGATTAGTAAAATATTTGCACTTTATATTATTTTATAAAAAATATTTTATTTTTTTTAATAAGCGGCAATTTATATGTAACATAATAAAATATGTGGCAACCATTTTTATATTTTTGAGATTATTAAAAATTTTGCTGACTTTGTATGAATTTGTAAAAAAAATGTTTTTTTTTTGTAATTGTTGACTAATTTACTGACTTTGTATTATTTTATAAAGAAATATTTCATTTTATTTTTTTTGAACAAACGGCAACCCTAAAAAGCCTTGGCCGTAACTTAAAATTTCAATATAAATTTTAAGGTTAGAATTTCAAAATTAAAGTATTCTGAAAAGCAGTCTTTTGATAGTCAACTCAAATCTCCACATCAAAGCACAATGCAAAATATAACTGCCACTGCATACATAAAGCAACAACTTCATCAGTCCATATTGCCTGCAACAGCGCAGGCTGAGATTTAAACATTATCTATCTGCGTCTGCAAATCAGTCTATCTGTCAGTCTGCCATGTAAAAGTGCAACTGATTTACTATTGTTGTTGGCGCTTTGATGTCAAGCGTCGTTCAACAGTCACCACTTGCCACTTGCCACTCGCCATTTTGCTGACACCACCATTGTTTGTTGGCAGTTAATGTTGAATATACAACTGTCTTGAATGCTATATATTTTTCAGCCTCTTAGCTGTTGGAGTAGGAGTTCATGGGCCATAAAGTGTAACGATGTTGATGGTTTAGTTTATTTTTCAAAAGCGAGGTTAGTTTTGCATGTCTCACTGATTAACTGATGGACAGATGGAAGGGCTGAATTTAAAAGCTTGTGGCGTGCCTTAGGTGGAGTAGTAAATGTCTACTAGTGTATATTGTGCTTATAAAGCAGAGTGAAATTTGTTACTTCTAATATGAAAATATACTTTTGGTGCGAGCCTAAATGTGGGCAACGTATTTTTGATGCTTTAGTAGAAAACTGTTGCCTACATTTTGACGCGAGTTTGCTTTTTTTTAGATTTAAACAGGTTTGAAAAAAAGGTTTATAGAGCAAAGAGCAAATCTATATTTCTTATATATTAATATATTTCGAATGGAAGCCTAAAGGTATGCAAAGTATTTTTGAAGTTTTAGTGGTAAATTGGACGGCGCAAGTTAAGTTTTTTATGAGATCTAAACTGGTTTGAAAAAAGGCTTATAGAGCAAGCGGAAAAAATGTACATCTTATTAAGAAATATATTAAAAATGGAAGCCTAAAGGTAGGCAACGTATTTTAGATGCTTTAGTGGTAAATAGAGACCTATATATTGGCGCAAATTCAGTTTTTTAGATTTAAACTTGTTTAAAAAAAGAACACTAGTAGATAAGTTAGACAAATCATTGCCATATTCAAAACATTTAACAAAAAAATATAAATTATTAGACTATAAATATGTAATAATATTTATAGTCTAATAATATTTTCATTTATAATACCAAGTCATAAGTAATTACAACGAAATATTGAAAAATAATGTGCACGTGTCAAGCTGCCTCAATTCTCGGCCTCTTCCCACAACATTATAATTACATAACAGCTAGTTTAGTCATTGAAATTACAATACACAACTCTTGTTTTCAAGTTCAAGGCGCTGATTTACAACTTGCATGCAAAACAACTAAAAAACTAAGCTATTGCATATGTATTTATATTTTCTGTGATAATACTACAAATCTTAGACGCAATTTAATTGCTGTTTATATGTCACAAGGCCTACTAATCGCTGGCTTTTGCTATTGTTGTATTTTTTAATAGCTTATCGGCAGTACAGTATATATACATACAAACACCTAGCAGCGATTGGCTCTAGAAATATGTATGTATTATATTTTCTACTAGTTTGATAAATTTTTTAAACAAATTTGACGCCGCAAAACGGAATTTCCATTAATGAAATTCCTAAATCGTATTCTTGGAATTTCTCTCATTTTATCTGCTTATTAAAAAAATGTTTGTAAACATTCTAAGTGTTATTTAGGTTTAGTGTGGGAGTTTTATGGGATTCTTTAAAAAATTCTTGGAAAACCATTAAAAAATCGTTGGGGAATTTCGTTAAAAATAATAGAAGAATGTAGTTTGGAATGTCCTGGTATATTGTTTGTTAATCGCTGACTTTTTTCTGGGTTAGTTTTGTGTTTTAGTTTCGTGTTTTTTTTAAATTGCGCTCAACTGTTTTACAGGAAATGCCAGTAAGATAGTGATGTTTAACTTAACGAACCAATGCTTCCATTATAGATATTGAGTAAACTATTGTTGAAAAGAAAATAATTTATAAAAATGTTACATGGAGCATATCGACATGGTATATTGCCTGATACTTATATTTTAGAATATGCAGCATTTTGGCTACATAAAGGTTGAATGCTAGACTGACATAAAACCTTTGACTTCATATACCCTCAGAGAAGATTATTTTATAGTATTAAATTCGAATATATTTGTCAACAAAAGTGCATTTGAGTAGATTTTCCTTCAAATACTTTTTTATACTTCAAATTAGATTTAATTTTTTACAGAAGTACATTTGAGGAGATCTTCTCTTCCCATATCTTTTTAATAATAGTTTCGTAAAACCTTACTCCTGGGAGATTTCTTTGAACGTAATATGTAGAAAATCGAAGCTAAGTTCATAATTGAGCTAAGCCACTAAAAATGTAGCTCTCGGATTCAATTCAAACCGAAAATATCATCGACTTGAAAAATATCTGCTCCCGGTTTTTGACCATTTTGATTTTTTTAAAAATACTCAAAATTAAGATTTTACAAAATCCAAACCATGTGCGTTTGAGAAAGGTATAATAAAGATTTTTATGAAATTTAAAAGAAATCGGTTAAGTAGAACATGGATTATCATTGCAACTACCTTAAAAATATGAGGTTATTGTCATTATCCGTATTATTAGTTTCGACGACTGCCTATAAGGTATGTTCGGAATTGCCATTATACTAGAACTCATCGTAAACCAGTCAGCAATCTTTACTATATGCAGCTGATAAGAATGCTTCAATCTAGCTAAAGCTGACAGTGAAGGAGATAAGTGTCTAGATCTTAGCTCGAGCTCGCGCTAGATGAGCTCTTGATCCAGCGTGATCGAGTGCAGCGACAACTGGGGAACTACTTCAGTTCGCTATTCCTCAACAATTATGCTAGATCTGAGTACAATCTGCATTCTTAGCAAGATATGTCTACCTGAAAAAGGACTGCACTCTTCCGACCAGTTGAGTGTTGAGTGCTCCTTACATGAGGACAGGGCATCTAACACGGAATTTTATACCTCACGGAAAATAAAATCAGTTCTAGTACTATTTGGATTGACGTTATAAACATCCTTGAATTAAATTGATACTATGGCTTTCTTAGAAGAATTCTTTTGGTTAAGCATTCACCATTAGAAATTATTTCATTTTCAATAATTTTTCCAATATCATTAGTTTTAAGTATGAAACTATACATCTTTTGTAAGGATACCTGATAATAAAACCAGGCTAAGGTTATAGAAGGAAATTTCACATGTGAGAAAGTTCTCGAGTGTTTCACTTGAGAGCGCTTAGATACGATTTTTACGTATTGTATGGCTCAAGCAGTTCACCACTTCCTTCAAGTATTCTCCGGATAGCCAAAAAACATCCGCTTGAAGGCGAGCTAAAGTGCGAAGGCGAAACGCCCTCTCCAGGGTTGTGCGTTTGATTTGGAATCCGCTACGTAAAAAAAACACCCCCAATGAAAAGGACAAAACAGCCTTCCCTTTGTAAACTCGGCTATACTACACCAATAAAGAAGAAGAAGGTTATCGACAACAAGAAGAGCGGTGATAAAAGGGCCGAACGAGCATGGGGTTTTACCTTAAAAATCACTAGATCTTATAATATTTCATTAAAATTTATTAAACTTGTATTTGGGTTCAATAACGGTCAACAACTCATGAATACAATGGCTTCAAAAAAAATTTATCCAAAAATATAACACTCAACACGCTCGTTTAAGGTTGAATTGCAATAAAATGTTATATATAAAAGTCCCTAAAACAAACTGCTAAAATAAAACTAATTTTCTAAACATAATTTTTTTGCTTGTTCTCATATCAACATTTTTTTTACGAAAATGAAATGTATTTAAAATTTGTGCATAAAACTCTACACTGCGGTTTTATAGCAGTTTCAACCAAAAAATAACCTAAATTTCGCCACCAAATCAGCTCAAGGTCGTAAATGGCTGCATATCTCCTTCATTTATGCAAAATAAAAAGTTATAATTTTTTGTGCAAATTCCGCAAAATTTTTTACATTCGAATTGCACAGTTAAACATATTTGCAACATAAAAAATGTAACTGTAAAAATGTTATCAAATAAACAACCTGCATGCTGCGCTCAAGCTTGCGGAGCTAGCGCGCTGAAGAAACGCTTATCGGCCGCAGAAAGTATGTCAAGCGCAAGTCAACGCGATTTTTGCACACACATTCGCAATTTTGCAGAAAGGCAGCATACGCTCTTATATAATATTAATGGATTATATAAAACTGAAACGCATTTTTTATAAAAAGAAGTTTTATCCAGGCACACACCCACAAGCAAGCAAGTGTATACTGTTAGTATAGCATGCGACCAGCTTGCAAGTGATAAGCAATTGCGAGCGCAAGTCGCGTGAGCTGTAGTTTATGTGTGTGAAGCGCACGATCGGTTCAGAGTGTGTATTTGCACTTGAAAATATGGCAACGCTATCGCACACTTCCGCTCTGACATTCCGAGCATTTTTTGCGCATTTCAGCGATAAATCCAAGTGGCTGAATGCTGAGTTCCATTGAGTTGTTCCGCTGTGAGAACATAAATATTTATATAATTTAGAGTAAAAATTAAAAATAAAAAAATATTTTTGCATATCCTCTGCGCGCCTATAAAAGTGGCCGCCTGCGCTGGAATTGGTCAGTTTTCGTGCGCCCAGCGCTGGGTTTCGATTTGTCGTTAAGACTCGCGAGTGCATTTGAAGTGAAAAAGTGTTAAAAAGTGGTAAAATTATAAAAAAAAAGTGTCAAAACTGTGAAAAAGGACTCAAAATTATGCAAAAGGACTCACAATAGTCAAAAAGGGCTCGAAAGTGTGAAAAAGTACTGAAAACTTAGAAAAAGGACTCGAAAGTGTGAAAAAAGACTAAAAATTGTGAAAAGTAGTGCTATCTGTGGAAAAAGCATATGCCTGCGCTAAAAGCCAAAAGGATATGTCTTGTAGGCCATAGGCCTGATCACTAAATCCTTAAAGGATAATAAAGGACAATAGTTAACACACTTGTTAAAAATAGTTTCGTGAACGATCTCATGATTTTTTTGCATTTATATATCGGAAGTGGTCGCATATGACTTCCGTTGTGTGGTGAATTTTATGCAAACTGTACTTTGTAAGTGAAAGAGTAATAAATTTAGAAATACAAAGCGTTTTGAAACTAAAGAGTTATGAACGAAAAATTGATTTTTGTTTTGCTGTTGTTGTTACTGCAGCAATGTAGCCAACAAACAGCCGCGGATGCTGATGTACAAAGGTGAGTGTGTGAATTTGGCGCTGTGGAAGTGGGAAGTGCAATGAAGAAGTGATATTTTCTTAATTTTGTTTGGCAGCTATATGCTATAGTGAACCGATCTGATCAATACATTCGAATATTCTTACGATAACGTGGACAATAATCTATAACATAATTTGTGAAGATATCTTCTCAAACTAAAAAGTTTTCCATAAAAGCACTTGATTCAGATCATTCAGTTTGTATGACAGCTATATGCTATAGTAGTCTGATCTAAAAAATGTTTTTGGACGTTAGATATTTGCTTAAGATTATGATTTCTGTCAAATTTCGTTAAGATATCTCGTTAAATGAAATGTTTTCCCTACAAAGAATTAGTTTTAATAAGTCAGTTTGTATGGCAGCTATATGCTATAATCATCCGATCTGAACAATTTCTTAGGATATTACATTAACGCTTTAGTTAAATATTTCTGCCAAATTTCGTTAAGATATCTCATCAAATGAAAGAGTTTTCCATGAAAAGACTTGAAGAAGATCGTTCAGTTTGTATGGCAGCTATATGCTATAGTGATCCGATCTGTTCAATATGTTTGGAGATTATAGCATTGTTTTAATCAATAAGCTGCGCTAAATTTTGTGAGAATATCTTGTTAAATAAAAAAGTTTTTCCTACAAGGACTTGGGTCCTTCGTCCTCACGTCACATTCTATCCTTCTAGAACCAAACTTAACTCGAGTTTAGATGTGTAGATTCGATTATATTAATTTAGGTTATGTTAAATGCCTGATCTTTCAGCGTTGCGGGGATTCAAAAGTTTGAGATATCAGCTGTTTTTATCTCGATCTGGCAAAAGAGTAGATTAGGAAGGAAAAGTTGATATGATTCATCTCATTTACATACTTTCATATATAATATTTGTATGTAGATTTTTTGTTTTAGTGCATGAATCCTTATCGGACAGAGTCTTGTTAGAATTTCCACACCATTGTAAATTGTAGTTTCGGTTATGATACTGCTAAAGTATTTCGCCGTATTGGAGATATTTCTAGAGAAAAACGAAAGAACTTCGTTACCAATAACGATTTTGATTTGTATAAAATTGGAAATGTCATAAATATACCTTATGTACTGCAACCATATCAAATCGAATAACGATTCCTTTGTTGAAATGTCCGTCAACCAGTATTCCAACTTTCCTTTGTGAAAATATAAACTTTGGAACTATCACCCTGATAAATTTAACCTCTATTAATGCATCAAAGGTATTATATGAACTATATTTGCCTGCAAAGACAATTTTTTTGTGCTAACACGACTCTTGCGCCACCTATCGGTATAACTTTTGTGAACTTGAGTTCACTTATTTGGATTGTATATATTTTGAAACACACCATTTTGAATCACACCATTATCTCCATTAATGAAACTAATTTGATTTTATGCAAGAAATTTTCTATTTTCTATTTTTTATATATTATATTTGTATTACATTTCTCATTAAAATGAACCTACTATTTAGCTGAGTCTTTAATTTTCTTCCCTTTCTGTAGTCCAATCAGCGCCGAGAACGAAAATTTAGCTGAAGAGAATGAACGTGAGGAACGCGACTTGTTTTCATATTTTAAGAAAGCACCAGCGGCTCAGCCGGTGCCACCGATTAGGTAAGTTGAGTTTAAAATTATAGATGACGTAAATATTTTAAGAAATTACAAAAACATTGTGGCTAAAGCAAAAATAATATTTTCGTTATATAATATGAGCTCATAAAATTATAAACCCAAAGGGGTGTGCTTCTAATATGCATACATATGTTTGTAATTCTGTTATCGAGTTAAAACGGAAAGTCTTGAAAAAGTGAACGCTGATAAGCACGACTAATTTTATTTGCAACCTTCTAATTGCAGCGTGAACTTAGGCGTCGGTCCTGTTTATGGCGGTGGCGGGTAAGTCTTTGCCGCAGAGTTATTTTTTCGCTTTTTTTGCTTTTTGTTTGATATAGCTTATCTGTATTATATATTTTTTTATATTTTCTGCTCATATTAAATAATTCTCAATCAGCGCTTATGGTGTCAAGACAAGTTACGCTGGTTATGGCCACAATCATGGTAGAGGCAGCGGGGGTTATGGTAGTGGTGGTGGTTATGGTGGATATGGTGCTGGATATAGTGCTTATGGCAGTAGTGGAAAACCCTATAAGGGCAGTTATGGACCTAGCAGGTAGGTGCATTTGACTTTCGATAAAATAAGTGGGGTTTCTTAGGAGTACGAGTTTGAGCTGTACCAAACAATAAGGAAATTCGGTGCATAAACTAGTTTATATGCTTTAGAGGATAAGAGGAACACACTATGATAGCAGTATGATAAAAAAAGCCGAACTTTTAGCGCGGCAGTATCTAAATTTCTACCGTCTGGGTTGGATGTCACCAGTTGGTTTCGTCAGAACTAGTCATTACTCTCTGTTTTAAATAACTCTCTCTTAAATATTTTTAAATACTTGTTTTTAATGTTCGAATAGTTTCGGCGCACAGTCCAGCTATGATTTCTTAACACACGAAAACCCACAAATACCTCCCTACGGCGGTTGTCCGGCATATCAGTTGCCATCGAAAATGTCGCTGAAGTGTCGTGGCAATCAGTGTGAGGTCAGTTGTACGGCTGAATATAGGTTCCCTGATGGCGCGAGTTCACTGAAGTTGGCCTGCATAAATGGTGATTGGATCATACGCGACTCAGCGTTGACCAGTGTGCCTCCCTGTCAAGGTAAGCAAAGTTAGTCAGAAATTGAGCTCGACACATGCAATGATAGCATTCACCTCATCTCTCCACCTTTGCTTTCTTAGCTACGTGCACTCCACCTTGTGAGAATAACGGCATTTGTGTTGAAGCTGGCGTTTGCAAGTGTGCTGAGAATTTCTATGGTCCTTGGTGCCAGAATAAGAAAACCTTCTGCAGCGGCAAGCCGCCGATACCGAAAAATTCGCGTGTACAATGTAGAAACAAGTGAGTACTGTAGTGTCACATTGAAGTTTTAATGTGCTGAGTAATCTGTTCCTTTTTTGTTAGCATCTGCAATGCTGAGTGCATGAGCGGCTTTCAATATCCCGATGGTAGTTCCATAACGAATCTCGAATGCGTGGATGGTGTTTGGTTTCATAAGCAGACAAACTCAGTGAAGCCGCCGGATTGTGCGCGTGAGTATTTTTACAAACAAGTTCATAGATTTCTGCAACTAAGCAATATTATCTCTTAATTACACCCTCTTTCTCTCTCTCTCTCTCTCTCACGCAGCTATTTGTGAGCCGGCCTGTCAGAATGGTGGCAAATGCATCTCATTTAATATGTGTCAGTGTACCCAACAATATCGCGGCGACTACTGTCAATACAGTGAGTATTTCACTTTTAATGACGTCGGTAACCCTATGTTAAAGTACTTATACTATGTATATTTATATACATAAATATTTTGCATACGTATGCCACCAATGTTAGTAGTGAAGATGTATATGTTTGCAGGAAAGTTATAAAAGAAAATTTTCAAAATTTTCTTTAGAGGGTTGCCACATATATCTGATTAAGAAATTGTAAGAACGTACAAGATTTCCTAAAACACTTTTTTTTTAACGGTAACGACAATTGTCAACGAAAAATAAATAAAAAATTTAAAAATTTTTTGAGGGTTGCCACATATTTTTCATTAAGAAATTGTTAGAACGCGCACAATTTTTAAAATACGTATTTTTTCTAACGAGAATTGTCAACAAGAAAACTAATAAGATTTTCTAAAAAAAAATATTTTAGAGTTGCCACATCAGTTTTCATCAGAATATGTATGTATGTACATAACTTTTAAAACACGTTTTTCTAATGAGAATTGTCAACAAAAATCCAATAGAATATCCTACAAACACTACTAGTCAGGTGATATGTTGTTTAAGCAAAAATTTTAAAGAAAATTAAAAAATATTTTAAGGGTTGCCAGATAGATTCGAATAATATACGGTGAATATTAACACACAAATTTACTAAAATGTGGATGGCTTATATACAAGCATTTTCAAAAAAAATTTAACATTTTCTAAAATAATATTTTTTAAGAGTTGCCACGTAAAAATATACTATAGGATTAAACAAAATATTCCATATATGCCACAAATATTACAATTGAAGGTGCAAGCTTTAGTAAACGAACAGTGTTTAAATTATATTTAGAGGGTTGCCACATGGATGCGATTAAAAAAATTTGAAACTATATAATTTGTTTAAAATACGTTTCTCTGTAATAGCATTGACGACAAACAAAAAATAAGCTGCACTAAAATTTTTTAGGGTTGCCACAGAAAACAATTTTTTATTTTTGAATTTATTCCAATATTCAAATTTTATAAGAAACATATGCCGTCCGCAAACTTGCTTTCAAAAATATATTTTTTGGAGTTGCCACTTGACTGCATATACAATTAAAAAATATTTTAAGAAGTTTTACCACATAAAGTATTATTTTAAAGAGTTGCCAAGTGACTTTTAGTTTATCTCTTAGTAATTTATACTCTTCTAACCTTTTGTTTTGGTTTCGCTCCCCACTCAAGGCGTCCAAGCTTGTAACGTAACCAATACCGGCTTCAATGGCAACTACAAATGTAAATACGATGGCTTGGAGGCAAAGTGTAAATTTTCATGCGCGCCATCACCGGGTATAACGGTGCAGGGCAACCTCAATATTGAGTATACATGCAAATATAGTGTCGGTGATTTCTATCCGAAACCATTGCCCAAGTGTATATATGGTGAGTTGATTATCAATATTTTTTTTACGAAAAAAACGAAGACGTCACTTACTATCGGACATTTTTTAATTATTCTTTTTTATAACGCAGCTCCTGGTTACACAGTCAGTAAGACCTCTACAAGCTATAAAACTTTTGATAGCGGCGCTAGCGGCGGTAAGCTAATTTATGGTCACGGCGAGCAATGGGCTACCGAGCGTGAGCGTATACAAGCCATAATCGATAAATTTTCGAATGTTCACAGCGTAATGTCTTTTCGAAAATATTTTTTACTTTTCAAGGTTGTAATTTTAACCTCTTTTCGCAATGTAGGAGTGGTGGTCCTCTGAGGAGACACAAGTTTCGTCGACGCGCTACACGCTCTACACCGAAGGCGATGTCGATGTGATGATCGATCGTACGCCCAAGCCGGCTTTGTGCACTACTTGGGGAGGCATTAATATGAAAACCTTTGATGGTTTGGTTTTCAAGTAAGTAGTAGAAATCTTAAGCGCCTGTCACTAACCTTTAACATAACCTCAGAAACAACTTAGAGCTTTGTGGTTCCTAACAATAATTGCTCAATATTTTTAGAGCCCCTCTGTCATGTTCACACACGTTAATTAACGATAAAGTCGATGCCACATTTGATATAACGCTCAAAGCCTGTCCATATGGTTCTGGCTATGGCTGTGCGCATGCGCTGACGATCTACTGGCAGTCCATACCATACACGCTAGATAATATTAGTAAGTTATGCGTACATTATTCATTAGCACCAAACTAACATCGAACACTCTTCACGCAGATGGCACTGTACATCTATCCACGCCAACGAAGAAATTTCCCATACCCGTACAGGTGATGGGCATGAAAATAATACCGGTGGCAGAGCATTTGCAAATACAACTGGAGTCCGTTGGACTACAAATTGACTGGGATCGTCATCAATATCTCGGCATACATGCAGGCCCGTTGTTGTGGTCTAAGGTTGGCGGTCTATGTGGCACCTTAGATGGTGACTACAAGAACGACTTGATGTCGAAAGGTGGCGTGGTCGTGGAGACGGTCAAGTCCTTCACCGACTCATGGCGCGTTGAAGATACCTCGGACTTGTGCATAATGGAGAATAGTCGTGAATTGGAATTCGGTTCGGAGACTTGTGAAGCGACGAAACGCGCGAAGGCTGTTAATGTCTGCACACGTCTTTTGTCCAATGACAAACTAGAGGACTGCATAAAAGGCATCAACTTTGAGGCTTTGTTGCGCGCATGCGTTGATGATTATTGCAATTGTCCGAATCGTGAACATCCAGAGACTTGCAACTGCGATGCCGTCTCTATGTTGGCTAAGGAGTGCATCTTTAAGGGTATAAAGCTGGAGCATGGTTGGCGTAATTTAGAAATTTGTCGTAAGTAAACGATATACACCTAACGTGGTCTTCTTTATATTTCAACAAATGAATTTCAGCTGTGAGCTGCAGTTACGGACGTGTCTATCTGCCTTGCGGCCCGGACGTAGAGCCCACTTGTGATATGGCGGTGACACCGAATCCAGGCAAATGCAATGAAGGTTGCTTCTGTCCCGCCGGTACGGTGCAGTACCAAGATGCTTGCATCACACAGGAGCTGTGTCCATGCACGATGCGTGGTAAGGAGTTCAAACCGGAGGCCGTCATAAAGAAGAAATGTAACACATGGTAAGCTGTCTATAAAAATTTATGCACCTTATTCGGTCTCTATCATAAACCATTTTATACGCCAGCACCTGCAAGAGCGGCAAGTGGAAATGTACGGACGAGCAATGTGGCGCGCGCTGTGGTGCAATAGGTGATCCGCATTACCAAACTTTCGATGGCAAACGCTTTGACTTCATGGGTCAGTGCTCATACTATCTGTTGAAGACCGACAAATTGTCAGTAGAGGCGGAGAACGTGGCTTGCTCTGGTGCCATTTCTGAGAATCTCAATTTGGTAGCCGCTGCGGATAATCCATCTTGCACCAAGTCGGTAACGCTACGTTTTACGCTTAAGAATGGCGTACAGCATACTGTGCGCTTGAACCAGGGCATGGCTGTGCACGTGAACGAGAAGGAAATTACGAAATTCCCGAAAATTCTCGGCGCCGGTGAGGTGCTCATGCGATTGGCCAGTTCGAGTTTCATGACGGTTGAGTTCCCTGACGGCATACGTGTTTGGTGGGATGGTATCTCACGTGTCTACATTGATGCGCCGCCTAGTTATCGCAATAAGACCGCCGGTCTTTGCGGTACATTCAATTCGAATACCCAAGATGATTTCTTAACGCCAGAAGGTGACATTGAAACGGCTGTGGAGCCATTCGCTGACAAGTGGCGTACCAAGGATACTTGCGATTTTCCAACTGAAACAGTGCCTGGCCCACATCCGTGTAGCGCTAATCCAGAAAAGCGCACAAATGCCGAAAAGTACTGCAACTGGATTATGGATGATATATTCCAAGACTGTCACTGGACCGTCGAACCGGAGCAATATTATGAGGATTGTTTGTATGACGTGTGTGCGTGTAAAGATGAGCCGGACAAATGTTTTTGTCCCATTTTGGCTGCCTACGGCAACGAATGTACACGTCAAGGTATCAAGACTGGCTGGCGCATGGCGGTGAAGGAGTGCGGTAAGTAATTAGCTGCGTTAGCACGTGCTTCGAACTGACCTGACGAGTTTTGTAATATATTACAGCGGTGAAATGCCCGATGGGTCAAGTATATGATGAGTGTGGCGATTCATGTGCGCGTACCTGCGGTGATCTGGCGAATAAAAACTCCTGCAAGACCGAATGTGTCGAAGGCTGCCGTTGTCCGCATGGTGAATACTTGAACGAAAATAACGAATGCGTGCCGCAACACAAGTGTCCATGCACTTACGATGGCATGACCTTCAAATCGGGTTACAAGGAAGTGCGTCCGGGTGCAAAGTTCCCTGATTTATGGTAAATTTTAAGCACTCTTCACTTTTCTTGCTGTAACAGAGATATTGTGTTTTCCCTAGCACATGCACTAATGGCCTTTGGGAGTGTGAGGACGCTGGTCCCGATGATGAGAAGAAATATCCACCTTCATCACAATTGCGTGCCGAATGCGTAAATCGGCCATTCGCCGAATTCTCAAAGTGTGCGCCCACTGAACCGAAGACCTGCAAGAATATGCATGAGTATGTGGAGAATATCGAGGATTGTGTGCCAGGCTGTGTCTGCATGTCGGGTTATGTCTATGATACTTCTCGCAAAGAATGTGTGCTGCCGGAGCTTTGCTCCTGCCATCATGGTGGTAAGAGTTACGCGGATGGTGACAAGTTCAAAGAGGATTGCAATCAATGGTAAATTGGAGACAGTTGTTCCTGTTTTTGTCGTCTTCACTGTTTTTGTATTTTTCAGTGTTTGTAAGAGCGGCAACTGGACGTGCTCTTCGAATGGCTGTGGCTCAACCTGCTCTGTCTGGGGCGACTCACACTTCACCACATATGATAACCATGACTTCGACTTCCAAGGTGCCTGCGATTATATACTCTCCAAGGGTGTCGCGGAGAATGGCGATGGTTTCACAATAACCATTCAAAATGTCTTATGTGGCACCATGGGCGTTACTTGCTCGAAGTCGGTGGAGATCGCACTATCGGGCAGCGTACAGGATTCTATAACACTGACCTCAGACGCGTCTTACATAAATGATCCGAACAAGTCGCAAATTAAGAGTGAGTAGCAAATATTTACATTTTTTTCCCGATGAGTAATTATAAGTTTTAATTAGGGCTGATTGCACTGTTTTCGAAGGTCTGATACTCAAAAATTTGAATTTATGGGATCTACCTTATAGATAGAAAGGGTAAGAGACTCCGGCTTAAAGGTCGTTTCGGCTTGAGCTTACCTAGAGCTCGGAACCTGTAGACTTAAATTTACTGAATCTATTTTAAAGAAAGGTAGATTAGAAGATCCCGACTAAAAAGTCTTCTACTGGAGCTTACCTAAAACTTTGCATCTTTGAATTTAAGATTCACTGGATCTACTTTGTAGATAGAGTGATACGTCGGCTCTGACCTAAAGAGCTTTTGCTTGAGCTTACCTAGACCTAGGTAGTTGTATATTTAAAATTTACTGGACTACTACATTATAGATGGAAAGATTAGACAAAAATACAATCTTATACAGGAGCTCGTCTGAGAACCCAGTGGTTTAAGATTTAAGATTTGCTGGATCTACTTTATAGATAGGGGGATAAGAAGCTTTTCTCTGAAAGAGCTTGAGCTCGTTCTAGAACCCGGTACGATATGTTATTCAAAAAAGCAGACTTGATTGAAATTGAAATCGGCAGTCGAGCTTTTCGATTATTAAAGATAAATTAAAATTGTTACTTAAAGAACACTTGGCATGCTTTAAATCTTTTCAACTAAAATTTCAACAACTTACAGAAATCCGCGATGCAAGCAACACCAAGGGTCATGGCGCCTTCCACATCTATAAGGCCGGCGTATTCATTGTGGTCGAAGTAATACCGCTCAAATTGCAAGTGAAGTGGGATGAAGGTACACGCGTCTACGTGAAACTCGGCAACGAATGGAAGAACAAAGTGAAAGGATTGTGCGGCAATTACAATGACAATGCCGTGGATGACATGCAAACGCCATCGCAAGGCATCGAAACCAGTCCGCTCATCTTCGGACACGCATGGAAGGTGCAACAGTTCTGCGCCAAGCCAACGACACCCATAGATGCGTGCAAAGAGCATCCGGAACGTGAGACGTGGGCGCAGCTCAAGTGCGGCGTGCTTAAATCGGAAATATTTAAGGTAAGAATGCCGACCCTTGTACATATGTAAGTGTGTGAGTATGTAATGTAGTTGAGTATAGTGTAGACGGCAGATAATTAAAATTCCAATACGCATTGCCATACTAATACTTAAGTGCGCTGTTCTCCACTTAACTTTCCACCTGCCGCAATCGCAATCTCACTCAGCTCACTCACTCTTCCTATCTCCCTTCTGTTTCACAGGATTGCCACGCTGAAGTGTCTGTCGAGAAGTACCTGAAACGTTGCATATTCGATACGTGCGCCTGCGATCAGGGCGGCGATTGCGAGTGTCTCTGCACAGCGGTGGCTGCCTATGCACACGCCTGCTCCCAGCACGGCATCAATATACGTTGGCGTACGCCGCACTTCTGTCGTAAGTACTACAAATACATATACTTGTATATACATATATAAACCGTGTGTACGACATATGCGTGTGCATGTAAGTAAGTTGCTTGCCGAAGGGTCACTGTAAGTGTATGTAGTTAAAAGCGTGTGTGGCGTTCGGTGTGAATGCAGTAGCTGAAAATCATTGTCTTTTCAATTATTCATTAGTGCAAATCGTCACATGCAACGCCGACGACAATGCAAGTGGCAAGCAAGTGGTAGATGCGTTGCAGAGACTTACATATGCAGCAAAATAAGCAAGAACAAGCGCTTTAAGCTTCGATTGCCGCGCTAAAGTGGCATAACTATGCTTCGAGAGCCACACTATATATATGTGTGTGTATACATACTCATATAATTTGTGTGAGCTTTTGTTACATTATACTTTGGCACAAGTAGACTTGTCGATTAGCCGTAATTGATACTTGAAATTATTCATTGTGATTTTCACATTGGCACACATACTTAAACTCACCATACAGCGAGATTCGCTTGACAACCGCGAATATATCTTACCAGGTAGTGATTGTGCGGAAAATCCATTTTCAGAGCCGCAGGCAATTATTCACACTTGACAGAAGTTTTAAGAAGATTAAAATTTATTACATTTTCGAAAGGATTATAAGCCTTAAGTATGAATGAATGTTCAGAATAAAAGTGGTTATGTGGTCAAAATAGAATATTAACTCTTTTGTATGCCTCAATAAAGTTACAAGTGGTTCAAAAATCTGTCGAATTTTGAGTCAATGTGTGACAACGGACGAAACATGGTTCCATGTTTTAACTTCGAAGTCCAATCGACAGTCATCCTAGTGGACTGCGCACGATGAACCCGCTTCAAAGCGTGGAAAACGCAATTGGCGGGCAAGGTTAAGGCGTCCGTATTTTGGGAAGAATTGGAATGGAATAATTTTTAATGACTACCCTGAGAAAAGAAAGACCATCAACAATGACTATTACATAGCAATTTTGGACCTTCCGAAGACCGAAATCGCCGAAAAATATTTGCAGTTGAAGAAAAAGGAAGTGCTGTTTCACCACGACAGTAACGATGGGAGAATCCATGAATTTAGGATCGAATTGCTTTCACATTCATCGTATTCTCCAGATCTGGCTAATACTCGTGTTCTCAGATCTAAAAACACTGTGCCAAGAATCCGTGTATTGAGCTTCGAATTGCTTCCGCATCCTCCGTATTCTCCAGATCTGACCTTTAGCGATTATTGCCTGTTCTCGAATATCAAAAAAATGGCCGCTGAGAAGAAATTTTCGTCGAATGAAGAGGTGATTGTCTAAACTGAGGCTATTTGGAAGCAAAGGACAAAATGATATCGAAAAGTTCAAGGGTCGCTATAATCACTGTATCACTCTTTAAGGGAACTATGTTGACTGAAAAAAAGGAATTTCGGCAAAAAAATGTACTATGGTTGGGCGGGGACTTTTCCATTAGCATTCAACTATCTACCATAAACACAGTAACGTAGAAAATTGTGTTTCTATCTAGACTTAACTTACCAAAGTCGTATAGAGTTCTAGTCGCCAGCAAAAGGGCTCAAACCTAACCTATAAGCTCAAACGAACCTATAAGGAATCCTTTTCTCAGTAACTTATCCGCAATACCCCGTACACCCTTGTAATAAAAAATTGTCTGTACTATTTGTCAGCTATGCAATGTGATCCCCACTGCGCCGAGTACAAAGCCTGTACACCTGCGTGTGCTGTCGAAACTTGCGACAACTTCCTCGACCAAGGCATGACGGAGCGCATGTGCAATCAAGAGAACTGCATTGAGGGTTGCTTCATAAAGCCCTGCGATGAAGGCATGATCTATTTGAACGACACCTACAAAGAATGTGTACCAAAAGCTGACTGCAAGCCGGTTTGTATGATACGCGATGGCAAAACTTACTACGAAGGTGATGTGACGTATACCGACGATTGCGCCACCTGCCGTTGCTCGAAGAAGAAAGAAGTTTGCAGTGGCGTTAAATGCAAGGAACCGCTAACAACAACAGAGCGTCCAAGTAATAGTTTACTTGAAAGCACGACACCACATGCCTATGGCACCGATACGCAACCGAAGTGTGTACGCGGTTGGACACGTTGGTTCGATAACGATGGCGATGCGACGGGCAAGATAGTGCGCTTGAATGATGAGGAGAAGCTGCCACGTTACGATCGCATGGAGAGCATTTATGGCACATGTCAGAAGAAATATATGAAGAAGATTGAATGTCGTGTGGTGGATACACACGAATCACCCGACTATATGGATGAGAATGTGCGCTGTAGCTTGGCTGAGGGACTCGTTTGTAAGGGACAATGTCACGATTATGAGTTGCGCGTATTCTGTGAGTGCGACGAAGCAGCGGTCACGACAACGCCGGCAACTGAAAAGCCGCAAATCGGTTTGCCATGCGACTCTGTGATAGCCGAGTATAAAGAATATCCTGGCGATTGTCATAAATTCTTGCATTGTCAGCCGACGACCAACGGCAATGGTTGGACTTATGTGGAGAAGACCTGCGGTGAATACATGATGTTCAATCCAACATTGAATGTGTGCGATCACATAGCAACTGTACAAGAGATCAAACCAAGCTGTGGCAAGGTGCCTACGGAGCCCATAACACCGAATGAATGCGCTGAAGGACAAGTGATGGTTGAGTGTGCAAATCAATGTGAATTCACTTGCGATTATTATGGTTCGGTAAGTGGCCGCGCACATCTCTTCTACACCCAGACTAAGTCAAATGTAAGATCTAATTCGAAAACGTCTTGTACTTATCCTTCTAGATACTGCGCAAACGTGGTCTCTGCCAGAACGGCGAACACTGCAAACGTGGCTGTGTTGATAAGAGCCGACCCGATTGCTTTGCTGTGGGCAAGTACTGGCGCGATGAGAATACTTGCGTAGAAATGGATGAATGTCCTTGCATGGACAAATCGGAGAAATACGTGCAGCCGCATATGCCAGTGACCGGTGAGACCGAAGTGTGTCAGTGTATTGATAATGCATACACTTGCGTGCCGAATGAAGTGCCGGAATTACGTAAGTGGGAGACACTTTGTTTAATTAGCTTTAAAAAAATTATATTCTGCTTTACACTTCTTTAAAAAATAGCATATATTTTGGCCACAACTCCCGCCGAAGACGCGCACGAGCCAGACGCCTTGCCATCCACAATCGTACCACATCTGAAGTGCGAGCCAGAACGGTTAGTTTCGTGTGCAGATATTATGAAAGTGCGTACACCAAAATAAATCTCTACATTTTCAGCTTGATACCGCTGATACAGGGCGATTCACCATTGCCGGATAGCGTCTTCAATGCGAGCTCTACTCTCAATGCCTATAACGCGCCCTTCATGGCCCGTCTTCCTGCAAACCCCCAGAACAGCGTGGGTAGTTGGTCGCCTGGAATCGATGATCAGATGCAATATCTACAGATCAGTTTTCCGGAACCGGAACCCATCTTTGGTGTGGTTATGGCTGGAAGTCCAGATTTTGATAAATATGTTACGCTTTTTAAGGTAAATCCAAATGATTTTTGTCTTGACTCAGCAGTTTGCAATGCCCACATATTCACAGATACTCTACAGTCCCGATGGTGAATCCTATCACTTTTTAGTGGAGGATAATGACATACCACAGAAGTTTAACGGTCCACTCGATTCACGTAAGCCGCATAAAACACTCTTCCACACACCTGTCGAAGCCAAATCTGTACGCATCTATCCCATGAAATGGTATCGCCATATTGCTATGCGTGTGGAGCTGTTGGGCTGCGGTGAACCGCTCACAACAACGACGCCAACTACCACGCCTGAGCCGAAGTTTGAGAAACTCATACAAACGACGACGACGAAACCGGTTAGTTGGCAAGTTGAAGGCAAGTGCGTGGAACGCATGGGTGTGGACAATGGTAAAATGCATTCTTCACAAGTGAAGGCTAGCAGCATTTGGTCGTTGCCACAACCGGCTAAGAAACCACGTCTCATAGACCTACTGAAGCTCTCCTCACCAGTTGGCTGGCGTCCTGTGGCCAATACACCGAATGAATACGTGCAATTTGACTTCTTGGCACCACGCAACATCTCTGGTTTTATCACCAAAGGCGGTCCAGCTGGCTGGGTTACTAGCTTCAAGGTTATGTTCTCGAAGAATAAATTGATTTGGAATAAGCTGCTATACTTCGATGGCCAACCCGAACAGTTCCGTGGCAACTATGACGAAAATAGTGAGGTACTAAACACGTTCCGTTCACCCATATTGACGCAATACTTCAAGATTGTGCCATCGAAGTGGGAAGAGAATATAAATATGCGCATAGAACCAGTGGGCTGTTTCGAAACCTATTGTAAGTGAAATGCTCAGTTAACGTAAAATGAAATACGCTATAACTTCATCTTTCATTCACAGTGGATGTTAAGGAAGAGCAACCCGAGCTCGATAAGCCGCCACCGAAATGTCAAGTTTGTGATGGTATTCTAGATACGACTGCTAATAGTGGAGAGTGCAAATGCGCAAACGGTCTATTCTGGGACGGACAAAACTGTGTGCAGAGTAATCTGTGCCCATGTGTCGATGAATATAGCACGTAGGTCTAGCTAGGGCTTTGAATATCGCTGTAAACTCTAATATTTTTTCATATACCCTCATTTCCGGTTACAGTTATCCCATCGGTTCTAAGTATGAGAATAAGCAATGTGAAGAGTGTGTTTGCGTCTTGGGCGGTCATTCCAATTGCAAGCCCAAAAAGTGTCCACCATGCGTGGAGACCAACCTGCGTTCTTTAGTGACACCGGATTGCTTCTGCAAATGTGAGCCTTGTCCGAAATATCAACGTATTTGTCCCTCAAGTGGCGACTGTATACCAGAATTATTGTGGTGTAACGGCGTGCAAGATTGTGCTGATGATGAAGACGAGTCATGCAAGAAGACAATATTGGTGACGCCTCAACCAATTATAAGCGCGAATGAAAGTGAGTACTACTTTTACTGAAGTGGGAATAGTTTTAATAGGACGAATAAGCTTGTAAACTCAAAGCGTTTCTTTTTATAAAATAAATATTTTTTTAATGAGCAATTTAATTCATATGTTAACCCTTAATTCCTACAGCTACTATCATCAAATGTCCCGAGCCGGAATGTCCACCTGACATGAAGATTAAACTTACGGAGAAGAAGCAACGCAAAATGTCGCAGATGTTCGCCAGAGCGTAAGTACAACTCTGTTTTACATAAGTTGCGTTATATTTCATAAATCTTATCCTCTCTCTCATACTCAGTTACACCGATATGGAGGAATTCGGTAATATGATCAAAATTACAAAGACTAAAGTGTTGGTGAGCGAAAGTGAAGAGTTCCTAATGCTGCCAACGGAAGAAGTGGCTGGTGTCGAGGAAGAAGATTGTGCGGAATTCACTTGTGTACCGATACCTAAAAAGGAGGTATTGAAAAATGAGACTGTCACTTGTGTCGAACCTAAATGTCCAGAGAACTATGAAATTGAATTGGATATGTCTAATGCTAAGCCGGGACAATGCCGCAAGTATGCGTGCGTACTCAAGCCGACCAAAGATGATACGTGCGAGATTAGTGGTAAATTTTTCACTACATTCGATGGCACCGAGTTCAAGTACGACACTTGCAGTCATATATTGGCGCGTGACATCAAAAACTCGAACTGGGTGATAACTGGTAAGTGGTTGCTAATGATTTTCATAATTTTCAAAGACCGCATGTTAGGTTAGATCGGTGATATCTGGAGTTTCTCAATTTGATTTTAAGCAATGAAGCTTTTTATTTTAAGTTTGAACTATTGACTAAGAAGGAAAGGCTAATAAATAGGGTCGAGTTGAGAATAATTAACCAGATAAAAATCGGGGTCCGTTCCGATTACTTAGACCCGACAGTTTTGTCTGAGTTCTTGTTTGAATCGATTTACTTTTAATCCGTATTTTACTCCTTCTATCTGCACCAAAAGAGAGACTAAAGCAAGCTTTGTCATGAACCCTTGTTTCTAGATTTACATTCCTGCAGTAATTTCGAGAAATGATGTCGAGTTTACAGTCTTTTAACCGATAATGATCCGGGTACGTTCCAATTACTTAGAACCGACTGTCATGGAAACGTCCGAAACCAGTAATCTGAGTTCCTATCTGGATCGATTTACTACTAAACCGTCTTTTACTTCCTCTATCTCCACGAAAAGTGTATTTAAAGCACACTTTTTCATGAACCCTAGTTACTCGATCTAAAGAAATAAATATTTCGTTACCGAACTATGTTCGGCACGTGAAGCTCCGTGCTTCGCTTCAATAGCACCATAACTAATGACTTAAATTCAATTTCCAGTACAACTACTCTGCGAAGATGAGACGCGTCGGGTTTGTCACAAATCGATCACCATTAAAGACATCGAATCGGCGGCCATACTGACGATCATGCCGAATATGAAGCTAAATTTCAATGGTTTCGAGTACACCGTGCCGCAGCTAATGAACTCACCTATCTGCAAGGCGGCCTTCGTCATCTCGCAGCCGGGACAAACAGTATTGGTCGTGTCGCGCAAACATGGCTATTGGGTGCTTTATGATGACATCGGTTACGTTAAAATCGGCATATCCTCTAAGTATCTACGTACCGTGGACGGCCTCTGCGGCTACTATGACGGCATTGCGGGCAATGATAAACGCACGCCGGATGGCACTTTGATACAGAACACGGGCAAGTTCGGCGACAGCTGGTTCGACAAGAAGATACCGAAGGAGATGTGCTACCCACAAACGTGTCCATTCGAGTTGCAAAAGAAGGCGTTGGCATTGTGCAATGCGATTAAGTAAGTGCCGTTGTATGTGTGTGGTTACTAGGGGAGTTTAAGCTCGTAGTATGTTTGTGGTGGTGGCTCCGAGCATATTATTTGTAGTTATGTATGTATGTATGCCTGAAGTGATTGTGCAGTTGGGTTTTGTGTGCGCCAAAGTTCGCATTTTGTGTAATGACATGAAATTTTGTTTCAACTCCGCCAGGCATCCGGTGTTCGTTAAGTGCAACAAGGCGGTCAACTACAAACAGTTCGTCAGCAAATGCATGGAGAGCACTTGTGAGTGCCTGCGGGCACATCCGGGTGAGGACAACACTTGCAAATGCAATGCATTACAGGACTTTGTAGCCAAGTGTTTGACAATCAATCCCAATATACAATTGAATTTGTGGCGTGCGGTGCAGCAATGCGGTGAGTAGTAGTTTTACCCGTTTGAAGTGTCAGAAAAAATTTAGTTGCAAGCCAAATAAATATATATGGTACATATTTTTTCAATAGAACTTGAGTGTCCAGCGCCACTTATACACTCCGATTGCTATAAGCGTCGCTGTGAGCCATCCTGCGATTCGCTTAACACCGACGATTGTCCGATTATACCAGATGCCTGTTTCCCCGGCTGTTACTGTCCCGAGGGCACAGTGCGCCAGGGTAAAAAGTGCATAACTGTTGCGGAATGCAAAGATTGCGTGTGCAACTCCTTCGGCAAATCACAGTTCTTCACTTATGATAAGCGCGACTTCCACTTCAACGGCAACTGTACATATTTGCTCTCACGCGATATAGTCTTGCCAGGACAATACAGCTTCCAGGTAAGTGTGATTTTTGCACTAAATATAAGCCCTTACTAACTTAATAACTTTGCCATAAAGCTTTACGTAACAATGGATTACTGCAAGCATCTGGGTTATGCTTCGAATTCGACAGACGAGTCATGCATTAAATCCTTCCATGTCTTCAATGGTGATCATCTCATACATATTGAACGTCCGCGTGTCGGTAAGGTGCCTCGCATACTGGTCGATGGTGCTGAGAAAAATGTGCCGTTCAAAAACTCCTGGGTGAACATACGTGAAGTCAACGGTAAAGAACTTTTCTTATCGCTACTGGAAAGTCATGTGGATCTACGTGTCTCCTACGATGATATGGTCTATACAGTAAGCTTTGAATGAAATGTTTGCTTGCTCTATACACTAACAGTAAATTCTCAATAATCTCTTACAGCTTTCGGTGCCCAGCATCAAGTATAGCGGCAAGATGGAGGGTCTATGCGGCGATTGCGATCATAATCCCAAAAACGATCTACTAGAGAATCCCGCCAAAAAGAAGGGACGCACACCCAGCAAAGAATTGGCAGTCGTGCTGCAAAGCTGGAAGGCCGACGAACCGAAGCTGGGTAATGAGCTACAAGTTTGCGCCAGTGAAACTATAACTGAAGACGAGTGTGTGCCACCACCACCGGAGAAAGATGTCTGCCTGATGTTCTATAACCAGGAGCTCTTCGGACAGTGCAACATGATCATTGATCCAGGCAAGTTTGTTGCATTGTGCCAAAAAGAATTATGTAAGCCCGGCAATCATCAGCAAAGTACTTGTAATTTGATGGCCGCTTATGCGCGCCAGTGTGCACAGAAGGGTATCTGCTTGCATTGGCGTCATCCCGACATGTGTCCCTTCGATTGCCCTAGCGATATGGTCTATGAATCATGTGGTTGCGCTAAGACCTGCGATACGATCAAGGCGCAGCACACATTCGATGCGGTCAATATGAAGACCAATACGTTTGTCAAAACCGTGGAATCAAATGATATGTGCCTGGCAGAGGAACGTTTTGAAGGCTGTTTCTGTCCACCCGGTAAAGTTATGGAATATGGCGAATGTGTGCCGGAAGAGTCATGTGTAAAATGCGACGATTTGGTGCATGCGCCAGGTGATAAGTGGAAGAAGGACAAGTGCACAGATTGTAATTGCAATATGGAAGGAAAGGTCGAGTGCGTGGAACAGAAGTGTCTGATAGAAGAGAATATCTGTGCAGAAGGGTTTATACCCAAGAAGATCGAATCCGCTGACATGTGTTGCCCACGTTACAGATGTGTGCCCGAACAAAAGTTACCGCCACCAATTGCATGTCTCGAACCTTTAATGCCTATATGTGGTCCTGGACAGTTTAAGAAGCAGAAAACCGGACCAGATGGTTGTCCACAGTTCATTTGCGGTAAGTACTAAGATGAAGAAAATTGTATAAATGGTTTAACTATTTGTACATCAAATACAGAGTGCAAGCCGAAAGAGGAATGCGAGCCCTTGGAATTACCACGCGCGCTCAAACCTGGTGAGAAGGTGGTGACGGAAGAACTCGGCTGTTGTCCGACCCAAGAGATCGTCTGCGACGTCAGCACCTGTCCACCTGCATTGAAGGAATGCGCCGAGCGCTTCTACGAAGTTGTTAGAAAGCAGGAACTGGTTGACTGTTGTCCGCACTACGTTTGTGGTAAGTACATGCGCAATACGTTTGAGTCGAACATTTCTTGGCTAACATATCTCACATGTGTCACAAACAGAACCACCGAAGGACATGTGTATAGTACAAAATGGGTTGGGAGAGAACTTCATTAAGCCGCTGAATGCGAAATGGCCGCATCCCACAGATCCTTGTAAGCAGGAGACGTGCGCTTATGGTCCGAACGGCAGCACATTAGTCGTAACAACGACAGAGACTTGTGATACCTACTGTCCTCCCGGCTTTAAATATGAGAATAAGCTGCCTGAACAGAAGTGCTGTGGTGAGTGCGTGCAAGAAAAATGTGTGCTGGGTAACGAACTGTACGAAGAGGGCGCTACTTGGACGAGCGCTGACAATTGCACAACCTACAGTTGTCTGCGTAAAGGAGAGGTCTTGATAGTTTCATCATCACAGGAGACTTGTCCAGATGTGACCGCGTGTCCAGAGCACCTGTTGGTGCCCTCTGAAAGTGGTTGCTGTGAGGTATGCAAGCCGGAGCTGATTGTGGATAACCAAAGTGAGTTGCTTATAGTTATTTCTACATGTCGCGGCCTTTAAAACGATTTCTATCGCTATTTGTCTTGTTTGCAGAGAATTGCTTGCCAGTTTCACTGGCTGAACCACTGACTCTGGAACTTATTGAAGTCGTACAGCCAGGTATGGGTAAATGCATAAATAAGGAGGCCATACAAGGCTTCACAGATTGCGACGGTGCTTGCAACTCGGGTTCGAAATATAACAAAGGTTAGCATGCGTGTCTTCATAGTTAAAGAGGTAAAATTTATTCTAATTTGTGATCTTTATAGTTTCAGGCACACACGAGAAGCATTGTCGTTGCTGCAGCATAACGGGCTGGAAGTCAGTAGCGGTGCCGCTGATTTGTGAGAATGGTGGCAAGATCGTGAAGAAGGTATGTGCAGATGTCATTAAAGCTGTTAGAAAGGAAAAGACTGACAGAGGTTTAAGTCAGAGCCTCAGGTTGAGCCTAGAAGAGACTCATATTTAGATTGACTTTCAGTTTACGACGGATTGACTTGGACTAAATTTAATGATCAGATTGCGCTTTGTATAAAGGGTGAAAGCAAGGTTAGGCTTATCCTGGAGTTAGAAAGGAGAAAATGAACAGAGACTGAAACGAACTTTTATTCTGTCGTGTCGTGGTTTCGACATTGCGAGATACTGAGTTTGAGGTTGGGACAAAGGTTAAAATTGAGAATGGAGTCTCAAGTTGAGCTCTGAAAAGACTTCAGGTTAAGACGGATGCTCTCGACTGACGTGAACTGTGAATTCGACTGAGACCGAAGTTGCGTTTGTTTCTTTGGCTAATAATGATAAGTAAGATAACGACTCAGACACAGTTAGTCAGTCTTCTGCTTTAACTGAAATTCTTTTCAGCCTAATAAAAATAAAACTTTTACTTTCTTTCTTAAAGGTGGACGTACCATCCAGCTGTGGCTGCAGCCCTTGTGCAGAGACTACTGACTATCAGATTGGTGATAAAATTGATGTACGCTTGCAACCGTTACCTCGTTTACTGTCTGGGAAATTCACTTAAGCGCTGAACAAACTCACTTTGACTTAAGAAATGCTTTCTATGCCTAAATTTAAGATTTGTTACGAAAGAAAGAAAATAAAATTTATATGCGGAAAATATTAAAAATTAACAACTCTTCCTTTTAACTTTGCTGAAGAATCGAGGTATGTATACTTTCAGCATCGCTAGTTCGAGCTAGAAGCTCCTCGTGAGGTGCGCTATTAGCTGCTTTCTATGCTGGCAATTGTGAAGAGTGCCACCTTTACCGATGTCTTCTTCTTGCTGCTGACCGTTTTTTATATTTTCATAGCTCTTTGCTATACCAACAACCATTTTATGCGCTCGGTCTTAAGTAGTATTAGTTGCTTGCATTTCAAATGGCCAACATCAAGTATTCGCCACTTTGCAAGCATACTGATTTATGGCTGTGTCTGTCACGTAATCGAAGTGTCGTTAAATGGATTGCAACCAGCAATGATTGGAAGTGGAATATTTTTAAAACTTTCTGTGTAGTTGAAACTCGATTGAAATTCATGAATATTCAAATGAGCTTACTAGCTGCAAAAAGCTTAAATCAACTACTCGAAACAAAAGTCAAAAAGTTGTTTAGTGGAGTGATACTCTCAGTTACACGAAATGTGAGTTTGTATGTTTTTCATGTGGTAGTTATTTATATTGTTTAGATTGTAGGTAAACAGCAGTTGAGAATTTTAGAAGATATATTATTTTCATAGAATTTGTTTAGTTTTCTATCACATTTTTCTTTCCAACTTGATATTCATCACTTAACCTCACAACAACTTTCCGAAGTTCCGGTCTTTCGCATCTGCTGTCGTTCGCTTGCTTCAATTTTCACCTTGGGAATGGTCATTGCCCTCGGGAATGTTCAACGATCTCGCTATTTTCCAATGTAATTAAGCTTTTGAAAGCTGGTGCTAAAGGGTCGTCAAGAGGAATTGACTCCATTTGATACTAGAGATAAAGCTAAGGGTTAATCGAGCTCTGGCTAAGTTCCTGCCAAATCAAGCAAACTTTTAAGTGATGTTGAACATTATTTCCTTCTTCTTCTAACTCATCGTTTTTCACTAGGGTTGTAATATCCAAAAGGAGTCATCGGAAACCCTATAAAATCCGTATATAAGCGAACAAATACCTAAGTATTTGAGATTTCATTCTGAAATTTTGCACACGTCTTTTTCTCCCATAGAACCTGCACATTTGTCGGTACTGTCGTTAATGGACCACTATAACATATAGCTGCCATATAAACTGAACTATCGGAATCTAGTGGTTATATAAAAAAACATCTTCATTTGATGAGATATTTTCAAAACATTTGGCAAGAATTATTGCATAAAGCAATTGTGTCACCTCCGAAAAAATTATTCAGATCGGACCACTATAGCATATAGCTGTCTTACAAACTGAATGGTCGGAAGTAAGTTCTTGAATGGAAAACTTTTTTATTAGATGAGATATCCTGACAAAATTTGGCACGGATTATCGCTCAAAGTGGCCGCTATAACCTCCAAAGAAATTGTTTACATCGGACCACTGTATCATATAGCGGCAATACAAACTGAATGATTGGAATGGAATGCTTTTTTATATATTTTTATTTGACGAGTTATCTAGACAAAATGTGACACGGATTATTGTTTAAGACAATGGTGCAATGGTCCTAGTCTGCTTGAACCTAATAAACATAGGCTAGTGTTCTCTAAAAAAAGTATATATTTCCATATATTATATATTGTACATATACATTTATATTTGGTCATAAATTTCAACTTGAACTTCGAGGACGTGGGCTCTTTCAACAAGCAAATTTTACCGCAAAAAAGGAAGTAAAATAAACAGCGATAAAAAAATTGTTGCGTCACATATTTGGAGCAACAAAAATCATGACGAAGCACAGAAGTGAGAGCAGCAGATATAGGACAACTAAACAAAAACAAATAACAAAAGGTAAAAGGCAAGGATGGAAAAAAAGAACAAGAAAAAAGTAAGCAAAGCAAACAAATTAAGTTATAATACAAGCGACAGTTTTCTAAACACATGCGAGAGTGATACATGGATCCAAGCGAGTTGGGACACATGTCGCGTGTGTTATGACAACATATAATGCTGACAACTACAAAAGGTGAGCGAAGAGAAAAGCGAAAGAGATGAGCGACAACAACATGACACAACACATATAGGAAAAATATGACTGACAAGTGCGCCAAGAGCACGAAAAGAATATGGTTTATCGTGTTTGTGTGTGTGAGTGTAAGTGAGAAGAAGAAGCATGCAAAAACAGTCGTCAGATGACTGACATCGGAGAAGAAGACATTTGTGATAAGCATGTGCTGATAAGAAACAGACAAGCAGACCGCTAACGGCATAAAAAGGTAAGCTAACGCACACAGAGATAGAAATTTCGTATAACTGTAAAGTGCATATACACATATACCCGCATATACTGCCCTTGGCAAGCATTTATCACTATGTTGCTGTGTTGGTGGCGAGACGCCCAACGTGCCGAGAATATAGAACAAATTATACGCCGCTCAAGGACATGCGACCAGGCAAACATTTTGCCGCTAAACAAGCGTATACAAAAGCAACAAAAAGCACCGCTGGCTGCTGAAAAGTATGCTAACAATGGATATTCGTGGTTCATGTGCGACAATCATAATACAAATTACAAAGCTTACTAAAGCAACAACAATAAATATGTACATATATATACAACAACAATACAAATAAGAAAACAAATGCACAGAGTGGAAATAAAAGCAATGCAAGCATGCTACAGTTGTGTAGAAAATTTTGAGCAATATATGTATATACATATATAAAGTAACGATTTTGTTGTTGTTGTAACAATGTTTCGAAAAATACAGTGAACTGCTAAATTTGCTGGCTTAAAGCGAAACGTACAAAATGAAGACTGGCTGCTCTGTTTCTGCAGTTGTCGCTGTAACGGCGTACGAGTATGCGACGTTGATGAAGCTGCCAACTACGAGGTGAGCGATGTGGTAAGAGCGTTGAAGATAACATGCATTAATGTTGTGCTTTGATGTGTGTTGGTTGTGGAGCATTTGTGCCTGTAGAGCAGCAAGAGCTGGTAGGCTTAAATTATTATTGTATTAAGGAAAGCGTGTTAGAAGATGAGGCTTAAAAGCTTTTGGTCGGAAAGCACCATGCTAGTTTTCGATGAAATTGTATATAAATATATATATTTCTGAGATTTTGCTTAATATAATTGATTTGAAATTAAAATTTATTTTTTTATTTGGTTTCGACTTCTTTTTTTACATAAATTTTGAGGTTACGTGGAAAAAGTCTGTATATAAAATTTCTAGCTCTTTTTATTACTTACAATTTTGCCATATAACTCTTCCCCATAGGATGTTTATTTTTTCATGATATTGATATATAGTAAACCCTTTTTAACTATTCAAAATTGAGGCACAACTCTCTTCCTCCATATCCCGTTCTCAGATCGCAACGTAAATTATATTTCCATTCATTTTTGTAATTATATCTAATTTTTCTAATAGATTTCATACTAAAATAATTTTTTTCCAAATTAAGCGACCCTGATCTATGCTTCCAACTCGATTCTCTTAGCTTGCAATTTTACCTAATGCTACAAAATTTGTTGAATCAAGCTGTAGATATGTTCATCAAAGCACTGATTTGTTATTATAAAATTACCCTACCATCAGGTAGTTCATAAATATTTTTCTTATTATACTATTAAAATTTTATTTATATATGTACATATGTTATTTAAAATTATTATTTATTTGATATTAATTTAATCAATATGAAAAAAAAAATTATTTTTATATTTTTTGAATTATTTTAAAATTATTATTTATTTATATTAATCTACTCTTTCATATGCGTAAATCAATAAAATAAATAAAAATAAATAATTTAAAATTAGTATTACGGTCCATTTATCTACGAATAGCTTTAGACTGCGGTTCAAGCTGATTATGAATTTCATTTTCTCAATAATGTAATGCAGTTCTCTCTTACTCTGTTAATAAACGCTGTAAATATAGCTGCGAATGTAAACACTCCATGTTAATTACAGAATACAGAGAATGTTGGTAAACAGCAAAGCGCAACAGAAGTAATGTGACTGCGCAGCTGATATACATGCATATGTATGTATGCTACATATTTCGGAATTTACGCTCAGCTTTTTGTATAAGTGCAATGAAGCTGAAATGAAGACGGAAAATGGAAGAGACACTCAAAGATATTCACTGCTAAAAATTACTGCGGCATCTGTTTGCAGCTAGAAGGATCTTTATTAGTAAAGTGGCCATCAAAGCTTTTAAATATTATACATGCTTTGGAAAGCTTACATATTTATGTACATATTTATATGTACACATTTATCTATATTTAAGATAAAAATGATTTAATATATAATAAATGTGCAATAACTGGCCATCAAAAGGAATATTTTTGCATTAATATTCCATAAAATAATTATTTTAATATTTTATAAGCACTTACCGCACTTTATTTTACTTTGTTTCGCGTTTTTTTGCAATAAATTGAAACACTTCCCTAATCTAAGCTATTTCCCTACTTCTAATACTTTATTTACATTAACATAACATTTTATACACAGCCACTGGCAGAGCTCTGCTTGCGCCGACGCTCACTAACACATTATTTACATTAACTTAATATTTTATACACAACAATTCGCAGAGCTCTGCTTGTGTCGACGCGCATTAACATTTTACGTACATAACATTTATACACAACCACTGGCAGAGCTCTGCTTGCGCCGACGCACAGCGCTCAGCGCACAGCTTTGGCACTCACTAATATTCATTTTCACTTTTACTACACATATGACAACGCCCGATTACTTTTTTTACTTTAAAACGATTAAATTCACGAACTTCAACCTAATTCTACTAAAAACTCCTTAATTGCAGCTTTAATTCCTAAACTAATTTCACTTTTCACGGAGCTGCTGCAAGTACTACTTACACGAACGCGGTATAAAACAACGACTATTCGAAATGGCGGCGGAAATTAAGAACGACCAATAGTAATCGAGCTTCTGAATTGAACTGACGTTTGCAGACACTGTAGGAGATCGTTTGCAACTACAGGGCTCACAAATATGACTAACAGATGGCGCGTATATTCCTCTTTGAAAATATCTATTGCACAGGTGCTGTTATATTTGTTTATTAAGAGCTAAAACATTTAAATTTGGATAATTTTTGACTAACAAAAATGATTTTTGATTATCTGATAATAATTTTGAATATATAAAACAAGAAGTATCTGGTAGATACTGTAGTAGATCGCCTAAAGGTACAGGGTTCACAAATATTTTTGTGCTACAGAGATATGTCAGAGATAGGAATATTCTAATTATATGCCAGAACTTTGAATCTTATAGAAAATACTGCCTTTTAATTAGTTTGTGTTGAGCACATTGATTTTAACAGAATATATGATATTTCTCTGTCTAGTGGCTAGAAATTTTACTGAATGTCATGATCATGAACGTGACCAACAGGTGGCGCACGTATTAAATTTTGAAATTGTATAATACACAGATGTCATTATATTTGTTTATTAAAAGCGGAAACATTCAAAATTGGTTAATATTTTGCTGACAAAAATTATTTTAATTATCTAATAACAATTTTGAATATATAAACGGTTTTGGTTAAAATTGTAGTAGTGCTGTTAGTAGTAGAAGCGGTTTAGAAGTCAGATCAGATGTCGCTTCCTTTTTGACAGCTCGAATATGATTGGTCGTTCTTGACATCCGCCGCCATTTCAAATATACATTTCCTAGTAGTTCGCGTGCGTCGGTGGAATTTGCAGCATCTCTGTGAAAAGTGCAATTATTTTAGTTATTACAGCTGCAATTTGTAGTGTTTTTTTTTAGTAAAATTAGGTAATGGTTAGGGCAGTTCGGGTTTTTAATCGATTAACAGTGCAAAGTGTGATCGGGCGTTATTAGTTGTATATTAAATGTATTTATAGTGATTCGTGGTAGTAGGAGTAAGTTGCCGATTGGCAGAAGATGTATATAAAATGTGTTCCTGATGTCGGTAGGAGCACTTATACGGGGAGCAGAGCGCGCTTGAGAGCGTTAAGTGTGGTAAGTCCTGTTAAAAAATACTAAAATTGGAAAATTATATTAAAATACAGCGTAGGCCCTGCTCCAAGCTATTGTGTGTATTTGTGTATGCGTTTACATTACATATGTATAACTGCGCTTGTAAAGTTTAATAGTTGCGCAGCCACTGGATCGCTGTGAGATCTTTCTAGTTTCCAATAGATGTCGCTGGTATTCTCAAGAGCGAATATCATCAGTTGCCTCCTCCTATTTCCGCTGCCATTATTTATAGTTCCTTTTACCTAACCGTTCGCGTAGATGGAAATTGCATTGGCAGAGTACGCTGCATATTCTCTTATAACAAGAGTAAATTCTCTCATAGTAGTAGCTAGGAGCGCTTGCACATTTTCAGAGCTGCGCAGTCACATTATTGCTGTTACCATCAGTGTTCATTAACATTTTCTGTTAGACTATCGTGCTTAGCATCGTTCATTAACATTTCTGACAATGAGACTACTTGCTTACAGGACAAAACAGTAGTGGCAATGATATTAGGAATCTAAAAAGTAAATATAAATACCAAAAAGTAAAAAAAATTAAAAAGTAAATAAAATATAGTGAAAAGTAAATATTTTTTGTATGTTTTTAATTAAATATAATTGCTAATGATTTAGAAACTAAATTATTGATTTGGTGCTGGTAAAACTATAGGGGCTTGCTAGGCTTAATAGTTATTTATCGTTATACTTAAGTTCATATTGTTAATTGATAAATCTCGTGGTAGTGCTATTTATCAAATATTTATTCGCAACATTATTCGAACCAAAAAGGTATTTTGAGAGAAATATTTTTTTTCGTACGTTTTTCTGGAATTTTAAGTTTGTTTGCGATTTTTTAAATTACAAAAATGTGGCAACGCCTTTTCTTATTTTTCTTGTTATCTGTAGTTTTGTTTGTAACTGATCAAAACTTATTGGTTTTTAATTTTAATTACCATTTTTTAATTAAAAACATGTGGCAACATTCTTTAATTCTGTTTGCAGCTGATAAAATAATTAATCTGAAGGATAATATAAAATTTTAATTCAAATTTACGATTTATTTCGAATTTTTATATATTTTCAGTTAAGTGCAACACGTTTCATAATTTTTTTTTGCAAAATATATTTTTTATATTCAAAATTAATTTTAATTTATTTTTATTTTTTTAATAAAAAATATGTGGCAACCCTTTATAAAAATTCTCTATTTTCCTGTTGTTCTGTTTGTGGTTGATCAATTATTATATATCTAAAAACTAACATAAAATTATAATTTATAAATTATTTTGAATTCACATACATATGTACATATATGTACATATTTATATAAAGTGGCAACACCTCGCTAATTTTTTTTTTTTTGAAAAATATATGCTTTTAACAGTTATATTTAAATTTGTTAAATTTGAGATTTTTTTAATTTTTTATTTAATTCTGTTTGCAAGTGATCAATGTTTATTTATCGCAGCCTAAAATAAAATTACATATACAAGCATAAATGTGAAACAATAACTTATGCGTTGTGAAGTCGTTCACTTTGAAAGAACGCCATATCTCCCTCGCTCTTTGTGCTCTTATTTGATGCCATGCTCTCTAATTCATTTGAAGATACACTATGATGTGGGGCATAGCAAGGGTTGTGAGCATGATTTACAATTTCGGGCAGTTTGCGCAAAAGCCTCAACCAAGGCACTTAGTATACAGTTATCATTTTGATGCATCAACGAATTCTGCGCACTGCAATGCCTGTTGGGTTCGCGATGCTGACAAATCGCGAGAAGCTCTCTGTCACAGTTGTTATCATTCATTAAAAGTATTTTGTCGTACAAATAAAGATCAAGACAATCTTCATTGTTGTAATTGTTAGGATTATTCGATGACCATTTGGTGAAGATCAAAGGTCGACCAGTGGTGTGTGAGACGAATTTGCCTTCCCTTGCCAAATCGTTGCCGTCACACCATAGCCGCGATTCTATTTTTCTAGCTGAAATGTAATTTTGCAGTGCCAGCATTTCTGAAGGCGATTCAATATTTGCTAACTCGCCACCATAAGAGCGACAGTAGTAAGAAGACTCGAACCAGTTCATCTATTCAAAGAGATATTTTTAATAAAAAATAATAATTGCTCTATAGAGCACATTTACCTTTAAGGACTCGTTTATAAAGTAGTACTTGCTGCCGATTTTTATGAAGGGATACATATTCTCCGCGTTTTCTGGAAGTATTTTACCCGAATGCGAACGATTTTCAAACAATATAAATAACAATAACAAAATGTGGCTCTTACCATCGTTATTAGGAGAGGAACCAACAGCGAAACCGCCATAGATATTTAGAAATATAAAAATAATGTGTAACAGATTTACCATCTCAGCGTTAATGCTTTTACTTAAGCTGCTTCTCTGACTGATTCTGACTTATTTCGACAACGTTTTCTACTTCACTGTTGTGTAGCAGCGTAAGTGTCTTATAAATAATCAATTAAAAAAAAAAAGAAAAAAGTAAAGTGATAACAGCGAAAGTAAAAACAGCGATAGGCATGTCATATTTCGTTTAATGAACTAACAAGTGCATCTCGATTATACAGGGCGATACCTCCGCTAGTTTGGTAAAACACCAAAAAAAAATCGTTGTTTTTAAATTAGAATAATAAAAAACAAGTAAGGGCTAAGTTTGGCTGCGACCGAACATTTGCTACTCCTGCAACTTGTAAAGATCAAAGATACTTTTAGATACATATAAAGGCTTGATAGTTATATGGAGTTTAGGGCGAATTTTTCCCTGATTTTATTCATTCGAAGCACAAAACCCTTATTAATCAAAACACGTTCTCCAAATCATACAATTATAAAGAAAGGATTGTCTCTGAATTCCCATTAATTATATATCTCACACCGACATTTTCATTAAAAATGTAACTATAAGCACTGGGTCCACATATTCAGTACCTAAGGGCTTGAAGCCAAAACCAAAACTATGGTTCGATTTATACCATTTATAGTCATAAGATGGAACTCTTTAAAAGAAGAAAGTTTTATCCTGATATACTAATTCGTTCTTGATTTGTATAATGTGCTATATGGGAAGTAGGCGCGGTTGTTATTCGATTTCGTCCATTTTCACACTATAACATAAAAATGTTAAAAGAATAGTACACAACAAATTTTATTGAAATCGGTAGAGAGGGTCTTAAGATATGTATGTACGGACAAACAGACAGTCACCCGGACCTCAACTTGTCTTTTTGTCATCCTGATCATTTATTTATACATAACCCTATACCTATCTTAATTAATTTTAGGTGAATAAAATTATTATACTCCGTAGCAACATATTGCAAAAGTATAAACACAAAGCAATCACTCTTTGTTAGCATAGATGTTAACAAATTATGTGTAATTGCTGTTATAATCCTGGGTAAATAACAAAGCAATGTTATTTGTTCGTTTTATGTTACTGCAAACCCGCCGATTGATCTTCTGTAATTTCATTACAGCATGCACAACAGTGTAGAAATGTTACATACGAGTATTTGCGCATGTAAACGCAGTTGTTGTCTCCTCATTACGAAGCAGGGGAGTAGCAGTGCAGAAAATAATAAGTACAGCTAAATGGCCGAAGGTTAATACAATTTCATTCATGTTCGTTAACATTTTCTGCTTGATAGTCGTGTGTCGGTAAGTGCGCGTCGGTACGCGATCGCAATTATAGTTTGTGAAAAAGTTAAAAATGATTAACTTAGTGAATTTTTTTGTGTTTTATTTAAAAAGTATTGGAATTTGTGAATGTAAAGTGATAAGAGTGTGTGAATTAATTGAAGTGAAAGTGTGCAAATGCAATTTAGCAAAGCAGTGCACAATGTGTTGGTTCGGCAAACATGTTTCAGCATGCGCGTCTGAAAAAATGTGCTTTAACTCAAAGATGGCCAACTGTGAGTTATGAAAGCAGCAAACATAAAATAGTAAATCTGAGTTTAGTAAGAAATTTATCAAAATTGGTGAAATTAAATTTGTTTTTATTGCTCGATAATAGCGTTTAAAATACCCGGCGTATGTTTAATTGAAAAAAATGAAATACATATATGCAGGCAATAAAATATAAGGGTGAGCATGTATACATACATATATGTTTGTACATGCATTTTATATTAAAACAGTTTATAAAAAATTATGATAATTTTTTTTTATTGAGTAAATAAGTTATAGTAAAACATATCTTATTTTTTTTAAGCCGTAAATAGTTTATTACAAAAAAATTATTTAGTTTATATACACTACAACTCCATTCTTAAATTTATACTATCAATTTAAAAAGCGTGTTCAAATTACTTCATTTGCAACTACTAAATCTTGAATTACATACTTTCTAACCTTTTTTTATACTTTCTTACATTATTTTTGTGCTCCTGTAAACAACTTCAAGACATTATATTTGGCTTATTATGCCATTTAGGCTTGTTATTTTTTATGATTACCGCTTTTAGGGGTTAAACATGCCTTTTAACCGGGCTCTTATGTTGATATCCTGCTCTATTAAGTATAAATATTTTTGTGTGCTTGTACGTACGCTTATTCGTGTGTGTTAAGATGTGCAAAATACGCTGCTTGTTATATTATTTGGTCCCCAACTTGGCTATTTTGGTTCGCGTGCGTGTTTATGATTGCTACTTAATTTTGTGTTTGCACCACTTTCGCCACCAAAAGCGTTTTCGGCGCACATTTTAGCATAAATGTACATATAGTATGTTTGTGTGGGTTTGTAGGTAGAAAAATTGTATAGCCACAGCAAGTAGATTATAAGAAATTGCTTCATTTGTTGGGTTGATGCAGCTGAATATGTTTGTTAAACTTCTGTGTTCAGACAGTGCCTCAGTAGGGCTTTTTGTCGAGTATTTTTTTTTTTTTGAAATGTTGGCTTAAATATGATTATAATTATTTTAATATATTCGTTTAAATAAATGCTAAATAATTGGTTTATTTGATGCGAAGTTCCACGAAGTTTCATGGAAAAATTCAGTTAATGGTAAAAATAATTATGGAGGCCTGCAGTGAAGTCTAATGGCTGTCTAAGCAAGCCACTTATAAGATAATACAGATGATTTAGCTTAAGATTGCCATTTGGGAATATGGATATTTGAGGAGAATTTAACTCATGCGATAAGATTTTTTTTAAATAAAGGGCTTTTGGGTCTTAAAAAGTATCGTCCATGATTTTCGCAAAAGAAATTTTTCTGCTACTGAATATCTGATAATATGAAACTTATTCGTTATGGGAGCGAAGGAAGTTTCTTTCAAAAAAAATTTTTTGATAGAAAAATATTTTTTAATTACATTTCTATTTCTTTACTCAATAAATTATTATAAATACGCTCCTATCACACATATTTCGGTATTATTTTATCCTTCCACTTCCAATATGAGCACCACTTATACCTTTGCCCTCTCACCTCGCGCATTTATCTCGTTTATTTAATTTAATAATCAATTTGCAGTTAATTGTTTTGCGTGAAATTTCTGACATTAATGTAAGCGCCGCGTGACAGTTCACCTTTGAGAATTCCACGTAATTGAGCGTACGTGTGTATATCTCTCTTGCACGCTTTGTGGCTGTGTGCACGCATTTGAATGAGCGGCGAATCGCGTGCGTGCGTGAGTTGCCTGATTTTCGGCGCACAAAATAAAAGTGTTATTATTACGACACTTGCGGGAATATGGTAGGGGTGGGTGGTGTGCGTTACTTGGCGGTAGTTGCGAAAGCGGAAATGTTAATTAAAAGGAAATTATATTTTAATCGCTGTAGTTGGACAACTTTTTTCGGCGCTGCTATGAATTAGTGGCTTTTTGTATGTATTTATTGTTGTAATATTTATGTGGCAATGCGCGTGTGTTGTTATAATTAAGTTTACATGCTTTGATTAAGCCGCAGACAGTTTGTGTAATTGTTTTATGATTTCGGTGCTGTTGAGTGCTTGTGTATGATTGACTGGGTGGCGCTATTGCTGCTTTTGAAGGGGAAATATTAATTAAATATAGCAGTTTAGTCTGTTATAATAACTTTTATGCCAGTGTAGAGCTTTAATATATAGTATGTGCTTTTGTTGAGTTAAATTTTTGTATATTTTTAAAGCATAAAATAAATAGAGTTTTATCTTGATAATTTGTATTGCAGTGGTGCGATCCGAACAATTTCTTCGGAGATTGTTGTTGCTTTGAACAATTAAATTATGACATTATGATTGATATGCTTTGAGCAATAATCCATTCCAGATTTCGTAAAAATGTCAAAACAAAAATCACAAAGTTTTCCATACAAGAACTAGGCTTTGAGTAATCAGTTTGTATGGCAGCTATATGCTATAGTTGTGCGATCTGAATAATTGGTTCGGATATTATAGCGATGTCCTTGATAACATTTTGTGACACATTTTGGGCAGATATATCGTCAAATCAAAATCGTTTTCATTCAAAAACTACATATATTTTTGGGGATCAATTTGTATGGCAGCTACATATATGTTATAGTTACCAGATCAGAACAATTTCTTCGGAGGTTGCACCATTAATGTAAGCAATAATCCATGCCAAATTTCGTTTGGATATCTCACCAAATCAAAAAGTTTTCCTCATAAGAATCACATTTTGAGCGATCAATTTGTATGGCACCTATACCACAAAGCGGTCCGATATCGGCAGTGCCAACAAATAAGCAAATTCTAGTGAGAAAAAGATGTGTACAAATTTTGATGTCGATATCTCCACAACTGGGTCCTCTTGTATAGGATCTCTAGCGATTTCTGCTGGCTTTTGCAACTTCTTTTTGCTTTTTTCGAATTTAAGATTGATTATTTAAATTAATATTAAAAATTATGTAAAAAATTTATTAATTGAAATGCAATATAGCAAAAAAAACTTTCGAATTAAATTTAATTTAGCATTTTATAGCAGTTTAGCATTATAAAAGTACACAAAATTTCTAGAAAAATTATGAAAATGTTGTGCATAAGCTGCAACCAACTTTAACTCCTTGTTGCAAGGTGTTATCCCGTCTTTGCCTGTTGCTGCTGCACCAATTGCTACAATTTTCAAAGAAATTGTGCATTCACACCAACCTGGAAATATAAAAAAAATAAATAAAATTTAGTTTAACTTGCACCAAAAGCAAAATTTCTGATTTTTTTCCTGTAAGAAATCCGGCTTTTTGTCAAGGTTTTAGTTTTTTTATAATAAATGTAACAGATTTTTTTTTTTTAATTAAAAATTTCCAAATTTAGTTAAATTTTTCCTTTTCTTCAAATATAAAGCTATATATCTACTACATATATACTTGCAGTCACATGCCAAGTGTAATTCTCGTAACAGACATGCTGTTAATGCGAGCGTAGCACGTGCTGTTGTTGTCTTGTTGCGCATTACATAAGCTGCATTGCATATTGTATATGCTTACCAGCATCTACTTATACATATATAAATTTGCCATTTATTACTCTTTGTTTTCATAGTTATTTACTTGCTTTAGCAGTAGTTACATAGCTTCGTTTTGCTTGCGCCATGCATTATATACAGTTATGTTTTCATTTTGTTATTTTTGCAATTTTCACAACTTTTTGCAGTTTTTGTTGTATTTGTAATTTTTCATAGTTTTTTGCATTTGTTGTTGCAATTTTTCACAACTGTTGTTGTATTTGCAATTTTTCATAACTTTTTGCAATTATTGCTGTTGTTGTTGTTTCTTATTATAGCATTTGCGCTGCTACCATTTGTGCTTTTTATTTGCTTGCCTTTTCTCGTTGCTTCGTGTTTTTGGCAATCTTTCAAATACACTTCGTGTTTAGGTTTTCGCCTCGGTCGCCTTTGGCCGCTTACAATATAGTTTCAGTTATGTTTTTACTTTTCTGTTTTTTTCGTTTTTTATGCCTGTTTTCTAATTGGACTTGTTGTTGCTGTTGTTAATATTGCGGTCGTTGCATTTTACTGCTGCTGCGCCGTCGTGGCGCTGTTGTTGTTGTCGTTGTCGCTGATTCGTAGGCCTATGTGCCGATTGCCAGTCAGCCAGCCAGCCAGTTAGGCCTTGATGCCACCACTTCCAACCTGCAAGCTTGTGCTTGCGCTGCATCTCGTGCTTCTCGCGTTGTTTTTATATTGTTTTTGTTTGTGTGTTTTCACCTTCTTTGCCATCTTCTTCGTCTTTGGTTGTGTGCGCTTCTAGAAATCGTTGCATCCACCTATTTTGCTTTACTCCTCACTCTCTCTATATATTTTTGTGTCGCTCTCGCTCTCCATCTCTTTCTTTCCTTCCGTGAATGTTGTGTTGTTTGCTTGTGCACATTCATTCGCCATCGTCATATTTTAGGTTTCCTTTTTGCTACACATACTCGTACATATCCTTGCATTTGTATGTGTGTGTGCTACTAACACTAATACTAATTCTAATTGCCAGTTGTTGTGTGTTGTTATTATTGTGCCAATAGTTCGCTTTGTTGTTGCTGCATTCTTTTTTATTCATATTCCTCTGCTCATCATCCACCCACCAACACATACCTATACACATTCCACAGCCCATTCATCATATCCTGTTTTCCTTTATGCTTTTCAGCGAATTTCCCTTGCTTTCTCCCATTCACCGCATGCATCGCTATTTATGTCGTTTAACTCGTTAACTCCGTCGCTTAGCTCGTTTTTTGTGTGCAAGTGCTATGCCTTTGTTTAATTTTTGTCGCTGTTGTTGTTTTAATATCCAATATCTGTATTCTTACATGATTTGAATTTCCACAATCCGCTTCTTTGTGCTGCCTGTTTCTACGTTGACGGTGTGCGTTACACTGCCAGTGAGATTGTGGCGAAAATTCGCAACTCCTGTCCGAGCAGCAAGCGTCGGCTTGTGTGGGTGGGTGCGTCGTCAACGCAGCTGCTAAGCGAATGTCCTTGTTGTTGTGAGTGGAGTGCACTGACGTTTGTGTTGGCAGTCTCGTTTTGGTTGTGCATGAGAGAGAGAGTGTGTATTATTAGAGCAATAGCATAGAAATTAGTGAGAGAGAGCGCTGTTTCTCAGAGCTTTTATTTGCGGTTTCTTGTTTAAAGTGTGTGAGAATTCCACCACAGGATGGCTCAATAAAGTCAATGTGATCGAAGTGAAGGTATTTAAAGTAAGAAATTAAAGTTATTTTTTATATTACTTGATTATCTTTCATGAATCAAATAAAAACATATTATAAAGAACTTCAGTTCAAAGACGGCTGCTCTAACACACCCATTCTAATCCGGTGCAAATTTGTTTGGTCCTTAGTTTTTATAGGTTTAGATGAAGTGGCGTACCAGATCGCAGATTTTACTTCTTCATGAATAATGAACAATGAGATCTAGCATATTTACGCGATGTTTATTTATCAAAGGAGATTAGGATATCGTTGAACTATTGTTTAAGCAAAATTAAGAGATTCTGGAATCTAGTACTAGAAATAATGATATTTCGGGCCACGGCGAAGTCAGCCTCAACCCATTTGGAAACGGTTCATCTTAGTGGCTGAATTTACCGATCGCTGTGCCAAACCTCTAGCCTCTTTTCCACAATGCCGTTAAAGTCGCTAAGGACAATTTTGACATTGTGTCGTGGCAGCTCTTAAATGTGCGGTTCAAGTACTCATAAAAACATATTTGGTCACATAGACCTTCCCTTCCGTGGGTGTGAGGCCGCAAATCAGTGATATGTTGAAGAACTCCGCTTTGAAGAGAATTGTGGCAAGACGTTCATCCACCGGGGTGAATGGCAGGACTCGGCATCGGAGTCTCTCTCCCACAACGAATCCCACACCGAATTTGCGTTCTTTTATATGGCAACTGTAGTAAAAGCCACAAGAACCTACTCGTCTCAGTCCTTGTCTCGTCCATCACACTTCTCTGACGGAGGTGATGTCAGTTTTTACTCCGCTCTGGGTAGCGGACATTCTAGGTGCATGCTTTTAAATCGTTGTCCTTAATGCGAATCATCAAAAAGTGGGTCTCTCATCCGACGCTGTTTTCTTCCTTTCATTGGTGTGTTGTTTTACGTGGCGGCACTGGGGACGGATGATCCGTCTTCTCACTTTAGCTCGCAGGATATTTTTTGGCTTTCCTGAGGATACTTGGCCTAAGACCGGAAGTCGTGAGCAACTTGAGCCATATGTAAAAACATCGTTTCTGGCCACTTCCAAGTGAATGATGCTCAGAGAACATACAAAAGCTCCCTGTCTTCGATCCTATAGGGTTTTATAGAGTGAGTTTTTGGTGTTATTCGGACTGTTACCTTCCTCTCTTGGCTGTCTATTCTTTCGCAGTATCCGTAAAGGTGCTACGTTCACTATCTTCGATGGGGTTAGCTAGCTGTCTTGGCTGTCTATTCTTTCGCAGTATCCGTAAAGGTGCTACGTTCACTATCTTCGATGGGGCTAGCTTTTTATCCTGTCATAGGGGTTTTTGGCATCTTGGAAGTTTTAAATCAAAATAAATACTAGATATTTTGTTTGTCTTTTACAATTTATATGCTGCTTTGGGGAAAACTTTTCCTTAACTTGCTGAGTAATTCCTCTGGAGTATGCCAGTCGTAATAAAAGAAATACTTAAAGAACTACAGTAAATCTAAAAACACTAAATGACATTTGAGCAATACGAAAAAGAATTGCAAAGCATGCTCAAGTAAATGTCCAAAACGAGCTTTTCTGTGACGTCACTTCAAACACGTGAAGTTCCGAGAAACAACGAAAGAGAGCAAGATTGAGAGAAACATATATAAATTTCCTGTGAGAGCCAAGTTCTCACCAATCACTCGCATACCCGTTACCACATTTTCGCATCATATTTCAACGCCTTGCTGCCAGGAGCACACAAAAAGCTACGACGCCGACAGATGCAGCGACGTTAGCAGCATTTTTACTATACTTCGAATATCGAATCACGCTTGCTAGAAAAGTCTGGACACGCTTTAAATGAAATACGCAGTATTGACAGCAGTGAAAACGTCGTCGGCGTAAGTAGGCAGCGCTGCCGCCAACAGCGCAGTGCGGCAGAGAACGACGCCGTGCCGAAGCCACAGTCGTATCGTGTGTTGTTGGCGAAATACAATGCGATGCAACACAACACAAATAGCGGCACACATATACTCACGGCATGGCAAACAGGACATATACAAACTCCCACACACAGACACACATACAAGCATACTCACACATATATACATACACAAGTGTAGTTGGTCATGCGGCGCACACCGTCGTGGAGGCCCAAAAGGCAGGCGCCAACTTAGCGCACTTTCGCTGGCCGCTTGCGATGACAGTTGTGTGGCTGAAGCCGCTGTAAACGCATTCCCTTGGCAAGACGGATACACGTTCGTTGTTCGTTGAAATTTTTCTATTGTGTCGTATTGTGTCTTATTATCGTTCGTCGTTGCCGTTGTCGTTTCGTCCTTTGTGTCATTTGCATTTAAAGTGCGCAAATATTTAAAGAAATTGCGTTAGATCATGAATTTCGTCAACTAGCCTGTTAGCTAGTGGCCATAAATACAATTAGTTACTTAGTAAAGCTATTAAAGCGAAGCATAGAGAAGTATTTAAAGTCGAAAATTTGCCGAAAGTAGTCTTAAAGCTGTGAACAGTTTGTTTATTTCCGTGCACTTTGCAACTCGTACGGTACGTAGACGTCGCGTCGCTGCTACTCGTGCGTTATCCTTTAATTTGCCGGTAATTTTTCACACGTGTTTCAGTAAGTGATTGCTTTAAGTGTGCTTTAAAGCTTAACGAAATTAACACATTACTACGTACTACTTACAAAAGGTGTGTAAAATTGGTGTTGAAGGTTGAAAAATAATAAAATTGAATGAAGTGTATTGAAATGGCTGTGCTTGTGGCGGAATGTGCACGAAAATTGCCTGTTGGTTTCCTATAAAAATTTATAAAAATGTTATTTATGTAAAAAAAAGACAACAAAAAAAAATCTGTTTAGCACTAATACATTTTTTTTTCAAAATTAGTAAAAATTATTAAAGAAAAAATTCTAAAAAAAAGAAAAAATAATAAATTTTCGGCAGCAAATTTTTTTCTAAATCTTAAAAAAATTTAAAAACGGATAAAATAATAATTATCAGCAGTAATAAAAGTTTTCTGAGATAAAAAAAAATCTAAAATAAAATAAAAATTATTTTTCTGAAATTAAAAAAAATAATTGTTCTAAAACTAAAAAATATAATTTTTCTAAATTAGCAAAAATGTTTTCTTTTTTTTACAAAATTTCTAATTAGTAAACCATCTTTCCATTTGTGTAATTTTTTGTGTGCTGCGAAGCGAATTTTGCTTACTTAAGCCACTTTCTTGCCACAAATTTCGTTATGCATCACAATATTTACTTAAAGTTGTGGAAACCAGCAGTTTTATATTAAAATAACTGCATAAGTGTGTCTACGTCAAAATATTTTTGTTATTATATTATTTTCTTACCAAACAAGTTTCGAAATTCTTGATAAAAGGACATTTTAAAAGAAATTTATATATAAATAAAATAATTTCATTAAATTTTAGCTTACTTGGTATAAAAAATAATAAATAAAATATATTTTAAATATGAAAAATAGAGAAAATAGCTCTTGAAATAAATTCTTATAATAAACCGTTTACCAATTGCATCTAAATATATTTTCTTTGATAGTTTATGTACGATTTTTGAAAACAGTTTATATTTCAACAAAATATAATTATTAAATTTTTTTCCTATTCTCTAAAAAAATGTTAAAAATTACAAAATTAAAACAAAAAAAAATTTTAACTTTTAACTAAAAAATATCTTTTACCCCGAAAAAATGGTGAAAATATTGTGTAAGTAAATTCTTAAAAACTCACTAGTGCGCATCAAAAAATATTGGGTTTTAAAAAAAGTTTATTTTAAAACAAATTAATGTTATTAAATTTTTGTCTTACATTCTCTAAAAAAATTGTACTAAAAAGTATACAAAATTAAAAGCAAAGAAAATATTATTTTCACTTTTAACTAAGCGAAAATATTTTTTAACAGTTAATAAACCACTGACTAGTTGTTGCTAATTAAGTTCAATTTGATGCTTTATAAAAGGATTCAAAAAAATGTATTTCTGAAGGAAATAATGTTATAAATTACTAATAAAAAACAAAAACACACAACTTAAACTCTAAACTTAAAAAAAAGTAAAAAGAAAAAAACAAAATCTTAACCTCAAAATTACAAAAACAAAACAGCAATAAAAAATAATAATAAACAGCTTTTCAATTGCTTTACAATACATATGTTTGGAAATATTTTTGAATCTGCAAAAAAAGTATTAATGAACAATTAAGTATAATTAAAATAATTTATTTAAATTTATAATTATACATGCCATAACTCTAAAAATATTCGCTACTAGCGAAGGTGTTTTAAAAAATCGAAAAAATATTTGACTCTTGACAAACACAAAGCTTCCTTACAAGAACTGTGCTCGGTCAGTTTGTATGGTAGCTATATGCTATAATTACTCTATCTGAACGATTTCATCGGAGTTCAAACCGTTATCTTGGGTAATAATCCTTGCCTAATTTGGTGAAGATATCTCGTCAGCTAAAAAAGTTTTTTCATACAAACAATTTATTCCGATGGGTCAGTTTGTATGATAGCTATATGCTATAGTGACTCGATCTGAAAAATTTCTTCGGAGATCGCAGCGCTGCCTTAACCAATAACCCAGTCAAAATTTTGTGAAAATATCTCCTAAAAATGAAAAAGTTTTCCATACAAGTACTTTATTCCGATCGTTCAGTATGTATGGTAATCAGTTTCTTGGCGAGAAAAGAAGGAATATAAAATTTCAGAAGGATATCTCAAAAACTCAGAGTCTGGTTCAGATATATACTTTCAAGCGCATGGAGGGATTTGCATGGTTAAATCGACTCAGCTCATCACGCCGATAATTTTTATATATACTTTAATAAACTACTTTATAGAGTCTCTGGCCCTGTTCAGTCTTAATTATTTGGATGTAGCAAAATTTGTTTAGTTATTTATATGTTTGATCTTTAAAAATATATTCCTTGAAACGATAGGTTCTCGAACATAGTATTCAAAACCATTATTTTGAATATAATGTTTGCTAAAATAGTATTCGTAATAAAATAGAGTGATAAACAAACATTTTAGATTTAAACAGATTTTCAAAGCTTCAACTGACTTGAATTCATACAAATCCGCTGAAGTATGTTTACAATAAATAATAAAGTGGAAAATAAAATGACTGAAACAAAAATTGATATACGGCATTCTATTAACCTCCTAACCTCCGCGTTATAAATATCATCATAAATTTATACATTTTGGTTTTCATTGAGATCATGGTAAAAAAATAACTTTTTTCGCAAATATATTTTTTAAATATGAATTGAGTAATTTTATTCGGACCATTTGTATATTTTGAGCATACTTTTGGCTATGTAGGGTATTTTTTTTACGTTTTTAGTTTATTAATTTTAGAGGCGTTTTTCTCAAAACTAATTTTTCAAAGTCCGTGTTCACTGTCATTTCAAAAGTGCTTCACCGATTAATTTCAAACTTTATACACATTTTTGACATATAAAATATTTCCCACCATCGTTTAGTATTTTTTTTTTACATTAAGAGTGTTTTTTACCCACAAAATGGCGGAATTCTTTAGTGGAAAATAACAGTTTTTACTTTAAATGGTCGCCAAAAATTTGTTAAATGAAGAAAAATTATCAAAGAACGATGAGGGGAAGATTTGATTAAAATTTGACAAATTTGTCTTGGTCATTTATTTACGAATAAATTCCAAACGAGTTATGGTGAACACCGCAAAGTGTTTTTTCTCAGTTTTTTCTGGGAGAAGCTCTGTTACCGGCTTATGCTGCAATATTTCGGCATGGAAAAATTACCCTAGATTGTAGAAAATGTGGTCAATAATATATAAATGGTCCGAATATTATGCTCAATACGAATATGTTACTCAATCCATATTTAAGAAATAAGTTCGTAAAAAAAGTTTTTTTTTACCTTAAAAACCTTATACACTGCCCTCTTCTAAGTCACAATGACCCCCTTAGCCCTAGCATATTGATAAATTATAATGTATTTGGTCAGTAAACATGACAGTTCCTACCTTTCTAACACTTTCATACATCGACAATGATTTTTTTTTTTAAAGTTTTTTCACTAGATAATGTAGTGCTTAAGTTTACTTTAGAAAATTAGGCAAAAATCTTAGTGTATTGCTATTAAGAGGATCGTAAATCTTTAGCATCAGCCCATCGATGCATTCCTCGTCTTCATATTCTATATACTTTTCTTATATGTGACCTGGTCTACGAAAAGGGGGTTATTTGTCAAAAAAGTCAATTTTCACTTTTTAGTTCACGTGAAAAAGCATCTCATCTTCCATCCGAATCAACTAAAAAGTGAAAATTGATTTTTTTGATACCTAAGCCCCCTTTTCGTAGACCAGGTCACATATATCTTATATTGAGTATATTGATCTGACCAGAATTTAAGGTGACTGCTTAGCAAAAAAATTTTAATTTGAGTTCAAATTATTAAATTACTTGTCTTATATTTTTTAAACTAAAATTTTTGTTTTTTTAATTTCGATTTTTATTTTTTTATTATTAAATTATTTTTATTGCATTATTTTATTTTTATTTAATCAAAATAAAGTTTTATGCAAGTCTCAGAATTATATTTAAAATGGAGCTGAAAGCTTAAAATTCTTATCCAAATAGGTTAAATAATTTTTATAAAAAATAATTTATAAAATTTAGTTTTTTGCCTACTGATTAATACCATCACGATGACATATTTTCAGAAATTTAATCCTTCTAACCTTACATAAGGAATTCAATATCCTTTTAGGCCCCTAGAGACATTTGGGATCAACTTTTTTGTTTCTCTATTGAATGGGAATAATGAAATGAAATTAAATTTTTTTTATAAAATTTATTGTCGGAAAAAATCGGTTCATCATTGAAATCCTATTTTACGTCTCCAACTTACTAAGATATTTAGAATATTATGTAGTTCAAAGTAACACCACACTCGCTTAAAATTAAACAAAAAAAACTGCAAACTCAAAGCATACACACACACCCACGACCTTGCGCAACGTGTAAATTGCCATTAATCCGCTAAAGTAGTATCATTTGCTACAAAGCAGCAATGCAAAAACAACAAACCTAAGTGTGAAATAAAAAAAATCGAAATAGCAGCGAACAGCTGACAATCATTACCGTGCAATCCTTTTGCAGATGTCAACGCCACAAAAAAGCACACATACGTACATACACAAATGCACACTACACCACTTCCGTCCGCACAATTTTTGCACATTAAAATCACCTCCATCTTTCGTGCGTCGCTTTTCGCATTTTATGTTCTTCCTCCTGCCTTTCATTAACCGTTACTTCCTTCATTATCATTATTGCCATTATTTCCTTCATTATTTTCATCATTTGTTTGGCATTTCGCACGTTCCATGCGTTCGCCATGTGCTCGCTCGCTTCCAGCAGATTTTTAAAGTGAATTATTGAATGCGATTTGTCACAGTTTTCTCGGGCAAAAGGACAAGTGTTGCGAATCTTATTTTGCGCTCAGCAAAGAAAAAAATGCAAAAATATAGCTAAAATGAATGCTGAAATATAAATCACAAACAACGAAAGGATTTGTGCGGAAGAAATGCGAAAGCGGTGAAAAGTGTTGGTGCAAATTTGGAAAATAGTGAAAGAAATTTAGAATTGGAAAAGCAATATCGCAGTGATTTAGCAAAATATGCAATGTCCGGAAGTCATATGAGTATGTATGTATGTGTTAGCATATAGATATGCGTTATAATTTGGCTTTTCAATTTATTTTCGAGAAAAATGTGCGTAATATTGGGAATATACCATTTTAAGGGATCGTAAAGAGGTTAGATAGCGTGGGATCACAGTTAAACAGTTATGTACAGCCTTTTAAGTCTTCTTTTTTATTGGCGTAGGCATTACTTATGCGGGTATAGTCAAGTTTTAATAGCGCACCAATCGTTCTTTCTTTTCGCTGTTTGACGCCAATTGGAGATTTTAATTGAAAAGTGAATTCTGGTCCTTCTCCACCTGGACAGGTCTTTCTCCTTCCTCTGCTTCTCCCGGCGGATACTGTGTCGAATACGTTTAGAGCTGGAGTGTTTTCATCCACTCGGACGACATGACCTAGCTAGTGTAGACGTCGTCTCCTCTCATCAAGCAAGTTGCCATAATTTATTTCTGGGAAGAGCGATTACCTTTCTGAACTAGAAACAGCCTCGCCTGTCGAAGCCTAGAAACTTGTTGTCAGTGGCACTAGCTACAGGTGCTTTCCTTCTCTTTTCGTAAAGGTTGAGGGATCATCGCGAAGAACGGTTCTTGTCCTATCAGATTAATTGCTGCAGCTTCTTTTGCCAGGAAAGCGGCTAGTTCCATTGATGTCGCAATACCCAATAATCCATGAAAGCAGGCTATTGATTTCAAGTGGTAAACCCTTTCAGCAATTTTATGCACTCCAGTATCATTTGATTTGATTTCTGTGGACGAGATTGTCTAAAGTGCTGCTTGACTATCATTGAGAATGAAAATTCGTTCCCCGTGATAGTTCTACTCTAGAAAAATATCTGCACATCTGCTAATGAGATATACCTCAGTTTGAAAGATGCTTGGAAATCTGCATATGGATACTGATAGGTTACTACACGTTTCCCTTAAACCAACCCCAATTCCATCTGCCATTTTGGAGTCGTCTTTATACCACTGCATTGAGCTCCTACGAACTTTTTACTATGATGGATTCTTTGCATTCAGTTTTTGTACTTTACATAGAGCATATATGAAAAAAAAACTGAACTACTCCTTCGTCGATTTTGTTGTTATTTGCTCAAAATAATTCTCCAAATATTTATTCCTGGGATGTTTTTTAGGTTTCTAGAGTGTTATTTAGACCGCTAGCAAATCTGGCAACTTGTTCTCCAATGTCTTTTCGTACAATATTTCTAAAATCCTTCATGTAAGAGTTCTAGAACCACCAAAAACAATAAAAACATTATAGAGAAAATAAAAAAGCTCCAGTGAAAACACGGAGCAGAATATATGGTTGCTTTCCATATCCTCGGGTAGATATTCAGTGCATCGCCACATGCCTGCTTTTTCCTAATACTTCCGCTTGGAAGATGCTGCCCGAGTTTGGTTCGATAGAGAGTGATTTTGAGATCATTGGAGTATATATCCGCTCTTACTCCACAGTCCATTTTGGACTCGTTGGTGTAGATAGAGGTTGCAGCATCCTCCTCTACTAAACCTGTTTTTCATCCACGTTTAGAAGGTATCATTATAAGGAAGTGGCTATTGAAATCTAACCTTGGAATAATATAGCTTGATTTATATGAATTTTGCTGGTTCAGGATGGCGCTATGTTGATAATCCTGCCAGTTCCAACCTCCTAATTCATGTATTCTTATTGCTTCGTTTTTTCGTTCTTTAATGTTAATTTTCAAATATTCAAATTGGTATCTGCTTCCAGATTTTCAAAATCACTGTTAAAAATTTTTAATTAGTTTTAGTAAATACAGTAAATTTGTTTCTTTACGAAAAGGCCATACTGTTTTCCCTCCACAAAAGTAACCACATTTCCTGCTTATTATAATCCACAAATAATTTATTTAACAATTTGTAAGTGCCGACAGCTGTTAATGAGACTCTCGTGCCGCACATGATTTGTGATTAATTTCCGAAAATAACCCTTGGGCCTACCACAAACACTACAACGAATGCCAACATTTACGATATTAGGCATTTGGAATATCATTAAAGAAATTAACATAATTTCTTTGCGAATATAATAAACAGAAGTAATAGAAATAATTATATTTAGTACTTGTTTATCGTTTCAAAGCGTGGGAAGGGCAGTGAAATTGATTGCTGTACATTACTCTTTATTAAATGGCAAATTAACTGGAATTATGTAATAAGAAGCGCTTAACTAAAAAAAATCGAAATATTTATGTGCAATATTATTTGATTGCTAATTAATTCGATTCAATTATTTCAGTGAATGTTGAATTTAATTAAGATAAGTTGAGCAGTTTATAGTGAGTGAATGTGATTTCTTAAATATTTTGGTTAGTTGTTTGATACTTTTTTAAAGCAAAAAACACAGAAACTTCAAATAAAACTGAGAATGTGTCATTCGAAAAAATATTCTTTGGCATTTAGTTTTTAAAGATTTTCTCTTTTAAATGCTACTTCTCAGATGGTCCATCCGTTAGGTCCAATTTTCTATGACTGGTAACTGGCGAATGCCACATATGATGTGTTGTTCCAAGGCCTGAATCGAAGCGGAATTGTTCGCATGGACTTTAGATTGTGCATATACTCAAAGAAAAAAGTGAACGTTGTAATATCACAGGATTTTGGTGGACAATCGACCGGGCCAAAACGTGGAATTATCTGCTTACCGAAGTGATCTCTCAATAAATACACTGATTTATGGGATGTGTGGTAAGTGGCGCCGTTGAAATCTAATGTTGCCGAGATCACGAGCTTCAATTTTAGGCATCAAATAGTCGGTTATCATGGCGCGATAATGATCGGCATTAACAGTTATGTTCCCAACGACATAATTTTTGAAGAAATATGGACCGATGATTCGATCGACCCATAGATCATACCAAACCTTTGTTTTTTCTGGATGAAATAGCAGCTCTTGTATCTCTTCAGCAGCTCTTGAATCTCTTCAGGTTGCTTCTTGTCCCAATACCGGAAATTTTTCTTGTTTATATACCTATTGAGCCACAAATGAGCTTCTTTACTGTCTGTAGGGTTGCAACTATTCTGCGTCTGGTTTGTGTTAGGACTGGACATTCACAGAGATAGTAGAAACCGGTCCTTCAATTCACTTCTGGCTTCCAGGTACCGCAATTATTCCTTTAGCGCAGACCAATTTTTAGCGCATTTTCTTCAAAAAGTTAGTGATTTTTATAGCAGATAGTAAATATTACTCTTGGACATATGTGATTAGTTCTTAGTCTTATATTACTTTGGCCACATCTGCATCATTTCCAGCGCGCATGGCCATTAACTCTACCTCAGATTCATCTTAAGGGGCTCCTAGTTTGGTCAACTATTCTGCTTGTTCGTTTGCTGAAAATGTTCCTGTGGCCGGCAACCCAAATTTTGAACAAGTGCAGGTTGAGCAGAAAAGTTCAGGTAGAATCCATAATTATTGTAGGTTCAGTTGTGGCAAATTCGGTGGATATTTTGGATGTCAGATAATATTGGTGGACTTCGGGGTTAGTTTGTTTGTTTTTTTGCTATTGACATGCAAATAATTTTTTAGCCATGTTGCAACTTCCCTTTGCTCGTCATCTGGTGAACTATATAATATGCAAGTATTTAAAAATGACTGTAAGAATGAACACAGTTTCAAAGAAAGTATTTTAGGGTTCTCTGCAATAAAATTGTACATGCATACATACATATATATGCGCTCAAAGCACCAAAAGCAAACCTTGTTGGCCTACAACAACGCTACATACGGATACGTCTACATTCATCCCTCCAAAAATAAATGGCAAGACTAAAAATAGAAGGCGAAATTATATTAAAAATAGCGTGTTCTCAATTTCCCAACACTGTGTTACCGAAAGTTAAGGCAACTAATCCGCCGCGTCGCGTTGCAGCATCAATTTTGGACCGAAACTAAAACCTGTTGTCACTAAGCGAACTAAGCCTTTGGCAAGGCATTGACGCGACAGCAACAAAAACAAAATAAAAGCGAAAAACTTAGACAAAAAGACAGTGCAACAACAACAGTAGCGCAAACTACAGCCACAACAAGCGCAAAAATGCCATGCGAGTTAACTGCATTTGAAACTTACAGCTGTTGTCCCCGAAAAGAAAATCCATAAAATTTCGCTACGCTACGGCAACTTTTTCAATCCGCGCCTGCCAGCAGCGCGTTGCAGCGCCGTTGCACTGAGTTTAGCTGACTTGCAACGCGTCATGATTATCGATTTACTAGCAACAAAATAGAGAAATGAACTAAAGTGATGTGAAAATGCACACGCACAGACACATATCAAGCACATATATTTCTGTAATATATATATATATATGTATTTGTATATAAGTTTATATATTTCTATATAATTTTATATATATTTATATGCATCTAGTACATAGAAGCAAAAAGATGAAAAAAAAACAAATGCAAAATAAATCTTTGAAAAACACGTGAATGAAAGAGGCAGTCTTGTTGTCGTTGTTGTTGGCGTGTGCGGCGAGGGCAACGACGCTGCTGGCCGCCACGTTGATGACGACGCGCGGAACGGATGCCATGCAGACGTGCGAAAATCACCGCGAGTAGCATGCGAAAATTGCATTTAGTGGGTGTGAAGCATGGCGGTGATGAAAGAGGGTTGAAAGCGGTGTAATGGCAAGGAGTTGGCCAACGCAAAGGCAATTTGATGTCGTTGGCATCCAAGTGTGGCGCACATATAACGCTTACATATTAGTATTTGACTTACATATGTATATATATACATATATAAATACATATGTATAGTTAATGTGTGAATTTATGAATTTCCTTATGTGTTGACATACTTTTCCGGCGTTAGTAGCGGTTTAAGGGTTGTTGGGTTTAATTAATTAAATTCCTAGTAAATTTTTCAAATAAACTTTGGGAAAATTATCATATAAGATAATTAAACTCAAGTGAAATAACTGAATTGATGAACGGTATCTGGTTATAAAAATATTATTAAATGATATGTTAGAAATTCTTGCTTAAAATCGCGGGCATTCCTTACTAAATTTGACTTGCTATTGTTTCAGGACTCGTTTCTGAACGGTCAGTATGTATGGCAGCTATATGCTGCTGTTGTCCAATCTGAGCAATATGCTCGAAAATTGTAGCAATGCTTTGGATAATAATCTATACCAAATTTCATGAAGATAGCCAGATAAATAAAATACTTTTAAATACCAACATTTTTCTTCTGATGTTTCAGTTTGTAGGGCAGCTATATGCTACAGTAGTTCGATCAGAACAATTTCTACGGAGATCATAGCGATGTCTTAGATAATAGTCTGTGCCAAATTTCTTAAAGATTCCTTGTGAAATGAAAGAGTTTGCCATACAAGGACTTGAGTTTCGGCCGATCAGTATGTAGGGCAGTTATATGCTATAATAGTCTGATCAAAATATTTTCTTGGCAGATAGTAGCGATGTCTAAACTAATAGTCTGAGCAAAATTTCTTGAATATATCTCGTCAAATTAAATAGCTTTTCATACAAGCACTTGATTCCGATCGGTCAGTTTGTATAGCAGCTATCTGTTATATTAATCTGACATCAACAATTTCTTAGGATTTTATAGCAATGTCTCAGTTAATATTCTCAGACAAATTTCTTAAAGATTCCTCTTAAAATGAAAGAGTTTGCCCTACAATGACTTGAGTTTGGCTGATCAGTTTGTATGGCAGCTATATGCAATAGTGGTCCGATCAGAATAATTTCTATGGAGATAGCGGCAATGCCTTAGATAATAGTCTCAGCCAAATTTCTTGAAGATACCTCTCCAACTGAAAGAGTTTTCCATATATGGACTTGATTCCAATAGTTCAGTTTGTATGACAGATCTGTGCAATTTCCGCAGTTACCATAGTGCTGCTTTGGGAAGTAATCCATGACAAATTATGTGAAGATAACTCCTCAAATAAAAAAAAAATATATTTTACAGAAATACTCTCATTTAAATATTCCAAACTAATTTGTTTTCATGTTCTTAATAAATTATCGCTTACAATTAAATATATTAGCAACAAAGCAATGCAAACAAACAAAAATAAATGCATTATAAACTGACTCACTTTCGTCGCTGATAAGAGTCAAGTTCAGAATTTACAGCAAATTCGTATTTGTAGAAATTTAAAAAGTAACCAACACGGCGTATACGCGACAATCAATGTGGCAGTTGTCTCTGCCGCTTGCCCTGCTGACTGTCAGCCTGCACGCCTACTTGCCTGCTTTGGCTTGCCACCGTCCCAGACGACAAGAAAACATTGACATTTTATATGCGCGCACACGATTTAACAACAACAATGCTTGTTTGCCTGTGCGCTTGACGCCTACGTTGTCACACAGTACCTTTTGCTATTGCCATTAGAATTTCGCTCTTATCTATTGTTGTGCGGCGCAATGCAATTGTCTGCTCGTACCTATGTATATACTGAAGTATATGTAGGTTAGTTGACGGCATGTAGACGCCTATCGCTGTGTCTAGGCTTGTTCGCCGTGCACTTGATTGTATATGTAATGTTACTGTGTTAATATATATTTGTATTATATTTAAAGTTTTATTGTGTGTGTTTGTGTTTGACTGGTAAGTGCCTCGCCAGCAGTTATTTTCATGTGTGGCAGTTCATTACCCCCCATGCCATGCTTTTATGTAGCGCTCAGCGTGTGTATGTGTGTGTGCGGCTTATTTACAAGCGTTTTCTATTATTTTATTTATTTATATTTTAGCTGTATATATTTTTATATATTTATATATATTTTTTTATTTTCTGCGCCTATTTTGTTACTCGTACTGCTGCTTTTATAGCTGGTTAGTTGAGAGCTTGTCAGCTCTCAGTTGGCGACTTGGTATTTCCCAGCTGATTGCCGTTGCTATTATTGTTATTGGAATGTTGTAATTGTTTTGTTTTAAAATTTCACAAATTCTTTTGTATAAATATAAATTTGGTAAAGAATTCCTTACATTATTCAATAGCAGCATTTGAAAATCAATTAAAGGGTAGAAGCCTTAAGAATTACTAGTTGAAGCTGTTTAATTTCGAAAATAGTTTTATTAATGTAAAAATATACTTCATGTACTTTTCTTAAGCAAAAACCGGAAAGGCCGTTATATTTGGTCGCACTGAGGCCTTAGTATCTTTTACAAATCAAAGTAGTCCTTAAAGGAGTTTATTTCGATTGTTCTTGTTTGTATGACAGATATATGCTGTAGTTTTTAGAAATTGTAGCATTGCCTTGAATTATAATTCATGCCAAATTTCCTGACGATATCTCTTCAAATGAAAAAGTTTTCATACAAGCACTTAATTCCTGTACTGTTACTATGTTGCTTTATCTGATAAAGTGAGGTTATATTCAATTTGATCGAATAACGCTCTTTATAACAGTTGTACCGTTATCGCAGGGCGGCTGAACCACTATTTTCTTAATTTAATAAAGTGAAGTTATATTCAATTTGCTCGAATAACTCTAATGTGCTATGATCATGACCGCTTGAGGACCTCAACATATTCGGCTAGTTAATTGTAAATTTTTTCGATACTTCAAAAATCAATTACGATAATTCGAAATTGATGTACCTGTGGTTTATCTTTATACTCGAATTTTATATGCTATTGAACTGCGGAGAAGAAAAGCGCCACAGTGAGACTCTTTCTTTTATTTCGATCTTACGCTAATCGCTTCATTCGATTTCAACTCTTTTGCACTTTTGCCATTTCGATGTTTAACTTTCCTCTTCAGATTAGAATGGGTTCTATTCCCTCCAGCCTTGCTGATTCCAGTCGATAGCGTTCCAGTTGTTTGTCTCTCGATCTCGTCTCAGAAAATGTTGGAAGTAGTCTCATATTCTTTTGAGAATTTGGGACCACATAGTGTTCGGTTTATGCTTAACCGTGTTAGAAACGGTGAGGGGCCAGAAAACTGCATATATTCTGAAGATATCCAGTACATTGAAATGCTGGTATATCTTTCCGTAGATCGAAGTGTAAGCTTAATTGCAGTAATTTCAAAAATGTCATCCAGAACCCCTTTCTTCCAAACGATATATTGCTCCAGTTTTCTTAAATATAAGCCCGGTGCCGCTTTGATTTGGTATACGAGTATATGGTAGTACTATGTTTCGATGAACTTCTAAAAACAAATGACAACATCAGCTGCTTGCTTTAATAATTTTAGTAATAATTACAAAATTAGTACTAAAATTGAAAGAAAATTGAATTCTCGACTTTTCGTTGTAGCGCTATTGAGGTCTTTTAATTCTATTTATTGGTCAAAAATTCTGTTCTTTACTTTTCTTAAATCTTCATTCCCGTTATTTACTCTTATTTAGAAGCTATTTGTACTAAAATTCATTCATTTGCGCACACAAGCGGCGCTCACCCGCGTTCACCCCGTTGAACAGTCACAACTTTCTCAAAACTAAACAGGAGACACAGAGAAAAAACCACGCTCGTTTATTTTATTTATTTATATTTACTTTTCAACCCGCCTACAATTTAGCGATGACTCTCGCAGCATTGATGTTGTTGTGCTTGTTGCTGCTGTTGTCTGTGTATTTATTTATCAAGCGAATGAATGACTAAATGGGCGCATAAGGGCATGCCCACATGAATAAATGAAATGTAGGAGCGAAACAACGTATTCACAAGTGAGTAAGTTGGGACTAAAAATAAAAGAAAAAAATATATATAAAATAAAAAAAGAATAACAACAAAAATAAAAAGAAAAGCAAAAGCAAAAATTAGAAAAAAAAAACAACAAGAAATACTGTACTAAAATTGCATGAGAAGAAGGCGCAAAGTAATAGTAAGAGATAGCTAGCGGTATAGGGAGCCTAGCGCTGACTGAAAGGGCTGGTTAAATTAAAAGTAAAACAACTCGGTATATAGGCTCTTCTATACCTATAAAAGCACATATTTGCACATACACTCTACACAAATACATACATAATCATATTTTATATGTATATGCGTGTGCGAATACCTTCTTCTGCTTTGGTATGCATCTTCAGCAAAACGAACGTCAGCCAGGCCGCCTAGCTGGATGCCGGTCGCCAACAAAAACACAGCAGTGGGTGAGGTCAATATTCAAATGATGACAACAAAATTATGGTTCGGCAACATTCAAGTAGTTAGGCTGTTGCCTTGCTTAGTGTAGGTATGATTTGGAGTGAGCAGCATAAAAGCGTCGTTGTGTGGGCGAGACGCGACGCTGAGTGTGCTCGTTACTCGCAAATGTAGTTGTGAAAAGCCGCAAGAACATGTGCAGCACGGCAGGCGGAGCGCCCGGCCGCCTTGGCTGGTGTTTGCTGAAAGTTTAGTAGCTTTATTTGAGGCTTTTTGTGTGTGCAAGCTGACTGAAATAAGGTGAAAAGGAGACGAAAATGTTGATGGAAAGCCAGCTGGATGAATAAGGGGTATTGTGTGGTAGCATGAATGCTATATCGATTTTCTTAAAGCGCAAGTTAGCAGAAGACATAGCCGGGCACAAGCGTGATGTTGTTTAAAAAGATCAAGAAAAAAATAAAAATAAGAAAAAGTAAGAAAATAAAAATTAATTAAAAAACAAGAAACAGGAAAAAGCTATAATACTTTTCACAGCTGCATTTTTGTAGCATTAAAGGGTATGAAACGATTTTTTTCCAATTTTGATTTGTCAGTTTGTATGACAGCTATATGCTATAGTGATCTGATCTGAACAATTTCTTCGGATAATTCATTAATGCCTTTGGTTGCAATCTATGCCAAATGTCGTGAATATAGCTCGTCAAATAAAAATGTTTTCATTACAGGACTTGTGTTGGATTTTTCAGTTTGTATGGCAGCTATATGCTATAGTGATTCCTTCTAAAACTTTTTGGAAATTGCATTTTTAGTTTAGATAATAATTTGTGCCGAATTTCGTGAAGATATCTGGTCAACTAAAAAAGTTGTCCATATAAGTATTCTATTGCGACTACCTAGTTTGTACGACAGCTATATGCCATAGTGATCCAATCTAAATAGTTTCTTCGCAGATTGTATTATTCTCTTAGATAATAATTTATGCCAAATTTCGTGGAGATATCTCGTGAAATAAAAAAAATTTCATACATAGAACAAGAAAAAGTCCCGAAAAGTTGTTTGGAAAATAAAAAATAAAAAAAAAATAAACAGTATTATATTAAAAGTGTGATTTTCTACTACTTTTTGTCTTTTAAATATTTATATTAGTTTATGCCACATTTTGTTGCCTCATTTACTTGCCACAATCAACCACTTATATGTATTTATTGCTTTATTTGCCAGCATGTGCGCGCTGCGTTGTTGACATTTTCAGCTTGAAACGCACGAAATTGAGTGGTTCTGTATTTTTATTATTATTTGCGCGTAAAACTGATGAAAACTGCTTCAAAGCCAGCGTTCCACTATGCTTATATACACGTCATAACACTTTAGTTGCCACACCGGCAACAACAACACCGCATCGCTGCCTTCACGCAGTGCTTTAAAATTATGCGAAAATAATACACTCACCGCGTGATTTAAATTTTGCTTGCCACACGCAAATATGTACAATGCGCGTGTGTGTAGTGCGCGCTTGTGTAAATACGCGTTGCAGAAAAGGTTGCGCATACGCCACGTGCGACCACCCCACAAACACAAACCAGTGGCGGTTAGCTGGCCGGGGCTGAGCGGTGTGTTGAAATAAAATGAAATAAGTTTTTGCGCGCACACACACAGTCATAAAAAATAAACACACACACATGCGTATGCAAATACAGACACATATGCATATAGTGCATATGTGCTTATAATTGCATGCGTTTCTTTGTATTTGCTTTTGCATGCGTCGTTTCACTTGTGAAGTGTTGAAAGCGTTGACTTAGTGCGGCGTGGACTTTAAAGTGACAAATTGTTTCAATCAAAGTTTTGCATGGCAGCTGACAACTCAATGTCAATTTCATTACGCACGCATGTATTGGTGTTTTTGCCGGCTTACGGAGTTGTGTGTCTTGTGGGATTAAGAAATTTCAGTGGAAATATGCTATTTGTGTATTTGTCTTTGCTTTCATACATTCAATTTCGCTTAAGTTGTTTGTTGTGGCTTATTTCGTTTGTGCATAATTGGCAATCTTAGTTTAGCTTGGCGTGTAGTTTATGAATTGAGAAATAATGTGGGCAATATGCTACAACAAAGTTCACTTAAAAGCAAAATATTAGATTTTTGCGGCTTGATGTGGAGTAAACAATGGCAGCTGCTCGGTATAATGAGCTTAGTTTTTCATGTTTGAGATATGAAAGTGAGATGTAAAAGAGAAAATTTATTTGATTAGCGAGATATGAATAAAATACATACATATATAGTGTATATATAAATTATATATTTTATTATAGTCAAAATGTACGTTATAAACCACAAAATGACGTTTTTCAGCTGTTGACAGCTTGCGAGCTTAAAAGAAATAATAAATTTCATTTATGAAATGTCAAAAGGCATAAATCAATTTTTAAAAATTTCCCAACAAAAATGAATTTTTAATAATTTACCTATTAAAAATATTTTCGTCAAATGCTGTACCTGTATTTTTGGACGAAGTTAAAGTTTCAAATTTCCAATAAAATTCGCAGGAAATAATTTTATAGAAAATATATCAAAAAGGGTTGCCACCGGTATACAAAAAAAAAAAAAAATTATATTTGGAATTTTTTTCTATCAAAAGCCAAAAAGCTTAACTAAATTTTTAATAACTGTCCAATTGAAATATTTTTGTGAAATAAAACACTTTAGAATGAAATTAAAAATCATTTTTCACAGAATTGTCAGAAACTAAGTCACTGTAAAGCAGTTTTGATCAAATAGCATTGCCACTTAAATGAAAAAACTTCAAATATATAATTCCATAGAGCACACCTGCCTTGTTCGCAATTTAATTCGACTATTTTTAGATGAGGTGAATATTTTAAGTTACTGTAAACAACACAAATTTGCGTTCGTATATCAAAACGTGGCATGTATAACATAAAAAAAGTCATAAACCTTCAAATCGTTGTTTTTAAACATATAGTACTAAATGCGAGAATTTCATTCGACATCGATTTCCAACAATCTCTCTCGAAAGAGTGTTTGGCAAGGAGAAGATTTCTTCTTCTATGAAGGTCTCCTGGAGGTTGTTACTGGCCATAGCAGCTCCTGCTTGATTGGTTTTCGGCAGAGTACTACTTTTAGTATTTACCGTAGACATTTCGTTAGTATGCATATAATTCCAATTACAAACGCGCCTTAATCTAGGCAACAGTAAATAATAAGATGAAATAGCTCAAAATTAAGAGCATACATTATGGCGCGAATATCGTCTGTTTTCCTAAATTTGATGATTTTCGAAACTTACGAAGACATTTTTTAAATTTGTAAATGTGTCCTGTTTAAAAAATAGTTTTTAAGTCTCTTTTAATATTTTTAGTGCCTCCAGAAGATTGTCGCATAATAAACTGGGTCGAAATGAAAGGATAACTGAATGAAATGTATCCAACGGTTGCAGTTTCAATATATTCCGCATTAAAAATTCATATAATTCTAATTATAAATCGAAGTGCGCCGTAAGGTATGCAACAGTAAATAATTAGATGAATAGTCTGAGTACTAGGAAGCATACATTTTGGCGCGATGATTTCTTGTTTTCTTAAACTTGATGATTTTCTTAGCTTACTAAGGAAATTTTGAAATTTGTTAATTTTTTCTGCAGGAAAAATAGTTTTGTAGGTTTTTTTTTTATGTTTTTAATTGCCAGCAGATGATTGTGACATAATAAACTGAGTCGAAATGAACAAGCATGAGCGTTGGTTTGACTCATGTATGTAGTTTCATCTATTTGGTAGCAAAATTACTGTTTTTGAAGAGCTTGTTTTATTGATAACTCTATGAAATGTACCAAAGAACTGACTTTTCGTAGTATGTTAAACATTTTTCGTATACAAAAATTAAGAAAATCTAGCGAAATATTTGCTATTATATATATTAATTTCTAGTTTCATATTAAAAAATAATTATTTTTTTTTAATTTTTTTTTTATTTTTTTTTTTTTAATTTGTTTTTAGGAAATCCGTGCTTTTATTTCTATTTTCGAACACTAATATTTGCTGTTAGCAAATTTTTGGCATTAAATATATTACATAAATATTCTACGAAAATATTCTACTCTAATATTTGTCTCAAAATTCTTTAAAGTGACTTCCGTTAAGTAATTTCATGCTTCATACTTCATAAATTCTATTTGCAAGCATCAAAAAATCAAACAATGTCTTCTGCTTTCTAACTAAGTGCAATCGATAATATTTTAAAATCACAATACATAAGCATATTTGCACGCCGGTCAATAAAGGCAAATATTTCATGTGAGAAGGGGGAGAAAATTATAAATAAATCAGTGGAAAGTAAGCCAAAAGAGAAGTGAAAATAAAGTGAAAGGCAATAAATTGTTAATGCAGCAAGCAGAGCAAATAAATGTAAGCAAACAAGTAAACAAGAGAGACATGCTTGTATGCGTGCGAGTTTGATATAAATTTGTGTATTTGTAAGATTTGCAATTGTACATACATATGTATGTGTGCGTGAACAGCTCTCAAGTGATAAGTGACAGTGTGCAAGTTAAAGGAGTAAGCAATAGTTGTGAGTGTGTGAGTAGCAAATGCTTTTATGTGCGTATGCTTGGGTGTATGTGTGTCACATAAGTAGCTGCTGAAGTGCTTATCGTGTCTGTGCCACTTTGTGGCGCGTAACTTTGCATAATTTCGTGGCAAGTTATGCTTTTTGACAGCGCAGCGCAGTAGCGGCGCATTTGTTTTTGTTTTGCTGCTTAAAATATATTATTTTTATTTTCGTAAATTTCAAGCAAGTACGGTGAGTAGCTTTTCACACACACACTCACACATACAAATATATTTACGTAAAAAAACATAATAAAAAAACATGTGTGTGTATGTGTGTGTTTGTAAAAAGTGTGAGCGCTACTTTATGTCATACGTTTTGACACACACACACACATGCACCTTACGCTTATGCGCTCGTGTGCGCGCCATTTGCATATGTCGTATTTTGTAAGGCGAGGTAGAAAAGCAAAAACAACAACAACATTGCTCGCGACTGAGTTTGACAATTTTACGATGCACCCACACAGCGGCGCTTTTTATGCGTGTGCCGTTTTTGTCGCGCACACATTTACAAAAATCTTCACTAACACACAGGCAAACGCGCTCGCATGCTTATTATGCTTCTTATGCCACTCACACATGTTTGCTGTATGTGTGAGCGTGTGTGCTGTTTTGTGTACGCGTCTGTCTGCTTGAATTTCATATGCAAAGTAAAAGCGTAGCAAATTTTACGCCCTCCGCCGTCGCTGCTACTGCACTGCCACTGTGCCAACTTTTCTCCAAGCTGCAATTTTTTATTACTCATACGCCATGGTGTGCCAGCCCGCGCGCGACATTATAAGTAATACGCGCAAGCAATGCACACATAAAATTACTGGTGTGTGGAAGTTCAGTGCCGGCGTAGTGCGCGCTGGCGGCTTTTAAGTTGTGTCATCGCGCGCACATACACCCACACACAAGTGTATGCAGGCCTTGTATACATTCATATTTACATGTGCAATACTTGTACGCTCGAATTCGTTGTTTTCGCGCGCTCAGTCGCCTGCGTCTTAACTGCAATTTGTGCGTCCATTGTTGGTTCGCTACTTTTACTTGTCACTTGTTGTTATGGTTGTAGTTGTTTTTTCACTGTTTTCCATTGTAGCTGTTGCTTCGCTGTTGCAACTCGTTTTTTTCCTTATAAAACCGCCTTTGTGTTGTTGTTGTTGTTTTGCTGTTATTCGCCTGTCATGCATGGCTGTCATTATTATCATGTTTTCACTCGCTGTATTACCTACTTTACAGCTGAGACGCTTGTTTTTGTCGCTGTTGTTGTTTTTACGTACGCTGCCTTTATATTTCTCACCCATTTCTTTGGTGTTTCAGCCTGAAATGTATGCTTTCGCTGCGGCGTCCTTTTTTATCAGCCACATTTGTTGTTGTTGTTGTTTTATGTGACATTAAAATTTTTACGGCATATTTTCGGGCGAAAAATTAATATGTGCATATTTTCTGGTTTAACCTCAAATATTTACTAAATCAGTTTTGATGGCTTGGCCTTACGTTTATGCGTAAAGCGTGTTTCAATGTTGCAACGTTCAATTTGATTAGTTTTAGAATTTTGGGATTTGTGGTATGTGCCCTCGCTTTAATTATAGTATCCAGTGTTGCATACATTTAGGCGTTGTATGCAATTTTGTTACGAATAGATTTGGCTTTCCCTTCCTCTTCTCAGATGTGTATAATTAAGTTTTTATTGCTTCGTTTAAATTGAAATTTTTATTTCAACATTTCTGTTTCTGTTTCTATTTGCGTTTCTGTTTTAGTATTTAGAACCCCTATATTTGGCTTTTCCTTTTTCTTCTCGGGAGGTTATAAGTAGGTAGCTGTTTGTTCGCCTAGATTGTCTACTTCATTTCATTTCTGTTTCAGTTTGTTTTCCTGTTTCTGTTCTAGAATTTAGATCCGCTATATTTGCCTTTGCCATTCTCTTCACGCGTAAGTATTAAAAAGTTACGGTTTGTTCGCTTAAATTAAAATATGTACTTTAGCATTTCTGTTTCTATTCCTTTTTGTGTTTCTGTTTCTGCTCGTTTCTTAGTATTTGGGTGTATACGTTTTGCTGGGCAGTCTAAATTATTGTCAAATGAATATGTTCATCTATTTTTCTATTTATGTCTTAGTTATTGCGTGCATATATTTTACTGGACACGCTGCACAATTTCTGTTTCTGCTTTATTATTTACGTGTATAACCGTTTCAGTTTCAGTTTGTATTTCAGTTTCAGTTTTTGTTTCACTATTTGCGAATATATCTTTTTTATGTTTTTTTGTCAAGTTTACATTCTTGTAAAGAGAATCTATAAGGATTTTTCTATTTCTGCTGCCGGTTTTTTCTTCTGTTTGTGAATCAATTGTATTTTTTTTATGTTTGAAAAGTGACCAAATTAAATTTTTTCAGAAAAAAAATTAAAATATATGTATATATGCTTATAAGTGGTAATTTACTTATTACTATTTACTTATTTGCGTTTTCTCTACTAATTTGCTCCTTCACGGTTCCTTAGCAAATATTTATTATGCCTTTTAATAAACAAAAAACTAATTTCAAAAAAATTAAATTGTAACTAAAAACTAAAATATATATAATTCTATTCCCAAAAATAATTAAAATAATTAATTTTCTTTTTTTAATATATTTTTGTTTTAACACCATTTCGCACCAATCAGCATATCCGCGTCTACATTTTTCCTATATATAAAACAAGCGTAAAATATAAGCTCGTTTGCTGCGCTCCTTCCTAAAATTCTTCTAGCTATAACAAGAATTAATTGGATAAGTTTTTAATTTGCATTTTTTACGAGCTTAAATTTTTTCGTCGGTGGCAGTGGTGTTGGTGTTGGTGGCGTTGCAAATGCGGGTGTCGTCTCAAAGCGACTGGTGCCTAGCACGTGCTTTCTAAGGTCGCAACGACGCATGCAAAGTGCAGCTATAAAATGCGCACAGTGCGAAACTGTGAAGTTGCAAACATTGCATGGCGGCAGGGCATAGCATTAACATAACCGAAAAGCAAGCAAAAAAGTACATACATAAATTGACAATGGCGAAGTAAGAGAGCGCCAAGTGAAGTGGCAGTTAGTTAGCAAGGCTAATAAACTTTTCAGATTTTAAGGCAATTTTATAAAATATATTTTTAATTTGACTAAAAGTTTGCCAAAGTGACCTTGTTGTGGGGGCTTATAACTTGATTTCTTATTTTTTGTAGTTTTTGAAAACATTTAAAGGTTTGTAATAGATTTTGACAATGCAAAATCATTGAGAAAAGCTTATTTGGTAAATGGCTGTAAAAAATTGTTTTAGTTGGCAACGCTGCGCTGACTTCTATTTCATAGTGCTTCAACAATAGCTTTGAGTTTTAAAAAATACATGGCAACTCTATTATATTATAATGTTATAGTTAGAGAAGTTAAACGCCACAGATATGTAGACCCAATTACAATTATTGTTGATACAATGTATTCAGAAAACAAATTTATTTAAAAAAAAAATTAATTTCAAACTGTGTTTGTATAATTTTTATAACATCAAATTGTGAGTGAAGTAAAAAAAAGTAATCTTAGTTTACTTAGAAATATTAGACTCATTAAAGGTTTTTTCTCAAAAATGTAGTTGGCAACTCTACTCAGAATAATACTACGATACATCGTTATTATGCAGTTAGAATATATTTTGACTTAGTATTAACCTACTTATGAAGTTATTGACTAATTAATTTTATTCTCAAAAATGTAGTTGGCAACCCTACTAATAATAATGCTACAACACATCATTATTATTCCGTTAGTATATATTTTGACTTAGTTTCTACTTACTTGCTAAATTTTTGACTAATTAAATATTTTTTTTTTTCAAAAAGATAGTTGGCAATCCTACTCAGCTTAATACTACAATGTATTTAGACACCTAAATAAGTCTTTTTTTTAATTTTTTGCTTAAAATTAAAGATTTCTTTTATTAAAATTATAAAGTTTTCAGATTTCTGGTTTAAAAAAGTTGGCAACCCTATTTGGAAAATCAACAAACCTAAAATTTCCTTTGGATTTCTCTCTGTGGCACACTATATACACTACCTCTTTCCTTTTTGAACGCCTCACACATATCTCTCAGTCCATGTGCTTAATTTCTACCACAATTCCCTCATCCATCATCTTCTTCGCAGTCAGCGCCAGCGTCAACTGTTTAGCTGCTTCATCTGCTATGACCAACTGCTGTGTTGTTTCCAATATTACTTTTCCCCTCATTTATGTTATTTTATGTTTACTACTTTCTTCCATTTCTACATTCGGTTTACGACCAACTTTCTCGTCATAAGTCTCACATTCCACTGCTATTTATGATTTTGTTTATATTCCAACACTCAAATACATACAAACCGAGCCATTTGCACATGTGTCTGTAAAGCTTTATAAACATATTCGCAATCAGCTGTTGTTGTCTACACAAACACACTCGCCGCAGTGTGCAACAAAGCGAATGAGCACTTAAAAATACATAAAAACAGGGTTGCAAAGGTTGCCACATACTCACAGCCAGCGACGTTTGTGCGTTTAGAATTTTACGCACACTCTTTTAGAAACATCCTTTTAATACCCAGCAACATATATATACTCGTTTCATATTGCGCCCGTCTGATTTGTGTGGCGCAAGCAGTAAGTTTGTTGACTATCTATAGCTATTCACCTACATTTATTTCACAGTCTGTTGTATGAGTAGTGCTGAATAGCTCAAAAATGCGTAAATAAGGTTAGAAGAAAAATAAAAAAATACCAGGCAGAGAAGTGGAATGGCAGACTTGTGAAAAAAGCAAAAGAAAAAAATAAATAAATTTCTAAGCGAACTATGCAGACAGGTCGCTTTTTTTGTGGCGTTGGATGTAGATCTGGTATATGGAAGCAAGTTTGTTAGTGTAGACACTGTTTATTATTACTATGTATTTATATATATAACGAATATACTTATAACGCTTTAAATTATTTGTTAAAAACTGTGAAAAGGAAGGAAAAATGGTTTATACGCCTAAAATTATGCTTAAATATAAGTATGATATGAAATGATTTGAAAAATATTATTTTTTGCGACAATAAAAGTAAGTTTAATGACCTTTTAAAAAAACTATAAAAATTTAGAAATATGCTTGTGACGCCTAGAAGTAAGCAAAATTTTTAAAGTTAAGGTAGTCAGTTTTCATAAAAAAATTTTGTAAAACATTTTACTTTAGCGACAGCGCTGAAGTCTTTTGAAAAAATTTTCAAATTAGATATTCGGGTTAGAGCGCCTAAGCGTATGCAAAGTGTCGAAAATTACGGTTGTTTTGATATGTATGCAAATATTTTTTTTTTTAAACGACAGAATTATAGAGATCTTCGAAAAAACTATAAAAATTTAAATAAAGGAAGAATGGTTTTTGCGCCTAAAGGTATGCTGAAAATTTGTGTATTAGTCATAACTACGATGCCATTATATTTTTTAAATATTCTTGTATTGCGACACTGGTATTTTGTATAAAACATAAAAATTAAGGTATGTGGTTGTAGCGCCGAAAACTATGCAATATTTCGAAAATTAGTGCAATAATTGGCATAAAAAATGTTTTGAAAGATATATTTGCTAAGAGACAGCACAATTAAGACCTGTGATTGAAAAAACTGTAAATATGAAGGATATATGGTTGCGGCGCCTAAACGTGTGCAACATTTTGAAAATTAAGGCTTAAAGGTTGTCATGAAAATGTTTTTAAAAATGTTTTCGTTTAGTGACAGCTCTAAGGATCTTTTGAAAAACTTTAACTTCTTTGACTTTTTGTAAAAATAAGAAAAATTAGGGAATATGGTTGGAACTCCTACAAGTATGCAAAGTTTCTAAAATTAAGATGTTCAATAGCTATACTTTTTTATATTTTCTGAGGCGCCACTAGGCTTATGAATAAACTTTTCAAAAAACCTGTAAAAATACAGGAAAAATGGCCGTTGTGCCTAAAAGTATGCAAGATTAAAAAATAAAAATGCCACATTTTTTAAAAAATGTTTTTGCTAAGCGGCAGCATTATTAAAATTATGAATTGTTTAAAAATATCTTGCAGCAAAAAAGATGTTTCGAAAGTAGCAAATTGGTCAAGGCAACGCAATTTTTCTCAAAAATTTGTACAAAAGACACATGAACTCATGCACGGTTGAGACTTATTGAAATGCTCAGCGCATTTCAAGGTCAGTTAAATATAGTTTTGGTACTATTACTTCTGCCTGCCTAAAACTGAACATTTTTTTCCCTTACTCTTTCTATGTGTGGATTGTTTTTATAATATCTCTTCTATGGTTTGTTATTATATCTCCTTCGCACAAATCTCTATTATTTGTTACGTTGCATGTATGCCTTGCTTGCTACACACAGTCGAGTGCTTTCTTTGGTTACCCTTTTGTTGATTGCCATTTATCATTTGCCAGCGCTGCTTTTATTTTATTTATACGGTTTATTCTCGTTTAACACAATTCTTTTGGTCAATAAAGCTGGAATTGATGCAGACAATTGTATATGAGGAAGGCATTTATTGTGCTTTCACATGACATATATTTGCTATGAAATATATTTTCGTTTAACTGTATATATATAATATGTAGCTATAAAAAAATGCATATGAGAAACACACATTATGGCATAGATGGCATAAATGGTATGAGTAACATTTTGTGCGGGCGCTGGCATTGAACTGCTAGAAGTGATTTAATGTTGATCCTTATAATGAAGGTGAATGTATGAATGTTTTCTACAAATTTGTACAATTATTATGAGGAGTAAGCTGAAATTAAATAATATAAAAGAAAAGAAAAGAAAAGAATAGAAAATCGTTTTCAAGAATTTTGCGAGAAGTTTATTAATCAAATAAAATAGATTAAATAAAATAAAATAAAATAAATAACATAAAATAAAACAAAGTAAAATAAAAAAAATAAAATAGAATAAAATAAAATAAAATAAAATAAAATGAAATAAAATAATATAAAATAAAATAAAATAAAATAAAATAAAATAAAATAAAATAAAATAAAATAAAATAAAATAAAATAAAATAAAATAAAATAAAATAAAATAAAATAAAATAAAATAAAATAAAATAAAATAAAATAAAATAAAATAAAATAAAATAAAATAAAATAAAATAAAATAAAATATAATAAAATTAAATAAAATATTATTAAATTCAACAATTCACGAAATAGACATTTTTTCAGACTGCCAAGTAGCAATAATCTTTTAAAGTGCTACATATGTTGTGGTAGAAGGTCATTTAAAGGATTATGTGCCATTTAATTATTGTAGTTGTTGTCGCCTGCCTATAAGATTATTTAAAAATAAAATGTGAATGAAAAATGTTAAATCCGACGCTAAAAAACATTTTTTAAGTAAAAAACTTAACCTTGCTGCACAAAACAATATTTTTTTAGCAATTTTCATGTAGGAAAATTCAAAAAAAGGACATTTCCTTTGTTGTAAGTTTTTTTATATAGGAAAATTGCGAAATAAAAAAATTTAAACTCATTGCTAAAAAAATGTTTTTCGAGCTTTTATTTTGTCGAAAAATTGCAATACAAAAATTTTAATATTATTAAAAAAAATATTCCGAGCTATTTTTGTATGGGAAAATTCCAAAAACAATTTTTTCTCGATGCTAAAAAATGTTTTGCGAGCTATTTTATATAGGAAAAAAATTTTACTCACTGCAAAAAAGAATTGTTTTTGTGAACTATTTTTAAACAGAAACATTTCAAAATAATAAAAAAATTAAAACTCATTGCTAAAAAATGTTTTCTGAGTTACTTTTGTATAAAAAATTACGAAAATAATTAGCTCACTGTTAAAAAGTATTTCGTAAATTTTTTTTTTTAACTCCCTACAAAAAAAAATTATTTTTTTGCAAGCTATTTTTATGTAGGGAAATTTCGAAATAAAAAAAATTAAAACTCAGCGCTAATAAAATATTTGTAAGCCATTTTTGTGTTGGAAAATTCTCTATATTTACTTTACATCTGTTTACCGTACTCAAACTCATTAAACAAATTAATTTGTGCAGCCTTGATTATTACATTTTTATGCTTAATTATGTTATTAAATAATACATTTATATTAAATAAAATTTCCTCTTTACAGTTTTACATGCAACCATCAACCCATATCAACTATTATAAGCGCTGGTAAGGCTGCGCCTAATAAAGCAACTACAAAAATGCGAAATATTTAATTTTAGACCACATAAAGTGCGGCTTTAAAAAGCGTATATTGCAAATAACTAACAATTTAATACAAAATAAATTTGCGCATATATGCAAATCTACAAATAACGGTAGCTGCAAAACACTTTAAAGCCAATAAACAAATATTAAATGCATATAAATTAGAAAAGGCGCGCAAAAAATACAAAATAAACACCAACACAAACACACACAGACAAATAGCAACACCAGCGCCAGTTGGCAAATGAGCTGCACACAATTACGCAATGCGTTTATGAATATTTAATGTGTTATTTTTTATAATTGCAACAACAACAAGCGCACAGAGCAAACATATACGCAAATTAACAGGCATAAAGCGCATAAATTCATATTAATATAGCTGTAATTTGCGCAAAATAGTGCGAAGTAAAAAATTAAAAGTGTTTGCCATTTATTTGGTTGCGGCTGCGTACAAAAAAAAATATAAAACAGCACAACAAAAAATGGTAATAATAATTTATAAATAAGTAAGCAGACAGTGTGTGCAATTGCCAGCGCAAATATATGCATGCATGTGTGAATGTGTGTGCGCATAAACACGAAAAAGCATAATAATAACATTTATAATAAAAAGTGCAAACATATTCACCGCAAAACGCAGCTAAAATAATAAAATCATACAAAAGTGCTCCGCATTACTCATACGCCACCGCCAACACACACCAAAGACACTTGTGATTCAACGTGCATTGCATGCCTGTGTGCGTTGGTGTGCGTTAAAGTGCACACTCGCTCTGTTAATGTTGAGTCATAAATTATGTATTTAATTAATTAATAGCGCAGCACAAAAGCGGCAACATACTCGTACACAGAGCACAAAAGCACAACAACAACACAAGTGCGTTGCTTGAGTCTGTGTGTTCTTTTCGTTGTTGGCTGTACACACTTGCGCCGCAAGGCAAGTCGCCTTTAAGTGCTGTTATTACTCGTATTTATGCTAATATGCGCTGAATTATATTCTTAATTAAAGTGTTATCTGCGTTAATACTTCGAAATCAGGAATTATTGTAGTGCCTCTTAAGTGGAATTTGGGGAAAAAAAGTGAAAAATAAAATAAAATTTTAAAGCATCTCTTTATAAGTAATTAAAATAAGCAAACGTCGAAATGCATATTAATGAAGTTTGAATATAGTAGTTAATTGGTACTCTATAAAATTTGACGTTTATGTTGGCGCTTTAAACGCTGCTTAAACAAAGGTGAGTTGCGCAAACTAAAGATTTATAAGTATGTGGCTATATGCTAAAAAAAAATTATTTATTAAAATATATTATTATTTTTTTATTCCAATAATTATGCTTAATCCTAAAATATAAATTAAATTTGGTTTCTCTAGCCCATTAAGAAAAATTTCTTAAAAATTTACCACAGCGCCATCTATGTCGAAGCTTATTTATTAATTTAGTTCATAAAATATAACTGATAAACTAGTTTTACTAGCCCTGAAATGTAGTTTTGCCTGAAAATTGACTTTAGCACCGTCTACGTTGCGGCTTATCTCCTAATTTACCCAAATTGATAAATTTAATTTGACGAATACCCTTGTGGAACCCTCAGGGGTGACTGATGTTAGCAGCATGCTAAAATTATGGAGGGAACACTTCTCCAGCCTGCTGTACGGCAGTGAAAGCATAACACTAGGAGAAGGTCAACACGATTCCCCAAAGCGATGACGATGGTGCCGACGTTCCATTGCCCGGCCATGAAGAAGTTCGAATAGTAATTAGTTGTTTAAAGAACAACAAACCGACGATGGATTGTCGGCCAAGTTATTCAAATACGGCGCCCAAGAACTGATAAGAAGCATGCATCAGTTGCCTTGTAGAATATGTTCGGACGAAAGCATGCCTGATTGGAATTTCCACAAAAAAGTAGACATCTGCGCCGATTATCTTGGGATTAGCTTCCTGAACATCACATATAAGGTTCTATAGAGCGTATTGTATCAAATATTAAAACCCACCGCGAACAAACTGATTGGGCCTCATAAATGTGGCTTCAGGCCTGGAACATCAACAACTATTCATCATGCGCCAAATCTTGAAAAGACCCGTGAAAAAAGGATCAACACACACCAGCTCTTTGTAGATTTCAAAACTGCTTTTGACAGCACGAAAAGGAACTGTCTTTATGGCGCTATGTCTGATAAATCTATGCCAACAAACCCATTATCAAATTTCTAGATAGAGTGTTTTTTAAATAATATTTTTACCGCGCCATCTAATGGTCACATATTTTTTTTTGATATTGAACTTTTAAAGCGCTTTCAAGCAAAATATCAAACTCTGGTATCTATTAAGTCGAAAATGCTTAGAGTTCGGGCCGTCTGGAAAGAAAGTCAGCCTCTGTTGCCCGTTAGGTCGAAAATATTTAGGGAAACATTTTGAGAGCTTTTACAAATATTTGATTGTTCATAAAAGCTCATAGTGAAATGTGTAAATGAAAAATCTTTTCAGAATACCGACGTGAAATGAAATTTTTGTGCAAAAATAGTAAATAATATATCGCATAAGGTGAATAGTATAGATAAATAATTTGATTTTCTTTCCTCTTCTTTGCTGATAGCGTTTTGACATAAAATTATTTACTCTCCCGCATACAAAACTTGATTTTACCTGACGTAGACATTCCGATAAGCAATAAAATTAATTTTTTAATTTTAATTATTTTCTAGTAGTAGTGAAGTTTCTAGTCTAGCTAAATGCTAGATACATTAGTCAATAAAACATATATAAATATAGTCTCTATTGGTTAAGAATACTAAAATCTCTGACTAAAAAAGTTAACTTTACAAGTAAAATAGAATGAGCGCCTAAAATTATGTAACCATTTTCACTATTTTCAAAAGAATTTTTTTTGACTTTGTTTATAATTTGCCTCGATCTCATGTAAGACCGCTGATTTATGTAAAATACTAAAACCTCAGACTATAAAAAAGAACTCTTGAAGCAAAAAGGGTTGCGCGCCTAAAATTATGTTATCATTTTCACCTTATTGCTTATTTTCTAAAGAAAATTTTTGGTTTTTTCTAATTGTTTTTCTATCTGAATTCTGGATCTCTGCTATATTTAGGACTACATATTATTCTAATACTAAGAAAATAGATTTCATGAGGTATAATAAACCCATTGTAATTTTCTTTGCTTTTCCAGTGCTTTTCAAAAGAAATCTTACAAAAATCGCGTAATTGTAGAAACAGTCAAGGTAAATGAGTAGAAATAATAAACCAAATGAAATAAGGCAGCGCATTTGACAACGGTGAATGGCAAAATACAAGCGAAGGCAAAATCACTTCACATTTTAAAGCGGAAACGGAAACTCAATCAATGCGTTACAAAAGTATACTGCGAGCGCTTAAAATAAGCAACTTAAGTAGATGTTGAAGTAGAGCAAAAAAACAAAAATCGCAACAAATAAATAACAAGCGAAAATAATGCTAGAAACAAAGCAAAAATAACAACAAAATAAGGCAGAAAAGTGAAATAAAGTTGCAGCAAGACGTGGCAAGCAAATCAGAGTTGCAGAAAAAGATTGAAAATCACTAGACTTGCTGTTGTTCTTGTTAAGCGAAGGAGGTACAGCATGCAGCACTGAAGACTAAGTGTAGCCAAGTAAGAGGAAAGTGGCAACAACAAAAGCGCAACGGAAGTGAAAACGGTAAAAAAGTGCAGCGCAACGAAACAAAGATCAAAAGCAACAAAACCGTAAAAACAACAAAGCTTCGAAATAATTGATACTAAAAAATCTTGAAAATAAAGAAATAACCAAGAAGGTAGAAATCGAAAAAAAAGAAAGTTTAAAAAATAAAAGCAACACACACACTAAGACGTGCGCAGCAGGAATTAAACTATAAAACAAAATAAATGTGCGCAGCCAACAACGAGAGCGTAATTTGTAACGTATTTCCGGTATTGTAAGCAAAACAAGCAAAGCGTAAAAGCGTACAGCTGCTAGCACGCGTGGGCGCCGGCGGGAAGCGGGAAGCGCAGAATCGTGCGAAATAATTGCAGCGAAAAGTTTAAGCGTAAACTGGAACAACAGAATAAATGGTAATAAATAAGTGAGCAACAAAAAACAAAAAAAAAAAACCGTGAAACACAAAAAAAAAAACGCAAGAATATACGCAAAATGTATTTGAAAAAAATAATATGAAATAAAAAAACTCTTAAAACTTATAGCTTTTTATAAATAAAGAGAGAAAAAAGAACGTAAAATAAATGCTTAAGCAGATCTTGAGAAATAAACGCAAAGCGCTGCTAGAATAATTTGGCAAAGTTTATTCTTCTTCTTGAGCGCTTTTGAACTGCGCTGCTATACAGACTGTTGTTTTTGTACTTCGTATTTTTCGAGTATTTTTCGTGCACAAAAATCGTATTAAGCGCTACAAGCGAGAAAGAACTTTTTTAGGCCAGCAACGCTAGCAAATAACAACAAAACATATGCCAAGAAACGTTAGCATTTATTTTCAACACTTTTATTGGTGTTTGTTGCTGTGCGTGCGAAATCTCGTGAGTAAATCGGTTGTTGCATAAACTGCAGCATTTAACAGTGAAGTGTTTGAATCGAAAATCGTACAAAATAAAAGTGGAGAGTGAGTGCAAAGTGCTGTCGTGAGGAGCGTGTTGCTGTTGTTACTTGTTGAGCTGATCTTATTGCGCAGCGGGCACTTGAGGCGTGAGCAGACTGTGTGACTATATTCAGGTGCATTTTCGGTAAGTTTTTTAAATATATAAAATATTAAAAAAATAAAAATTTTACTACCTTTGAGCTTTTATTGCTACTTTTTTTTATTAAATAAGCTATTTTGAGCAGCCTAAAGGTGTGCTAATAATGTTAAATATTTAGTTAAAAAATATGTTTATGTTTTGAAATGTTTAAAAAAACAATCTCGAGAACAGAAACGATTTTAGGGCGCCCAAAAGTATGCTAATAATTTCAAATATATGTTAGATTGATCTCTGCAGCAAACTATTGGCGATACATTGTCGATATTTGTTCTATTGAAAGCTTTTTTGTTGAGAAACCGGAGAAGTATAAAAAAAATGAATGTTTGACGGTGTAGGGAAGACGTACTTAAAATATGTGAACTAGGACAAACAGGGTATTAATCACATTTTTTTAACATACCTTTAAGGTAATCATAATTTATGATACTTAGTCGAAATATATAGAATTTTTGAAAAATTTAACTCCAAGAAATCCGATAAGTAGGACAATTAACGAAATGAATTTAAGATTATGTAGGGAGAAATAATTTAATTATACATACTGTATATCAAAGCAATATTGAATGTCTAATACATAGGTGTTAGTGTTAGAAAACGATAAAAATGTCAAGGAGTTAGGTGTACTCTACCGCCAAGTTATCAAGCCTAAAGGTATGCAAATACTTCTAACCGTGCTCTTAATAGGGTTTTTAGCATACTTTTAGGCTAACCAGTAATTTATTACTAATATTGAGATGTATGATAGAGAATGGAATAAAAAAAATTTACCAATTGCATGTGAGATGATGTAGGGAGATATAATTTATTTATATGTACCAAGGCGGCGAGAAATTGATTCTATAGTGGCTTTAGTGAGAAAAACGATGGAGGTTTCTTAAAATTGTGTATAGACGTCATTCCAATCACTGTTAGCAAGCTTAAAGTTACAATAAGTTTCAAATGTGCGTTCAGCGAAAGTTTGTAGCATACCCTTAGGCTGACCACTAATTTATTGCTGACTTTTGGTCATAATATAACCGTGTAAGCGGTGTCTGTACCAATAAAGAAGTAAAGATTAGCGCGAGCAAATGTTGGAAATTTCCATAGTTATGGATAAATCCCATTCATATTTGAACGATTTTACAACTTACTACACACGCATGAGTATTAATTCAGCATTTAATTCAAAGTACTGAAATTTTGGAATTTTAAGACTAGACTGCAACTCCTCGTCATTGAAAAATCTTCAGTTTAACATTTGCAGATAATTGTTGTGAGCTTAGAGAACAGTTGGGTGATCCCAAGTTTATAACAATTTCTTTACTTTCCTTCAATTTACCAAACCCTTAACACCCATTTCAACTTAAATTCCCATCTAAAATGAATTCATCTACTCAATTAACTACACTTTACACTCCATAAATTTCCACCGCACGCAAAGCACCAGCAATCACATGAAGCACCTACAACAAAATTTACAAGCTCTATTTTACTGCTTTAGCATAAACTTAGTGCAACACTCGCTGGTTTAATTGCGCACAAATCCGTTCGCTAATCTACTTAAAATTTACACCGAACCAAACACTAATCTACTTACAACACATTTAAATTTTCATGTTTATTATAAAACAACAAACACGCGGTAGCGCGTGCAAAAAACCAAAAGTATAAAAAACTATAAAACTAGGTAAAATTCAGAAAAACACTTGAATACTATATGTTACGGGGAAAAAACAACAATATTGTAGTTGTAAGAGCGGGCGTGTAAAAAGTGCTGAAAATTATCGTTAAGCAGCAAAAATTTGTATGTGTGAGTATGGGTAAAGCAACAAGGATTTACATGGTCACTTACTGTGTTGAGGATAACGATAACATATGGTTTTATGTTTTTTACAGAACAGTATTGTGAAAAAATTTAGTATAATTACTTTTTTGGTGAATTACTAAACGAAATTAGAATAGAAAATAATGCTTCCCTCGGCGCGTACTGCGTCGAACACTCTCAGAGCTGGAGTGTTTTTTATCCATTCAGTTCTTTGTATAGCTCGGCCAACAATTCATTTGCCCTCGCCAATTTGTTGTTCTTCAGACGGGTACTCTGTGTTCGAACATCTTCATGATCGGGCAATGGAACGTCTGCTCCATCGTTATTGATTGGGGAATTGGGTTCACCCTGTCCTTGTGTTATGCTTTCATTGCCATTCAGCAAGCTGAAGGACTGTTCCTTCTATAATTTCAGTACGCTCTGGGCATGTCACTAGATCAACTCTAAGAGTTCAACAAGGGGTATGCTACGGTCTAGAAATCTTCGCCGCATATTTTTCTAACGTTGTGAGTTAGGTGGTCTGTTTTCATCATTTTCATTGTACCAGCTGTTCTTTTGCATTTTCCGAAAACCAATGGTTTCGTTTGCAGTTGTACGTAAGGAGCTTGGAATGCCGTCCTACAGTTTTCTTATACCTGACGCGTGCTCTCAGAGAGAAGGAGTGCAAGTCGAGTAGGAAATCGTTCGGCTGTTTGTTGTAACCGGATGCGCATCTTGGCAGAAACAAGATAATGGTCCGAGTCAAGATTAGGACCTCGGTTGGTGGTTTTTCGATTTGGCGACAGCCAGGTAGTTTGGTGAATTTTCTTGTGCTGGAATATATTACTACATTTCGAGTCCCAGCGAAGTCGATTAGCCACAACCCATTTAGGGATGTTTTCTCGTGAAGGATGAATTTACCGACCGTTGCGTCAACGGCCTTCTTCGCTTAAACTGGCGTTAAAGTCGCGAAGTACTATTTGGACCTCTTTGGTTTTTTTCTTCCATCGGGATGTTCGCGCAAATCAGCGATATGTTTAGGAACTTCTCATTGATGCGGATTGCGGCTAGATATTCATCCACCTGGGTTAATACCAATATTTGGCGACGGAGTGTCTCTCTCACCACGCATTCCACACCGAATGTGCTCTCCTTTACATATATGGCCACTGTAGCAAAGGCCACAAACACCTCATCGTCTCAGTCTCGTTCCGTACATCGGAATTCTTAGATGGTGGTGATGTCAGCCTTTACTCTAACGAGAACATCAATCAGTTGGGCAGCGGCTCCTTTTCAATTAAGGGACTGGACATTCCAGCTGAATGTCTCTAAATCGTTATCTTTAATGCGTTTGCCATGCTCGTCATCAAAACCAAGGTTTCTTTTCCTCGAATTTTGTTTATTTTTCATTGAACGCGCTTTTTACGTGGCGGGTCTCAAACCCAGCGCACAGCTTTAGGGAGAGATGGTTTAGCTTCTCACTTGCATTGAAACGGATGTTCTTTGGCTAGCCAGAGGATGCTCGGTCTAAGACCGGAAGTCGTGAGCTACTTGAGCTATATGTAAGAGAATAGTTTCTGGGCACCTCCAAGTGGATGGCGCTCAGAGAACTTTCCTCACTTGGGTGAACTTCTATACATGATTCCATCCTACAAATATTTGGTTGCCGAAAAGGCTTTTCGAATTATGTTCTCAATTTCTTTGCATTACTGCTAATATTTTACACAACACTATATTTGATAGACTATTAACGAAATCCACAAATTTCATTGTATTTCATACAAGCAGGTGGAAAGAAATACAAAATATGCATTTAATTACCGAATGAGTAAGCAATATGCAACGAACTAATTATTACAAGCAGGCCAGTATGCATATTTGGCTGTAAGCACCCAAACACATACACACTGACAAGCAAGAGCAACGTTTTGTGTAAGCAATAATACCAAGTTACCATAAGCACCCAGCCTACATATGCAAGTTTATGGCCACAAAGCGCTAGAAGCGCTAATAAATACAGTTGTGCTGGCCACCACAGGGTACCATGCATATCTACATGCACTTGCATGATTACATAAGCATGTGTTATTATTTATATGTGAATTAGCGTACGTGCTTTTAATTGTTTACAAATACACACATGCATAGTAACGAAATACATTCGTTGGCGCTTATTAATTTGCACATTACGTGCCACAGCAAAATTCATCAACATAAAAAAAGGAAACTGCAATAACAATAACAACAACTGAGCGCCAACAAAATGCGAAAGCAAAATTGTTGCATAGCAGTAGGCGTACACAAGGCCAATATACATTATATACCCTGAGTTGTAACGCGGAGCTTGCTACGTGTGCCACAAGCAAGCGGCAAGTGGACGATGTAAGGTCAAAATGGCAAATAAATATTTGCACCGAAATAACTCAACTTTTGTGCTAATTGCATATTTGGTGTTCATTAGCAACAGCATTGAGCGCACTCATATACGAGCGCCTAAATGTAGGCAATAATAAATGTACGAGCGCCCCAATGTAGGCAATAATAAATGGCGCTAACAAAGCGCTCGCACAAAGCAAACCAATAAATGCAGTCAGCGCGCCTAAAATGCCATTACAATGAATTGTAAGCGGCAAATGTGCTTTGCTTAGGCACGACCGCAGTGTTTGCAGCATTTACTTGTTGTTGTTGTTTTTTTTCATCGCAAAACTATTTGCCAAATTCAAATAAATGCAACAAAATGAATGACTACGGTGTGAGTGAAATGAAATGCATACTTGGGCGTCAGGGGCACCTATACAAGCGCTGGTTACACAATTGTAGTTTTGCGTGTGTGGGTGTGTGTGTGGTTTCGGTGACGGCGCGAGTAAATTAAAACAAGTCGCTGGCAGTTTGTGCATTAGTGTCTCGGCAGCAATCCACCCACGCCCCAAATTATGCTGTGCCACTAAATAGTTGATGATGCAACAAATGTTGCATAAATTTAGTTACAGTGCTCAAATTATCTATTTCACATAGTTGCCATGCATTTTTGTGTGCAATGCGCGCAAACCACTTCGCACCGCAACCACCACCAGCAGCCAAATGTCAGACATAGTCACCGCACACACGCACACACAAGCCAACGCAGCGGCAACGCTTTATCAGCGCGTATTTGTACATTAAAATATAGCATGCTTTTAGGCTGCTACGTAAGCTTCATAAAATATGCGCGCATTGTGGCCGGCATGCATGAGTAAATTAGAGAATGAGTGAATAAATGTTGCACAAACACACACACGTGCCAACATACACGTTGCTACAATAAAATAAATCCAGCAATGCTAGCATAAAGCGCGCGGCAATGTGCCATTTAGAAGTTTTGCATATTTTTAGTTGCACTCAAGCGCATCATTTGCTATTGCAAATTTATGGCTACGCACACATATACACATATATCAATATGCATATATATTTAGCAATGCGCGCTTGTATTGGTTAGCGCTTTGTGGCTGCTGTGGCGTGGCGAACCGCCTCTCTGCGTTTGTGTTATATGTTTGCCTCTGTGTATATACGTATATATGTATATATTTATGTGTGTGTGTGTTGCTCATAATTTATTGCATACGCCCAGGCGTGGTATAGAATTTAATTAAATTAAAGCATATTTTTTTGATTAATTTCACATGATTCGTTTTAGGCGTCGCCTTTGCCGAAATGTTGCTGCATGGCTGATAATTTCGTTTGGCATATTTTTGGGCGTAGCTTGCATTTATAGCTGAAATGGATTCAACGTTGTTTGTTGTAGGCAATTTATGAGATTTGCGGCTTGTTGAGTAAGTTTAATGCTATTCTGGGATGGTTTGTTGACCTCATTTCTAGTGCGTTTGAAAAGCTGGATTTTGTGGGTACACAAAGTAGTAGTATGTTGGCTGTGTCGGTGGTTTGGTCTGGTTTGGTTCTCAGGAACTTTATTCTAGTATTTACTATGTTGCAGTATTTGAACTCTATTAGAATTCAAAAATTATTATTAACGTTCCATTCTGGGCTAGGAGGTCACCTCAACTCTACAAATGCTAGCTGTTGACGAACGCTTGCTGGGCTCAGGCCAGCTCTTTTCCTTTCCCTTCTCTTTCCCATCCAGTGGGAAATTGGTTATGGATGCTTTTTCTTGCAAACTCGTTGGCTTTACAATTTTCCACGAGTTCAAACTCTGTGGCTGCCACTTCTGACTGATAAAAAATTCACCTAATCCTCCCATTGAGCTTCGATGCTCATTGTGCCTATTCTCCAAGCGACTCCGCCTCACTCAAATATCTTTCGGAGGTATGTGTGCCAGGAAGATGCCACAGGAATACTTTCCGCGGCGCCATGGTTCAAGTTATCAAAGACGCAGTTAAAGTGATAGACGATCTCGGAATGTTACTCTTTGGTGAGTTACTTCCACGATGATAGCTATCAAGGATGGGACGCAAGTATTTCAGCTATTCGCCAGGGTACCTAATAAGAGAAGGGGTGTATCTAAAGTTTTTTTACTTCTTGGTAAATAACACTAGTTCAGTTTTATTTGAGTTGACAGCTAAAGTGTTGCTTCCTAGTTACTTCGTTGAGGTATCCTTGCCTTAACTCGTAAACGGTATCATAAGAGCTATATCGTCTTCATAGGCTAACACCTGACAGCATCGACCTTCGAGTTCTTTCCAACTAATGAATTTATCACTAAGATCCAGAGTAATGAAGACATGACTTCATCTTGCTGGGTGCTAAGACCCGCTTACCGCTCTAATCCGACACGACAGTTCTGTCGCAGAGGAGACACTCCCTATCTATAATCTATCCAGAGCACTCATGATCGTTTTTGGCCTGATATTTTTCAATGCTCCCTCAGTATCGAGAAATGTTTTTACTGCGTATTGCTTTTGCATAGGGGCTCCCGCCAGTCATGACAAAACATCCTTCAGAGCCGTGTCTACCGACCTGCCTTTGTTGTTTGCATGTTGAGCTTCCAACGTTATGGCTCTCGGTGTTCTAATTTTGATGAGCAGGGCCATAAGTCTCTCTAGCGTCTTCAACAGAAACGAGGAGAAACTAAGAGGCGTTCATAAGAGGGTTCTTATCGGCCTTCGGGATGAACGCCATCTTTACCTCTTTCCAAATCCAGCGAATATGGCCTAATCGAACACAGTTCGCATGGATTGGGGCTCATCAACTGCACAACGCCTTTACTGTCCGCTAAAGTTGCGCAGGTATGATATCATCAGATCCTCGGGACTTCTATATATTGGAACGAACTTAACGTCCGTGTGAGGTGTTGTTTGTCCAGAAAATCTAAGAAGGCTGTATCCAGGCCCAGTCAGCATCCATATTTCTAAGAAACCCCATAGAAGTACGTAAATTTTGAATTAGCTTAATAAAAGTGTATGAAAGTGTTTCACGGCCAAATTTTAATTATGAAATAAGTTAAATAAGGTTAGGTCTAGCCTCTATATACATATTATAACGATTTCCACCTTTGAGAGCAATACCAGCAACTTCCCGTTGGAGTTTATATAAATAAAATTGCAATGCCTTCCAAAGAAAAAACTACATTTTTCCCATATATAGTACACCCGCATAACTGTATCGCACCGAAAAATATTTCTCAATCCGGCATAACGGCCATACATCGGCAATCTCGGCACCGTCGCCGCGAAAATATGCCATTTGTGGTATTTACAATGCAATTCGCGGCCTGGAGAATTCCAAGAGATTATGATTGTACGCCAACGAGCGACTGCATATGTGTGTGTGCGCTTATGTATATGCAAATATACTGCTGATTGTTGAATGCATGCAGAAGAAATTCAAAATGTATGCAAACGAAGCCAACACATACGCACAAACATAACTGTACAATATGTACGGCTGGTAAGCGCTTATGAAAGTATGCGTAGAGGTGTGTCTGCTTATAGGTATGCATACTTGTATGTATGTGCATGTCTGTAGTGGTATACCGTTGTACGAAATATTTCTGTATTGTTGCGCTGGCGCCAAAGAGCCAATACACTGCAGCATACAAAAGCGCCAACGCAGGGAATGCAATATATTTGCTGCATACTTGTAGGCGCATAGTCATGTGAATGGTCATTTATATGCGTGGTGCTGACAGTGTGGTGAATTTTGCGTTGTACTCAATTGGTGGCAGGCAGGGTGGGCAGGCAAAGTTCTGCGAGGAGATGTGTAGACGAAAATGTGCATATGTATTCGTTATTCATATGTGTGTGTTACTGTTACCGTATCTTCTTGCAATTACGTTTATGCGCGTTGTTTCACTTGCATATAAGCAATAACGCCTACGCAGCTTCCTTGCTGTGATTGCATTGCAGCGGCATTGTTTCACGCATTTAGTTGTTTGTTGGGTTGTGTGCGTGCGTATTACGGTATTGCGCTCAGACGCCGACCAGACGGTGTTGACCGTGCATGGATTATGACATACATAGGAATTTATTGTATAATATGTGTATTTAACTGCTTGTGTATGTGTTATTGTGTATATTAGTTGATGTGTATGTGTGTGTAAATGCCATAATCTGAAGTATAATTATTATGGACGCTTGGCGTGTACAAATTCAGTGGGGAATTCCAATTTGTTGTCGTTATCGGTTCCGTGCTGCATTTGTATATTTTAATATGAAAGTATATATATACATATGTATATGTGTAGACATATACTATAATATATGGAAAAAACTTATCAGTATTGTGAGCATGTCGGTTCATCTTTCATCATGTAGAAATTGTTGAGTAGTAACAAAAAAATATAAAAATCTAATATACGAAAACTATCGAAATTGAGGTTTTAGCTGCATACGATATCACTACATCGTGCTAAATGTATATAGCATAACAATTTTCAGCTTCCGCTGTCAGATATAACCTATATATTACTAATATATAACCAACATTTAACCATGTTTCTATTACTATATATCGTTTTTCCTTCGCCTGTGAAGTTATAAAAAGTGATTATATAATTTTAGCTCTTTTGTGGGAATTTCTTGCATTGTGCTTAGCACATAACCAATAAATATTGTTTAAATAGTGTGAGTTAACTTATGGCTTAAGCTTTAGGTAAATAAGTCTCGTTTCGTTTATTTGATTATCTAGTTAAAACATAATTTTACATCATTGTAAGCAGATATTTTCATTTTCTAACAATTTCTAAGTCATGATATCGCAAACGATTAGAGATAGGTCGTACATTTTTGGTTTTCCTAAAAGTGCTCAAAAATCTGTTACTGATCTTCTAAAACTAACAGCACCCTTGCATTTACATAAGTTAATTTTCGCTTTCAGCTCAGCTTACTTCATTTTCTCTTCATCAGCAATGCGCTCTTACTTCGAATAGTATTACACCTGCATTTCAATGCTGCGCAAAGCGTTGCGCAAAATTTTCAAGGCGATTTTTTCTTTAATTATAAAAATTCGTTTTTCAGTTTATAATACATTTCTGTCTGTATGTATATTAGAAGTGGGTCGGTTTTTCAAAATAAAAATGGCGTATGTCGGAAATTTTCTAAGAGTCATTTTGAACAACTTCGCCTAAGATTTAGAAATTAAACGCCTGAGTAATTTTTTTATTATTCACAAGGCGCTCTGTTGACTTATAAGTTTGATACAGAGATTTCTACTTTTATGGCTTTACAAAGGACTGCTTATAGTAGTCCAAGTGCGATCTCTGGATCTAATCTGGAACTAACCTCATATTTTTGCAGGAAACAAACTATTATTTCTATAAATTTTTCTTCATCACGTCACAGAAAGTTAATATACGCCAAACAACAGCTTACAATACAAAAAACAATAAATTCACGAATTTCAATTACTTGCATATTTGGAGCGCAGCTGACAAATTATGAACCAACGCAGCACAATTTTACAATTTTAATGCACAATTCCGTGAATTTCATAAATTTCATGCAATAATGCCATGTTATGTTTTTATACGTCACGTGCACATATAAATACACACGCAAACTTAAGCGCGGCTATAATGAGAATATATATTGAAATGCGTTGGCATTATACATTTATCACACAAAATTAAATTTGAAAAATCATTACCCGCCAGGCAGCGTCAATAAATACGATTATGAAATAAATTGTGCAATAAATCGCCACAATCAGCGTTTTACGCGTCAAACAACAACAGCAAATGATAAAAGTGCTTTAAGCTCTATGTTGTAGCTGTAGCGATGGCATACTTCAATGCTTTGATTGTTGGTGCTTAAAGGATAAGGTCAGCGAATTTAGGTGTTTATATAATAATATTATATATAAAGATGTGCGTATTGTATATAAAATTGTCTGTATTTCAGATATGTATGTATGTACTTGTTAGGGTTACTTTGAAATTTAAGCTGTCCACCATATGAGAGCTATGAATTGCTGAAATAATTATTAGCTTCAACGCATCCCATGTGTCCAGCAGTTTGAAGAAATATAAAGCGCTTTAATGGGAAATTTATTAGTATTGCATCGTGCAATAAAAACCATTATATATTTTTCTAAAAATATGATGAATTTGGTGGTAATATTGGGTAGTCGAAAAAGTCTTTTCGTATTTTGCCAAAAGATGTCGTTGCAGTCGTTTATCTCCAGTGCTACTTATCATATTGTGTCATACCATAAAGTGTTGGAAAGGTGAGACTTTAGGCGTCATTTAACAAAAAAAAAATTAAATTCGGGTTACAGTTACAGCTTTTCAAAAATGAGTGAAAATAATGAAGAAATTCGCTATATTTTTAAATTTTTATATTAAAAATCGAAGAGTGCCACACGAATTAGGTAAGAACAGCAGCAACTATTCGCTAAAAAATCAAAAGTTGCATTTTCTCTGTAAGATCTCAAATACTTAAAGATTTTCACGCTTTTTTTCAAGATTTATTTTCACTATCAATGCTATAAGCACACTCAAAAACGCTTTATAAATTTATATTTTGCATTATGCATATACAACTAAATATTTTTGCACTCATTGTTATCGTAGTATAAATTGAATGAGTGCACAATACTCGGGAGCATACAGAAATGTTCCCGCAAAAACAAAAGACAGACAAAAACAAGCGTTTGTGGCAACAAACTGTAGGGAAAGCAATAAGAAGGCAGCAGCAAAGCAATAGTTGAACGATTTTAAAGCGAAATAGTAGCAAAAATATAATGTGAATAGTGTAAGCAATGATAAATAACAACAAAATGCAACAAAAATTCGATGATGCGCTAACATATTGATAGCAAAAAGCAATTTCGTGGCACAGGCACAGAACAAAAGTTGAAGCTATTAAAAAGCGAAATACGTATATGTAACTATCATATGTAGGTGTATGCATGGATATGTATGTGTTTGCATGTCCATGTATGTTTGCACAAGCACATAAGTAATTCAAGTGGTAATGCGAAAAAGGTTGTAGCAAATCAATAAAAAACAGACAGCGAAAGCAACAGCTAACGCCATACATGCCAGCAGCAAAATGTTACGTATACGCCATGTGCGCAAATCGATTAACACAGTTGTTGGTGTGCGGATTTTTGCTATTGTTTTGATATTTTATTTATTTTTAGCAATATTTTTATTTCTTTACGTAGGTAGACGATGTGTCAGGTTAAATTTTGATACTGCAAAGTACATAAAAGCAACAACAAAGAAATAGAAAATGGTTGATGAGCCAATTATTTTGTTAATTTTTATTATTTTTAAACACTGAATTGTGGGTATATGAAGTTTGCCACGAAGTTTGTACAACCCAAAAGTAAGCGTCGGAGATCCTGAAAAGTATATATAAATGATTAGTGAAGATTATATAAATAGGCAGAAAGATCAGAGTATTGAGCTTAGTCTGTTCACACATAAAATTGTTTACCTCAGTATGCTTGCCCTTGTGCTTTTGTATACGCGAACTAGTCCGTCAGTCTTGAGATATCGGCCTAAAATTTTACACATGCTCTTTTATAACTAAGAGGCTTCTTATAGTATGTTGAAAAATGTCATTATTGGGCCACAGAATCATGTAGCAGTCATACAAACTGGACGTTCAAAACCAAGTCCTTATATGGAAAACTTTTTTATTTGACAAGATATGTACACCAAATTGAAGGTGAATTATAACACAAAGCAACGATATAATTTTCGAAATTTTTTTTGGATCCAAGCATTTTAGCGTATAGCTGCTATACAATCTGACTGTTCAAAAATATGTTCTTGTAAGGAAAACTTTTTTATTTGACAAGTTATATACACGAAATTTTGTGTGAATTATTGCCAAACAGAATACTATAATCGCTAAAATAGGTTTTCAGATCGGACAATATATATATGTAAATATATGCTATATATTTGCCATACAAAGTGAAAGTTCAAAAATCAGTTCTTGTAAGGAAAACGTTTTTATTTGTGGATATATAGTAACAAAATTTTGAGTGAATTGTTGAAAAAAAGAATGCTACAATTCTCATACATTTTTTTAAAGATCGGACGACTATAGTACATAGCTGCCATACAAACTGACTATTCAAAAATAAGTTGTTGTATGAAAAGCTTTTTTATTTGTAAAGAAATCTTCACAAAATTTGGAGCGGATCGTTGGAAAAAAGAATGCTACAATATCCAAAAAAATATTCCAGATCGGATAACTATACCATATAGCTGTCATACAAACTCACTGTTCAAAAATGCGTACTTGTATGAAAACTTTTTTATCTGTGAAGTGTATTATTACTACAGTGCAACATTTTTTCTTGTTAACGTGTTTTTTTTAATATACACCACCTCAGCTCTTGCCACACACACATACACGGCGCTTGTAAACACAAATTTCAGTGTACAAATACAAAATTTGCGGTAACACATTGCATGCAATATTGATAATGGAATGTAACTACAATGCAATGAATGCCTCGCTATATGAGCAACACATACATGTACGTGTACGTGTATATGTGTAGTCATATGTGTGTTTGTACTGTGTGCAAGGTGTTGAAGAGTAAATCGTGATATTGGCGCTGCCAACTGCTACCTACCGGCTGTCGTGCCACTAGAGAGCATTGTTATTGCGCGCAGCCAGCACGTATGAAAACAATAACAGCACTCAACATTGCTTATAATAAAATAAGCGCTACAAATAAATATTGAATACACATAGCATGCATATGCATATAGTAATAATCAAAATAACAAACAACAAGTTATAAAGTAGCAAACAACAATAGAGCGCGCTTGTTTGTGCGAAAATTGGCAATTCGATTTTGTGGCAGCAAAGAAAAAAAATTAAATGAAAACGTAGTGTCGTAGTATATGTGTGCAGAAACTGACCAGCCGGTGGTAAGCTTTTATATACAAACAATGTTGTTATAACAAAAACATTTTTTCTATTATTTTCTTTATAAAAAGCACCAGCCACAACACCTGACTGAGCCCACAAAGCCTGCCAGCGCCTGCATGAGTTTGATATACTAACAAATGTAGGCATTTATACGCCTGAACGCTGTTATAAGTGCGCGCCAAATAAATGCCTGAACAAATATAAGTTACAAATACAACTTACATATATTTGCTTGTTATTTTAAGCACAGACGCTTTTCTTTATCGCCGTCAAAGTTCGCAGTTGGCCACCATTGAGCAGCGAACGCCTTTGGCTGACCACGGCGCGCACCTGTGACTCAAGCAATTTGGTCAATTTTTCGAAGGTGCATTGGCCGTTTTAAGGGTCATTGTACAAATGTAGCTATATGTACGCTTGCCTCACTTTGCCTTGTCTTCTTTCGATTATTTTCTTTTTTTTGTATAAAACTCGTTTTCTTCTGCTATTTGGCTAACTTTAAGCGCACAGGTAGACAGCCTTGTGCCTTAGAATTGACCACAGCTAGCAGAAAAACTCAAGCTCGCACCCAGCCACATACACTATACACCGTTACGTATAGCCTTCTTATCTGTCTACCTTTGTGGTATAGTGATATATGACAAACGACCTTGAGAAAATTGCAGAATTGAACTTTGAACGCAAGAATGGTCATGCATGTATATATATATGTGTGTAAGAAAGGAGAATTCACTTTCATATACATATGTACATATGTAAGAAAGAGGAATATCGAAAAACGTTTTTGGCTGGGTTTACTATAAAGAGCGGAGATTTAAGCTTTTAACTTTTCATAAATTTACAGGGAAAGAAAACACGATAGAATAGAAACCACTCATGTGAAACAAAATTTGAGTTTCGGTTATAAAGTGGTTATATATTGGTTATATATTGATTATATCTGACAGCGAGAAGATGAAAATTTTATGGTACATGCATATATTTAATGTGATGTAGTGAATCGTAAGCATTAAAAAATTCAAAATAAAATTTGAGTTTCGGTTATAAAGTGGTTATATATTGGTTAGGCATTGATTATGCGGTTATTAATTGGTTATTTTCATAGGTTTACAGCTGAAAGAAAACTCATATTGAAACAAAATTTGAGTTTCGGGGTTATCAAATGGTTATATATGGTATAGTCAATATGTTGGCTATATTATATGCTAAATATATATTTAATATGATCTAGTGAATCATAACGCGATAAAAAACTAAATTTCGATGTTTTTGATGATACGTTGTTTTGCATTATAGCTGACGATATAGCGAAAACCCGCTCAAATTTCTCCCAAACAACTGCATTTATACCACAATTTTAGTATGTAGCAATTTTCAACTAAATATGCGCTTATCGTCTCAACGATTTGTAAAGGTTTGCGCGTACGTCTGGCTGCGCGATTTTCGCGAGAAGGCAGCCAGCAAGTGCCTGTGTTTATGTGCGCATGCTTACTTGTGCATGACAGCCGCGCTGATGTGAGCAGTCGTGTGGAAAGTAAAAATAATAATTTGAAACAAATAAAGGGCTCTAAGTAGCTAACAGTCGCCGTTGGGAGCAAGTGGCGTAGACATAAGCAAATAAAGTGGATTGTATTAGGGATAAAGCGAGGATATGTGTGTAAAAATTGTATTATATAAATAAGTGATTGTAAATATTTAAAGGAGCTGCTGAATGCAGATTGAAAAAGTGAAATGAAGACAGCATTTTTGCGATTTTTGTTAAGTAAATGCTTAAATTGAAGTTTTTGTTAGGGAAGTCGTGAGTATTTTGGTGAAATTAAAGCTGCGAAAGATTTCTAAAGATTTCAAGAGAATACAAGATTCAAATTTTACTAAATGAACCTCAAGAGTAACATTAAAAACGAAAGAAAAAATTGTAAAAGCTGTACCATCGCTTTATTCTTCTGGGCTTAGCATATATAGATCTTCTTCTCCGAACCTTACTTTTTATACTAAGACTAAATGATCCTTCAATTGGTATTGCGACCGTAAAAGTGAGACCCATGTTGCTGTAAACAGAACGTTTTCATTCCCCAACAGATAAAAATAGACCAATGGGTGAAATAGGAACAGGAGCGGGCTTCTTCAGTAGTAATCCATAGGCAGAACGTAGTTTCAAACTAAATGACCACAATTCAATCTTTCAAGCGAAATACCCCGAATTGTGGACATTGCAGGATGTGCCAAATGAGCCATCTACTCTAACTACATAAGTCTTCTAGTGGATAGCCAAGTCGACATTAAGGCTAATTATTGGATAGCCCAGAGGCCAATAAGGCTAATTCGTAGCGCCGAATACCAAGTATCCTTGCGTTCGGTTTTGGAAGCAGGCAATAACTAGACTCTCACCAGGTAACCCATCAATTGGGTACCTGATCATATAGATAACAAACGTCATTACGATTCAGAAGATAGACTAAAGCACTAACTTTCGATTCTTTCTATCATGTATATTAAATATATATAATTTAAAGTCATTTTTAATCAAAGAATGCTAGCATCTCTCACATCTAGACTACACTTAAGACTCTTCTTTGCGCACTCCCGTCTCTCTCCAAGCGATTTTTTATACCATATAAAAAAGAAATCAGTTACTACAGGCATAAAATCGCAGTCAGCGCCTAACTTTCCACTTATCTAGCAATCGATGCTGTCGCTTCAACGTCGCTGTCGCGCTGCAATAGTGTCATGTCATGCCTATTGCCTTCTGCCATGCCGCAATTGTTGCGATTGTTGTTAGGTGTCTACTTGCTGTCACTCTGTTGTGACTCATTTCGTCCTCGTCGCGCCGCGCACACACTCAAGACATTTACTACGCTCAAGACGATGCTCAAGTGGCGCTTCAGCTATACGAAGTTGCTTCAGCTATGCACTCATCGACTCAACGTTGCTGCTCGCTAGCGCCTGCTCTTGCAGCTGTTGTAGTGCTAGCAAGTGGGTTCACCATTTGCTCCGTTAAATATGTACAAAACTGTTTAGCTGCCATGCTCTTATTTATATATTCTTATTTCTGTCGTCCTTGCTTGCTTACTTTCGTTTATTTCTCGTTTATTTGTGTGTATATTAACTATGCTGCGCGCCACCACTGCAGCCTCTGCTCGTTTGCTCCACACAGCCTACTTCATTTGCCATATTTCATCTGCTTAGCATTTTCTTATTGCTTTTCCTAACGGCGTGCTACTTAACTGCTCTGCTCTGCATCAATTCCTACCAGCCTTCGTATGCATATATAAACGTATATGCTATACACATACACACACACAAACACATGCCCATATTTTATGCTATTTTATTTTACGACTATACGCTGCTGTTGGTTTTTCCATGAGAATTTATTCAATTTAATACCCAAACGCGTGCAGCATTGCCGCAAGGATATGAAAATCGATAAGGTGCCTAATAAGATGAAAGTGTGCCAGATAAGCGAAACACACTTAAGGCCTAACAGCAAGGATAACAACAACAACAGCAACAGCAAGACGTTGCTTGGCAGACAATCAGCCAGCTCGTTCGGCGAGTTTTGCAGATTTCACACACTAACATACACACATACACACCGAAATGTTTGTTACGTATACGCCCCGTGGCCTACGTACTAAGCAGTATGTGTGTGCTTGTCATTTTATTTATAAGTATTTATGCTTATAACCCAACAAATAAATACAAAGGCAACACTGCCACTATTATATTTGTGTTTATGCTATGGATATTTGTTTATCTTTGTTATGGCGCCAGGTTTTTGCAATTCTCTGATTGCGTTATTTTGCCATTTGCTTTGGCCTGTTGAGAATTTTGCGCTTAGTCAATATGCTGTGGGGAGAATTTTTGCTTGATAGTCAATATTTTTTCTTTCTAATAATATTTAATACAATTTCTACTTGCGTATTTATTGTCGCATTACCAGAGCCAATTATTGAGTGGTACTATGTGCTAAAATGACCGATTAGTACGAAATCAATAGCGTAAAGAGGAGCTAAACTAGTTCTACAATGATATTAGTAGAGTGAAGAGTTCCAGTTTGGAGTTGTGGTGGTCATTTGCCCTCAGAGAAAACTCTCATATGGTTTAAAACTTCAATCAACTAAAAACTTGTCTATGCTGACTTAGATTTTTTTGTGAAACTCTGACACAAGTGTATGCTTGGAGGTCTAATAAAGAGATTTTTCAAGTTTCTACCACAAATGTTGAGAGAAAATTAGTTTAAAACAAGAACAAATTAGCTAAAAATAAGAAAAAGCATAAATTTCGGTTGTTCTGTATTGTTCAGTTTATATGACAGCTATATGCTATAGTGATCGGATCTGAATAATATTTTTTGGAGCCTTAGCGTTACCTTGGAAAATAATCTGTGCCATATTCCGTCAAGATTTCTTGTCAAACAACAAAGTTTTCCAAACAGGGACTTGGTCTTGAGAGTTCAGTTTGTATGGCAGCTATAAGCTATAATTATCCAATCTGAAAAATTTATTGGTAAATTATAGCTCTGCCGTAGGTTATAACGCATGATAAGTTTCGTCAAGATATCTTGTCAAACAACAAAGTTTTCCATACAGGGACTTGGGTTTGATCGATCAGTTTATATGACAGCTATATGATACAGTGGCTCTATATCCGAGATTTCGACAAATGAGTAGCTGCTTAGAAATATAAGTATGTATGCAATACTTCAGATCGATATCTTTAAAACTAAGGGACTAAACAGACCCATATAACTTCAAGTGACTTAACGCATCCTGCTGATCATGCATATACATACACTTTATGGGGTCGCTGACGTTTGTTTATGGCTGTTGATTGTATATTTAAATATATTAATAAGTGCTTTGGTTAATTCAGTGGACTTACGACATAGAGTAACCACAGATTTTTCAACTCTGCTTACAAAATTTCACTAATGGTTTGCCTTATATTTTTCTAATAATATATTCAAAATTTATAAAAAGTTCAAACCGCTTGATGGCAAAAAATCACAACTAATTTCATAAAAGGTCCCTGGGCATTTGAAGGCATTGACATTTGCCTTCGTGCACACGTACGCGACACGCACACTACACTTGTAACTTTTGACATTGACAAGCCATCGTGACCAGCGCCGCCTGTCGACCCAAAGTCAGCGTAAACATGACAACAAAGCGTGCGACACACACACACATCACAGGCGGACGACTGACAAGCGGCGGATGGCGCATGGCGGTTGTTGGCTACCGACAGGCCGGTCGCCTATGTTCAAAGCACGAACAATGCCCATCAGCGTTGACGGTGCTCAAAAGCGAGCGACCAACTGACAGGCGTGCTAACTGTCTACACAATAGAGACACATGCAATTGACTGGGCCGCCGCTAACTGCAGCTGCTGGCTGGCGGCCGCACTCAACTCAATTGCCTGCCAGTAAGCAGTCCATGCATTTCACTAAAGTTTTGCGCATTTCATTGTGCCGCGTCTTTTTGCCGTCGACACACATAAGCATACACACACATACGGTCACTCATATATGTATATTTCTATATTTATTTCGTTATCTGCCGCTGTTTGCATTTGTGTGCGTCTGTGTGCCTTTCGCCAAACAAAAGATCTGTCAACGTCGCCGCCAGCCTCACCTCACACTCGTGCCGCTGCCGACGTTGCGCTTTGCCCACAAAGTGGTCACTAACCCAGCAACAGACGACGAGCGTATCCCCAACGTGACTGCCAGCAAAGCACAAAAATAAACAAAAGTCCACAACAACAAATAAGCAAAACAAAATAAAAGTTTCAAAAACCAACAGCAGCAACAACAACTTCATCAACGACTCCGACTAAAAGGCACAACACACTTAAAGCGAGTGTGAGTAAAGTGTGTAAAACAAACGCTGCCCAGCCGCTCGTCACTCCTTCTGTGCTCGCGTTACGCTCCCGGTGGACCTTAAACTGCTTTTTGTTGTAAACACTTTACTTTTGTGCTTAGCTTTTGTTATTATTATTATTATTTTTGTTATTGTTTTTATTTTTAGTTTTGTGCATTTTTTTTTGGTTTTGCTTTGGTTTTACTTTCTGTGTGGTAGTTGTTATATTTGTAGCTTTTGTTTTTGCCGCTATCACTGTCACTGCCGGCCACTGGGATATTTTTGACTTCAAGTGACCTTCGCTTGTCATTTATAATTTTCGTTAGTCATGCTCATACACACACACACTTCCCTATAATATTTGTCTGCGGTAATTTATGTGTGTGTGTGTTGATTTTTTAAGTGCAAAAAGTATTAAACGGAGCGTTGAAAACTTGTAACTTGAATTATTTTCTCGGCGTCTAACTCATTTAGTATAAATTTGTTAACGAAAAATTAAATATTAGTACGGTGCCAGGAGGTTGCTGAGCGCGACTATGGAACCTAGATAGAACCTAGGGCTTTGAGATTGCTGGGCAATCCTGAATCAGGAGTTCTGGAGTTTCCTGTTCCATGTCGCAAAACCGGCACTTTGCGCAAGAGGCTCTGCCCATGTTGGACAAGTGCTTCCTGAGCCTGCGGTGCCCTGTATAGAGTGCGAAAAGGAGGCGGAATTTGTCTCGGGATATGTTGCTCATATCCCAAAACCTCTACCCATCTTCCAACTCTTTTATGGTGTGGGGACCTACCACAATGCACGGTTGTGGCCCCGTCATCCTGGACGCTGCCGCAGAACTGGCTAGTTCCTAGGCTAGCTCATTGTCGGCTACCCCCTTATGCCTTGACGATATAAGTTCTTCTGCACACTGACTTATAGCAAATTGGTATAGATAGTTTGGTATGTGGTCCCGCAATGCCTGCTCCAATGTCTTCCGATGTTGTCAAATCGTCAGTGTACCACTGGATAGTGCTGGTCCCAGGTCAAGCATGGAATCGCTCCACTCCGCCTTCTCTAAACTTATTTGTAAAGTTTACCCTCTCCGTAATGATGTCCCTTGGAAGAAGGGCCAGTAGTGTGTCTTCCCCTAATGCCTTCATTTGTCGAGACGACATTATCTTCCCTTTGCTAAAACCCTCTGCTGACATGAGCAGCATGGTAAGTTTTGCTATCTGTTTCATCACTAAATGCAGCGGTGTGAGCTTCAGCATGACTTCAAGTGCTGTGGTTTTGAAAGTGCGCATTCGATAGTTGAAGGCGTGACGAAGACTGCGTTGTCTTCGATGCGCAAGCAACCGCTCCATAAGTGACAATAGGCTTTACGATCATGGTATACAGCCACCTGTTGATACCTGGCTTGCAGCACCAGAATCTGCCAGCTAGGCGTCTGCATATGATGAGTAACTTGGTGCCTCTGGACAGTGTTATTTCCACGTGCCTATTCCATCCTCAGGTGGAGTTTAATGTGACGCCTAGTAATTTGACCTCTTTAGACACCTCAAACTCTCTGACACCAAGTGTTAGGGGCCTCCCGATCCTAAATATATTCGCTTTTAAAATGAGACGATGGTTATTTTTGACGGGTTGATAACCTGTATTGCACCATCATATTGCTAGACTTAAACTCCTTTGCAAAAAAAATTTTTTTGTGATACAATTTTTTCAATATTTGTTTTGTTAAAAAAATATTAAAAAATTTTTAATAATTTTTTTTGTGAAATAAATTTTAAATATTATACAAAAATGGTTTATTACTTTTATTATTTAAAATTAAATATTAAAAAAAATTTGTTTGGTTTAATAAAACATTTCCAACATTTTTTTTTGTGTTAAAATAAACAAATAAAATAAAACAATATTTTTGTAAAACTTGTTTTTGTTTCGTAAAATACTTTTTTTTTACAAAATATTATATCATAATAATTTTTTTTAATAATCTTTTTAGTTAATAAAACATTTTTAATAATTGTTCTTAGTAAGTTTTTTTTAAATATTTTTAATAATAATTTTGAATGAAGTTTGTTTAATAAAATATTTCATAAAAAATTTAGTTTTTGGTAAAATATGTTTAATAGTTTATAGTTTTTTGTGTACAAGAATATTAAAAAAAAAATTTGTTTAATAAAATAATTTAAATATTTTTTGGGATAAAATATTTCAATAATTTTTTTGTGCTAAAATATTTTTTAATAATTTTTTGTGTAATAAATAGTTTTTGGTATTGGTTTTTTTATAACAAGATATTTTTAATAACTTTTTCCAGTACTTTTAGCGGTTATATTTTCAAAATTTTTTGTTTTGTTTGATATATATTTTTAATAATTTTTTTATAGTATTAGTCAAACAAGATATTCCAGTATTTTTAAATAAAATATATTTGAAATAATTTTTATGTTCAATAAAATATTTTTAACAATTTTTTTTAATGAATTTTTTCACAGTATTATAAATATCATCTAAAAATAAAAATTATATCAAGCGCCTTTCTCTTTACAACACTTTACTAACTTTAAGAGAGCATATGACATCTGGCTTGCTAGTTGTGCTCATAATGAAACTAGTAAATAATTTTTTTTTCCAATTTTTAAGCAAAAAACTGAAGGTTGCTCAAGAATAATTTTCTTAAGATAACTTCCATAAATGTTCCGAATCTCATTCATTATTCATTAATGGCTTATACCAATATTTTTACCTTTCCCGAAATGTTTAGTAGTAAAATTTGAAAATATATTTAGATTCATATCAATACAAATTCTCCAATTTTGCACTTCTATCGTTATTCCCACGCGCTATATATTAGCTCCTGCATTCTATTATCAAACTGACTTTGTATGCCGGAAGTACGTAAAAAGCCAGATACTCTCACAGCTCTAGCGCTATGTGTTGTCACATAAAATAACGCGCTCACCGCTGATGCCACGCACACTGCCGAGCAGCTTAGTGTGTATTTTAATTACTCGCCACAATGTGGCATGAAAACCGCTACAAAATATCAATTTTACGCGCACAAAATGTGAAACAATAACGATAGTTGAAGCAAGCGTGACAGCAGCAACAACAACAAGCGCATAGCAACAACATGAAATAACACAAATAGCAAACAGTTATAAATTTACAACAAAATAATGCAGACAGCAGCTAATAGGCAACAGAAAGCTTAAGGGGAATGAAGATATATATAGATATTTAAGTGTATAACTATTTGTGTGTATAGAAAATCATGTATACACACGCTTATATGTATATATCGTATATATGTATATATATTTATAAGCAAAGTTTGTATATAAAATATTGATAAATAGCTAGAGACAGTTAAATATGCATATTGAGGCACATAGCTCACTTGCAGCTGACAAACTCAACAAATTTGACACGCGAACGCAGCGCGTTAAGTAAAGAGTTGAGACATACACACATATATACATAAACATTTTTGAATAAGCTATAACTGGGCACGTATTTGTGGCCTTTCAGGTGCGGCAGGCCGTAAGCAAGCGAGTATATTTGTTGGCGTTACGCTTACCTTGACAAACTACCTTCAAAGGCGCTAAGTTAGCAGCAAAGTAGACACACACATAGACGCACATATGAGCGCTTGTATATATTAGTTTGCAAATTTGTTCATACATACACATACATATATACATATGTGCAACAGCCTTATCCAAGGCACGACCAAAGACATTTCGTGCTTGCAACGTGTGCGCACGTTCGATTTTGTTGGCAATAAATTATGCAAAAATCGAATAATGTGCTTTGGCAAAGCCATTGCAGGCGGCGTGTGCGCCACAACACCACGGGCGAGCAACGTGTTAAGTCTTCCACTCGATCGGTTGTGTGTTTCAAGCGACTGTTGCTGTTGCTTGGGTGGTGGTGCTGGTGGCGGGCTTGCAACGCGTTGGCAGTGGCAGCCGTTAAGCGCAACTCAAGCGTAACGCAACATAAAATTGTATGGCAAAGTAAACTGAATTACGAGCGCACGCGTGTGGCACACACACACACATAGATATACCATGAAGAGATGCTCAATTGCTGTGGCACCGAAAGTTTTCGCCCATACCAGCAGCTAGCAGGCTGCGACGTGCCGCCATTGCTCATTGACTACGTGCGTACGTGTTGCATGCATATGCATGTGCGTTATTATTGTTGCTGTATCCTACCCATATATGTATGTATGTAATTATATAGTTTGCTTATTCTCTCATTTGCACTTTATTGCGCACTTTTTTCTCTATTCGCGCCCATTTTATTATAATTTTCGGTTATTTGGCGAAGCAGCGTGTCAAGTCATATAAATAACGGTTTTAAGTGGTGTGAAGCGCTGTGCGTACTTAGCAGTAATGTTCTGGCAAGCTTGCAGGCAAAGTAGCTATTTATTTTCTACGCTGTCTTATCCACACTCATATATATATTCGTTCCTTTGCATACAAAAGTACCTGCTCGCCCACACCATATAGTATTTGAAATTGCCGATTTGTCTGCTATTCGCGCGTGTTTTCATTAATTTGCCATGTTGCACGCGCTTTTCATACCGTTAGGCACGGTCTCACTCCTCGTCATGCTCGCATTGTCTACTCTCTTGCGCTCTGTCGCACTGCCTCACGCTGGCGCGCGCGTTCTGTTTTATTGGTCGCAGCCACTGGTGCGTATGAGTGATTTTAATTAGTTTTATTACCCAGCAAATATTGGCGCATGGATTTGAGCGCCTGTGTGCGTGTTCGCCTGGTATATGTGTGCGCCGTTTGTGGGCGGACAAATTGAAAAATATAACCATAAGTCGCATTAGTATGCCAATATTAATTACATTTTTGTATGTTTAGCCGTTGAATGGCTGTGCAAATGCCGGTGCAGTGAAGCAAACAGACTGAGGTGGCAATTGACCCCAAAAAAATTAAAAAAAAATACAGATAAAAAATTTAAATAATAAAAAAAACATGGTGACTAACTTTTAACGACACTGAGGGGACATGATTTTTTTATTGTTGTCACACAAATTTTTTGTTGTAAATTTTTATGAGTTTTTGTTGAGCAGAATTTGCGCAAAATGTTTCGCTCTTGGGTAATTTTGGTTACTTACGAAATATTTTATTACCCAACAGCGCAAATGTTTGATATTCATTCGAAATTTTATTTAAAATTGTTTTTTTTTTTTTAATTTCGGGACACAAGCAGAAGTTCTTCCTTAGCAAGCCTTAGGTAGATGAAGACAGCAAGATTTTACCTAGAGCCTGTCTTAGATAGATTAAGACGATAAAATTGTATCTATTGTAGATTATCGTTGCCTATCGATAGTACTGTGAAAAATGTGATTCCGAAATTTGAACTGGTAGATTTCACTCCCAAGCCTTTGCTAAGGCGCGTAATAAGGCAATGATTAGTACGAGCACCTCCTTAATTTCATGACTTGTATGCTTATTGCTCGGGCTAGTTAGAGCTTTTAGGATTAATCAAAGCTTGAGAAAGCACTCCTACGATCATCTCGCGAAGTCACAGTAATCTTTTAATGATTTCTCCACATATTATTTGACAAAATATTGTATAAAGGTATGCAATACCAATTAATACCTGCCTTCATAGTGAAGAACTTAGTGTTAGCGAACCGTAACTGAACTTTAAAAAAAATCTATGACTACTCCTGAAGGTATGCTAGTGTACAGGTAAATTTGTAAGCTACACCTAAATGTATGCTAGTAAATGAGTTTGGCTTATAGAAGAAAAGCTATGAGGACCTGGCACGTAAATTTACCTTAACAAATGAGTTTGACGAATAAAATAGAGATATGAAGATGCCTAAAAATATGCTAGTAAAATAAATACTTGCAACTGGCGCTCAAAAGTATGCCTTAAACAAAAAACTAGACTATGATGACGCCTAAAATTGTGGTAGTACCATAGAATAGCTTTCGTACCATCTCCAGACATATTTAAAATGATATTTTAACCATTTCTTTACACTTTATATTATAAAAGGCTCTATAAAAGTCTCTAATTTCACCTGTCTTGTTAGTGAAACACATTTTTGTTTTGGTTTATATCATTTTTGGTTAGTAATTGATTTTCATTGAAAACATAGCTGAACTTCTTGGCGAAAAATTTGTTATAATGCCTGAAGGTATGCTAGTGTATAGAAACACTTACTTACTTGTGCTTGTATGTGTAAACTTCAGAGAGCTTACGCAAAGTAAAAAATTTTGATGATGCCTAAGGATGTGCTTGCGTTTGAGAATAGCCTTTTTATGCTGCTCAGGTAGAGTCACATCGATCTTTGAGCGATTTCGTGTATGTTTCTGAGGACTTAATTAAAAATCTAAGACGACGCGTAAAGATAAAAGCCACATTATTTGATCAAAACTGTATAAAAGTATGCAATCTCACCTAATACCTGGCTTCTTAGTAAGCACTTAGTGCTTAGCGATTTGTATCGTAAATATAACTGAACTTTTGAGCGAAAAATCTGTGATGACGACGAAAGGTATGCTAGTAAATTGGCTCACAAGCTGACGCCTAAAGGTAGGCAAGTCATGTGCTTCTGAAGATTTAAACCGTTTTTTAGACAAATTATAATTTAAATAAAAATTGGAATTTAAATAATTATAAATTAAATAAAAATATTAAATGTTCCCTCGAAAACAAAATTTTAATCCACAATTTAAAATGTCGTGTTTTCTTTCTTTGAGAAAGTATATCCAAAATTAAAAAAAAAAAAATATTAAGTTGTATTGAAGTGTAACCAGTACTACTGCAATATATATGCTTAGTGGGCTTCTCCAAGGCGAACTCTAGCTCTAACAAGTACTAGTATACCAACTAAACTTCAAATCATTACTAAAACCTTCAACAGCAGCAAATACTCTCCATTAGCTACTAGAAAATTCCTTTTGCTTAACTCTTTTCTCACTGTGCAACAAACGTATTAACACCAATAAATCCATGTGCAGTTGTCTCTTCAGCAATTTTTTACACACTTTGACAACGACATAAGCTGAAACTGCTTTGTAGTGCGCGCACCACTCAGCTATGCCCCATATGATGCCTATTAATCCATTAAAGGCCACCCCCCAAAAGCATTTCCCGTTGATGCTCAATGAAATTTCTGACTTAGGCAACAACTTTTCTTCGTGCTGTGTGCTTTCTTTACACTTTTCGTTAAGCTTTCTTAGTCGCTGGCTCAGCAAGAGTTTGCATTTCAGGCAATGTTTGATCAACAAACTGGACGACGTAAGGATATGTGCACACACAGACACACATACAGTCAAACAAATATGTCTTTATATGTGTTTCGAGTGGTTGTAAGGCCGCGTTGACAATGTGTAAAGCGCATTTGTATGTGTGCGGGTGTGCGTTGGTAACAAAAGTGCATATGGCTAATGACAACAACAATAATATGTCTGCAATAACAAAAAGATTACCAACATTGACTTAAGTCATTACCCTACTCATCTGCCAAATTGCACTTCAGTTACATTGCTGCCGCTGCTCCCGCTGCTACTGCTATTGTTGTTGTTTTCGGATTGCAGCAACAACGTAGATATTGATTCAGTGCTTGCTGCAAACAAGCGTAAGCAACTTTGTCTTTGTCGATTACAGTGGCGTGTCATTGCTTGCTGCCGTCATTTAGCATTGTTCAATAATAGTAGCATGTGCAACAACAACAACACGAACTACAGCAACAACAGCAAAAGCATTGATAATGGCTGCTTGCATATATGCATGAACTGTTGAGCTGTTGAGCTACGGATTTGTGCTGATGCCACTGCTTGGCAAGTAATTTACTTGAAAGGCTCTGCCGTGCCGTGCCATCCGCCTGCCTGCGTGTGTGTGTGCCGCATATTTCAAGTGTCATCGATCTATTGAAGGCGAAGACGCAGGCATATAAGCGCATACAAATAATGCAGCTGTGCTGCGCCAGCACGCACTCACACACACATATATACATACATATATACTTATGGAAAGCAAGCAACGAGCTCATGCATATGCATGTGTGAGCTGTTGCTGCTCCTTCCAATCGACGTCTGTGCGTCTGCCACATACCGTTCTTGACTTGACTTGACTTGCAAGTCATTGTTTAGCCTCTGCGCTCATTGGCAATCTTTTGTTGCCATCGCACATACACACATTTATATACACAAATCTACACATACTTCCGAGAGTGTGCTGCTTATTGTTTTCAGCTGTCCTTTGTTGCTGTTGTTGCCTCGTAATTTCCTGTTAAAATTGTAATTTGCTTGTATTAATGAAATTATTGCGATAATAGCTTGGCCAAGTCATGGATAATTTAAATTCTTGCAACTCATTTGACATTTGTTTTACGAGCCGATATTGGCATTTGTCCGACACGTCTCCGAGGAATTTCCAATTTGACTGCGCTGTGGTCAATGTTGAGTCATGCACGCACACATATGAAAGTTATTTTTGTATTAGTATGTGTATTTGATATTATTACGAGTCAAGCGAAATTATTTAAGCCAGATATTGTGATTATGAAAATATTTTATTGCGGCCAATATGGCAGATTAGTCTAATTTATAATTGTAGTTAGCATAATTGAGTTATATTTTAGCGAAATTTCTATTGAAATCTCATACTTATTGATTTGGTACTTAATTTTCAAACTAAAAGCAATTTCAATAAGGTTAGAGTGTGACGATAAGCACGATTTTGTGCTTTTAATTTGAAAATAAAAAGATTTTTATTGAACTAGTTTTGAAAATGATCACAAATAGCTTCGACAAAGCCGGACTTTATGATTTATCTTCTTTGGCAAAAATTTGTTTTATTGTTTTGTGTTCCACATGGTTTCTACGTCGTCGAGTTATAGACCATGCATTTTACTGCTCTAGTATTCTAATGTGTTGCAATATTAAATTTTTTTATGTAAAAATTTTGCTCTTAAATCCATTAGCTACTCAGCTATCCACCTGCTATACGACTCAGCTAATATATTTTGTCCGTAAAGCTCATCCGATAACAGGTTGATCAGGTTTTGACAACCCACAAAACCGTATGTGGTCGCTGGATTGTCTAAGTTTTTTTACAAAACGGACTTTCTACAATAAAGTTAACCGGAATAATTTTGTAACCCTGGATTGAAATCAGCCTAAGAAAAGTGTCACTTGATCTCCTACTATCGAACTGGGGATGGCCCAGTTATTCAGTAGTAGAACACACGAGGAGAGGGAGAACTGACATCTTCTTATTCTACTGATAACGAGCATGTGATACCATTCCTCGCCAGATCGCCAGCCCCACCGTTACTCGCGATTCCGCTGTGGCCTGCTATCACTTCTCTAAATGATTTTTTTCGAATGCTTGGACACGTGTTCATTTCGAAACGTACACTGTTTGAGTCTGACAGTAACTTTCGCGATTATACATTTTCCGGGCCTTGGCTTAGTTAGGTTTCATGCCTGAAAGAACGCAACTGAACTACTACATGCAAGATGGCATTAGTTGACAGTGGTGTCGTAAAGCCAGAAGACTTATTATCGGTGAGAGACCACCAACTTTTACCAATGGTACCTCTGTAGCAGTAGAAAGCAATAAGAATATATTACGAATCCTACATACTCCACCGTATCTGCATTTGTATGATTTCCATATGCGGCGGTGGTGCCTTCGGGCTCTTGTATTTCTCGAAAACCAAGAGTTGTCGGCCCATAATTTCCCTTCTTTTTACGAATAGCTTCACGCAAATGACGCATAACACCCAAATGGTATTCCTTTTTGAAAGTTCGGCCGATCGGAAGGAATTCGGAGTGCACCACACCTCGATAATCGAAGAGAACTGTCAACATAACCTTGATTTTGGGACTGTTTTGACGTGGCTTTTTGGGCTTACGTTCACCTTTGGCACGACATTCGACCGAATGATCGTCTATTCCCAGATTGTAACCGTAGATCCAATACTCTTCGCCAGTAATAAAACGTTTCAAGATATTCTGGTAGTCGGAAATTATTGTTTGTCAGACGTTAACGCGAGGTTATTTTTGAAAAATTGAGTGATTTTGGATCCAATTGTACTTTTATTTTTCTTTAGGTTCAAATGGTATTTCAAAATAGGTTTCACTGATCCTTTCGATATTCAAACGAAGCCCATGAAATCTCTAACTATTAATCGTCGATGGTCAAACACAAATTTCTTTATTTTAGTGACGTGTTGGTCATCATTTGATGTTGATGGCCCTCCTGGACGTGGTTCGTCATCAACGAGTTCTCGACCCTCTTTAAATAATTTTTACTAATCAAAAACACTTGCTCGCGACAATCAATTATAACCGAAGACCTTTTACAACGTTCTGAATATTTCGAAAAATTTGATTTAATGCACAAAATTTAATGGGACTTCTTTATATGTGACCTGGTCTACGAAAAGGGGGCTTAGGTGTCAAAAAATGAATTTTTTTTAATTTTTTTTTAATTTTTATATTCTTTTATATTTTTTTTTTTGACACCTAAGCCCCCTTTTCGTAGACCAGGTCACATATACTAAACACTAGTGATTATTTGGATGTGATATTGTATATTATATTGACAGTTTATGAAAAAAGTGTCATTGATGAATATTTTTCTTGTTTCCTTTTCAGGTAAGTTCACGGCACTTTCCTAAATAATTTAGTAATTGGTAAGTGGACAACTTCTTAATGCAGTTATAAGCTTAAGCAGACATTTCTTTACGAAATATGCAGATTTTGTACTAATAATTATAGATTTAAGTACCATGAGAATGTTCTCAAATATATACTCACACATTCTCCACACTATTATTCACATTTTAGCTGCACTAACTTCAACAAGCTTTTTGCAATTAAATTTTTCAATGCAATTTTCCTTACTGACACAAAACCTCGCATAAGCGCCTAAAAATATGCCACTACCATGCAATCAAGCTGATTGTCGGCAACATTTTGCATGCTGAATGTCACACCCACAACTGTCGTAGCGCCAATTCAGGCTCAAACGCCTCATAGCATGCTACACAAATTGCAAAAATGCAATAGCACAATGCGTGCAACGCACACATTCATCTACATACATATGTGTGAGTGCACATGCAAATCGATCTGTGGAATTAACATTTTCAATTCGCACAAATGAAAATGGGTTTAATGCCGTCGTCGCCACTATCATTGTCATCAATGCCACACCAAACGCATGTCAACAGTTATTGAATATTAAAGCAGCTTTTAGGGCGCAAAATTTCGTGAAACCATATAAACCGCACAAGCGCCTGCAAATGCATGCAACACGGTGTACTTACTGTTAGCAGCATAGAGAGAGAAATTGTGTTGGAAAAATTATTTCAGCGCCTGTGTAGAGCCTTAGCGCGTACAACAACAACAACAACAATGGCGGGTATTAACGAAATGAAATGAAACGAAAATAGGCAATGCGCTCAAGCGCATGCCACTGCAAGTTTGTGTGTGTGAATATGCATATTGAGCAATGCGCGCAGAGAAGTTGTGCGCCTACATTGACAATTGCTTCACACACACATATGAAGGCTAGTGTATGCGTGTATGTAATATGTTTGTTCATATGTTTGACAAGCGCTGAGCGGCGCGTTGATATGCAATCGAGTGTACTATAATTGAGCCACGACCTGCTGCTGCCAAACAGTTTTGTGCTTGCATATGCGAGAGCGTGTGCGTTTGTCGCTCATCAACTGTGCCACAACGTGGGAGTTTGCATTGGGAAAACGCTCACCATTACGCACAATATCACTTCAAGCCACACTCCCTTCCCACCACAACACCGCGCGTTGTTACCGCGCCGCAGCAAGCAACGACAATTGTCGCACTTAACATTCACCAACAAAGTTGTCATTACCGTTTGGCATACGCAAGCAATACCCGGCAATGCATACAAACAAAACACACGCATACAAATACACGCACTCTATTACGCATACACACATACATAGATACATGCCATTCAACACGATTTCCCTGCAGTCCACAATTGCTTTCGCTGGCATTGTCATGCGCATCAACGGCATCATCGCCAGCATCAGCACCAGCAGCAGTGGCGGCATCACTTTCATGATTATTATGATGATCGGCAGCGGCAATGGCAACGCATCGTCATATCGTGATAACATGCCTGCCATTTAAATTGTTGTTGCTGTCATGTTGGGGGGTTTGAACGCTTTGCCTTTGCACCTTTCACTATCGCTATTGCGCCTGGTTGGCGGGGCATGGTTTGGCAGGTGATTACTTTCATTGTAATTGCACAAAGGATTTACATATGTTGTATGTATGTTGTTGTACATATATGTGTGTGCAGCGCGCAATAACTGCTTACTGTTATACTTATAACTGTTATTGTTGCCGTAGAAAATCGAAATTTGCAGATTTTTTATTTCTTTCTTTATTTTTCTGTGCCTTAATCGACTTAAAATTGTGGCGGGGAAAGTGAAAGGTAAATCTCACAGCAGCAGAAGATTTTTTGTGGCAGATTATTATAAATTAAAGTACCATAAATGTCACAGATTTATAAATTATTTTGGTTAGAGCATGAAAAACGAAAGGTTGGTGGTAGAGTTTATGATGATTGGAGGACTTCTGGTAGTAATTTTAAATAATATGTAAGCTGAGTTCAATTTTAACTGTTTCTTTGGAAGATTGTATTATTGCTTTGGACAATAACCCATGTGAAACTTTTTGATGATATCTCGTTCAATGAAAAAAGTTTTTCGTTTTTCGATCATTCAGTTTGTATGAGAGCTATATAATATAGTGCTCCGATCTGAAAAAGTTCTTCGGATTGGCCCTGAGTGCACTGCATATGCCGATGAGTACTCCTCGTTGAATACTCTTCTTTGCAAATCTAGTATTTTATAGGGTAATCCACCACATAAGGTACCTATAGAACATAACGAGCTTGACTATGGTGTCGTAGAGCCTGCGGACTACCTGAGGTGAGAGATCCGATGCCTTCTTTGCTCTTTTCTCGATAAGAAAAGATATAAAAGTTTTCTATCTAATAAGACTATGTACTTCCTGCATCCGCAAATTGCAGATGGATGCTTCTCATTCGCGGCAATGAATCAGCCGGGAACTTGTATCTCCTTGCAATCCCCAACGCATAAATAAAAAAAAAAAAAAATAAACTGATGAAGCTGATTGAACTGAGTGGCTATACTTTAGAAGGTTGTAGCACAAAAACTATTTCAGGTGTCGATTTAAAATTAAATCTATGTTGTCATTTAAAAAAAATATATATTTATTTTTTTTTATTTTAAATCTAGATGAGTTCTTTAATATATTTAAGCGCTTTAAAACCCCTTCAAAGCTTTGCTGGAAATTCACTTTAATGATATAAGCTGAAATCCTCGCTCAGGCAAAGGTAAACTCGCTTGAATGCACGCTTACTGGCCATACAATAGAGTTTCGCTTTGATGCTGCTGGCTACTCAAGTATGCAGCATGCTAATCTACCACCACAAACGCTCCCAACAATTGCGCTGCTGTCACAACACAAAAGTGAGTAGGGATGTATGCGATTAAAACGTTGCTTTGTGCGTTAGCAGCAGCGCAAGATTCTGCCAGAGATAGTGCTACTGTGGTTTATAGAAAGTGCTGCAAAAATATGAACCATAATAACGAAGTAGCCCAGTGTAAGCGGAGACAATGAAAGGCATTATGGCATAATTGAAATTTCATTGTGGCCACTTGTTGTTATTAATGATTTGGGAAAGTTACTAGTAGTGGCGGTGCAATCTATACTGTACTATTGTGTGATAAAAGTGGATCTGTGGTAGAAAATTAATTAAGAGATTTTTGTAAAAATTAAGAGATGGTAAATCTTATTCCTTTATTTATTTTTTTTTAATATTCTTAAATTTTTTATTTTTGATTAAAAAAATGTTGCTGGTCGACTAAAATAGTACATGTTTTTTTTATTTATTTATTAGTATAAATATAAAAAATAAGCTGAAATTTGATTAGAAACATGAAAAGACTTTTTCGATTACCCAATGTAGTACATTAGTGTCTCGGTACTCATATTTGTATGCTGTCATATTGTAACTGACCTCTCAGGTATCCCATTAGCATTATAGAAAATAAAATCATTTACGTTTTCCCAAGGAGTATTATTCAAACTTACTCAATAACATGATTGAAATAATTAATCAAATAGTCAGCGAAGAAATTAATAGTTACGCATACGCCATGTAGGCCCGCATGTGAATTTCTATCATATAATTTATAAGCACAAAACCCAATGTAACAATGAATATCACATTATGTTGTAACATACTGCAATAATTGTAGCTGATTAAATGTTTGGAAGATAATATAACGGCATTGTTTTCACTTGCAACAATATACATTTGTATGGGAAAATTAACGTCGTTGCATGCATGAACACTTATGTCAGCTAACTACGTTGCTATATGCATATATGTACATGTAATGCATATATTACTAAATTCAATTATTCGTTAAATTCACTTACTTAAACACACCGCTTTCGCCTCTACCGGTCAACTGCCGTTGCACTTGTTTGTGGTTTGAGGTTGTGGTCGGTTAGTTGATTGCTGGCAAAACGGGCTACTGTGGTTACGAGTGACTCTACGTGTAGTTGATAGGCGGTAAAGGGTAAGCGCAACGCATACCAACGCCTCAATTATTGTATATACGGAGGCGGTGCGTAAGATGCGGTTTAATCGACATTCGCGATATGTGGTCAATTTTCATTATCTAATGATTTATTAAGCGATCGAAACGGAAAGAAGATGGTAGGTGTGCGATAAATGGCGCCAAATTGATGGCTTTATGACGGGAACTATTAGTGTACATAGTATATTTTCTTTGCATTTAAAAAAAATAAAAATAAAAAATTAAATAAACACCTAATTGCCTATAAAGCATTGATCACTTGAGTACGATTCAATGCGATTAATTGAAAGCCAATAGTAGATTTTGTAATTATATGTAATTTGTGACTTAAACATTTAACTTTAATTCAATTTTTTTATGCTCTCATAAAAAACCCATTTGCTTAAGCTCTTTCTCAAGCAGTATAGCAATAAAAGAACTAAAAATATACATTTTTTTATGAAAAAATTGTGCACCACAAACCAAATTTAAATTTCACAAGCGCCAGCAGTAAGCTATGCAAATGCGAGTGAAAAATTACTTACCACAAAAGTGGTTGCTTTGAGAATGATAAATGTTGCCACTTTTTTGCTCCGTTATCTTTTGCATATGGTTTTCGATTTATTTTATTTCATTGCTTTCTTTGTCTGTTCTGGTTAATTTGCCTGGCAATTCATGGCCAACAAAGTGAATTTGAAAACGTATGAAATGCATATGTACTGGTATAGGAGAGAGATTTAGAGAAGCACAAATGTTTTTATGCGATATTTGTGAGCTATATAAACGAGAGATACGCTCTTTGAGGGAAAGTTATGTGTGGATACAATTTGGCATTTAGAGCTTATTATATACGCATTTTGTTGAAAAAATTATGAAATTGAAGCTTTCGAAAGCTTTCACTTAAAAGCTTACACGAAAGCGTTTATAAAAAAAATTTAATTAAATTAAATTAAACTAAATTAAATTAAATTGTATTAAATTAAATTAAAGAAATTTTAATTAAATTAAACTATATTAAATTAAATTAAATTAAAGTAAATTAAATTAAATTAAACTAAATTGGAACTAAATTAATTTTAATTAATCCAAATTAAATTAAATTAAACTTCGACCGACTCGAAAAAATGTGAAAAAACTAAAGTAGAAAAATTCTCTGATATTAAGCATCTCACCGAAATGATTCTATTTGAACATAACATTCGCATTTAAATATTTAATTACTTAATTTCGCTTACAAAGCGCCAAATGAAGCATGTGAAACAACAGCGAAATGGTAAACAAGCATGATATGTACATGCACAACAGCAACACGAACCTATACGAAAAACCCACAACAATGCCGACACCGCTGAACCAACAAAGAATGACAACGAGCGAGCGAAGAATGCCTTTTGCTTGTTGCTGGCCGCGCGGCAGCGCATTGGTCAGCTGCTTGTCCGACGCGGCAGCACACATAATTATGCCCAGCGAGCGTGTGCATACCAACTACTTGTGTAAATAATTTAAATGTTCACCGTGCACAAATACACATACAATTGTAGAAATGTATATAGTGAGCATTACAGCAAGATAACGGTGCTTGTTTTACTTATGCGGGACTTTTCTTTTGTTCAACGAAGCGCGTACACGCGCATACAAGCTGACCGCACAATGAGCTCGCGCGCTTTTGCATACCAGAATGTGCATGTGTGTGTATGTGCTATGTTGGCAAACGCGAGCACCAGCATTGGTAACGGTTTCATTTGACTGTCGGCAGCCGCAGCGCTTTGCTCGGCTGCGTTTGCTTTGGTGGGGGTGTGGTCAGGTTACACTTTAGTGCGTTTGCTTTTTTCCTTTCTGCTACACTTCGTTACCAATAAGGTGGTGGAGAGGCATGTGCGTGGCATGTGAGCGTGGCTGTGAAGTTCCTGATTGCCGTGCACACTGCGACTTGCATGATGTTCGGCGCACATTTGTTGCTTGTGACGGCGCTGCTTTCACCATCCCTCCTCTCCCATGTACACACATCATTTATTCTCTTTACTCAACACTTTCGCTAATTTCTCGCTTTTACTAGTGACTTTTTCGCGATTTATTTGTCTTTTTTGCAACTGCATGTGTGTGTACTTTCGCGTTTAAAAATTCATTTCGATTGCGTTGCGCTTGAATTGGCTATGCCGCTGGTAGCTGACACAGAAAAGGGTGCCCCGTTTGGTGAAAGAGGTGGAAGTTGGTTTCAAAGTAAACACATGTCTGCCTGTGTTTATATCACAGCACTTCGCGATGCCTCGCGCCGAGCGTTGCGAGTGAGACTAGAAATTTGTAGCATACTTTTGTGCGTGGAAAGCAAAATTTGACATGTCAGTGAGCGTAAGTGGGGATTACATTACCGGTGTAGAGAAAAAAGATAAGTGAGTAAATAAAGTTAAGTGAGGGACGCGCAACTACAACAAAAACAAGACGAAAGTGGTACCGTAAAGAGCTTCCAAGCCCTTTTCACTTACCCAGAGCTGGAAATATCGTGTTTCGCACAAAAGCAAAGTCGTATAGTCGAATTTTTTGGTACTTCCGGGGCGAGGTTTGGTGCTGGAACACATACACAAGCATAATAAACCATTCAAATGCTTGCTTTTTGGCACCTCACTCATCACTTGCTTGCATTGCCGCCTCAACAACATCATCCACCATCAACCGGCATTCATTGCTGCAACATCAGCACACCCTACCTTTGACGTCGTTGTATTTGCTAAGCCGTGGCGGCTTTGACTCTGTGCGCCTCTTTGCATAAAAGCGCGAATTTTCCATGTTTGCTGTTGTGTGGTTATTTTCGCTTGATTTCGCCTTCAGCTAAATTTGGTTTGAGCGAAAAAATATTTGCTCTTTCGCGTCATGCTGGTGGTGTGCGCTGGCAGTACGCTTTGGACGTTTGTTTAAATAAAGCGTGAATAAATTGAACACAAAGGCAACTTGTTATCAGAAATAACTGAATTCGTTACAATTTTTCATTTCTTATTCAAATTTTCAATAATTTAGCTTTGGAAAGTTATTTAGTGGTTTTAAAGCGAAAATTGTATTTATATTCAAAATTTTTAGAATTTTGTGAATTAACAACAAAATATTTTTTATTAAAAATGTTGAAATTTTTCAGTGTTAGAAACTTTGAAAAAAGTTTTTGAGTTTTCCAAAAAAAAGTAATTATTATTTTTTATATATTTAAATATAGAATTTAATTTTCTTAAACATTTTTTTTTTAATTAGTTTATTTATTTATTTTTTTATTATTTGGTAGCACTAGGATTTTTATCCTAGATAGCTTTAACAACACTGAAATATATTTTAAAATTTTTTCGAAATAATTTTTTAAACATATTTTATGTGTTTTTTTTAATAATAATTAAATATTTTTAATTTTAAAAATTTTAATTAATTAATTTAATTTTTTTAATTTTAAAAATTTTAATTATAAGCTAACAAAAAATCTAAATTTTCAAAAATTTCAGTCAATTTTGAATTCTGATTTCTTTTAATTGTATTGAAAACAGAAATGAATAATTTTTAAACCATTTTTTAATAAAAAAATATTATTATTTTTTTTTTAATTCGAAAATTATGTTTACAAAATTTTTTCAAAATTATATTTTTTTCTAAAATTTCTAAAAAAGTCCAAATTAGTAAATTTGTTAAAAAAAATCAAATTCAAAGTGTATACATTAGGATTTTTATCAAAACTTTTTTCGAAAACTATAATGTTTCCAAATTTTTCGGAAACTATAATTTTTTTCAAAAAAATATATTTTTTCCGTTGATTTTGTTTTAATTGCAAATTAATCATTTTGTTAAAATAAGAAGAATACCAAATTAAAAAAGTTTAATATTTAGTTTTTTTTGCAGAGCTTTTAAAGTTAAAATTGTGCTTAACTGCTGAAATGCTTTTTTTAATAAAAAAATTAATTTAAAAAAGTTTGTATTAAAAAAAATTAATAATAATTTTCATTTTCAAATATTTTTTGAACAAAATTCTTCACAAATAATTCAATACAAGCTGAATATTGAAGTTTTCTTCTGAATTTTTTTTTTAAAGTCAATATTTGAATTTAAAAAAAAATTTAAAATTAAGCTTTTGTATAAAATAATAATATCGTTTTTGATTTTCTTAATATTTAATATATAAATTTTTCATTGAAATTTGTAGAAATTTAAAAAATATGAATATAGAAGTTAGAATAAGTTTATTAAAAAATCAAAATTCGAAATATAAAAAAAAAAAATAGTTTAATATTGAAACTAGACTTTTGTTTAAATTAATCATATTTTTTCTCTTTCTTAATTTCTGATATTAAATGTTTCAATAAAAGTGTGTTCTTTCATTATCACATTTTAAGAAATTTAAATAAATATAAATTTTATAACAATATTTTATTAATAATCTAATCTAACATAGAAGAAAACTTCGAAACAGTCAATTTCCAATCACTTCGAACAAGATTTACTCAGCTAAGTCCTCTTATGTTCATGCTGATTAAGATATTTTCACCATAGTCAATACAAATATTGTCAGACATCTTATAGCACGCACACAATATCGCAACGCCACTTTAATTACCTGCTGCTATTGCGCTCCCTTCATTTGTCATTAACATCAGCAGCCAACAATCAGCATTGGCATTACCACTATCAACAGCAATACCACCCACATTAATTACTGTATCAATTGCCAGCGCCTTTGATATGCCAACAAGCGCCAGCATCGACAAGAGTATCAGCAACAACAGCCAACAACAATCATCAGCAGTCAACAGTCATCAGTCATCATCACAATCTTTACTCTGCTAATTGATATCTTCACTTTTTGCCATTCACTTGTTTATTTAAAATGCTCTTTGGAGAGTATGATTAACGTGATTTCAAAGCCAACAAAAACGCTAAAAATGCTAAGGCGAATGCACAGCGGAGCGCAATGATTGTGCAAGAGTGGCGGGTGTAGCGCAAACTGGGAAAAAATGAAATGCATCGCTTATTCGCAAAGCAACCGTCATTGCGGTGGCAAATCATCACCTTTGCTGGCAAACGCGACTTTATTTTTTATTTAGTTTTTTCTAGTTTTTGCGAAATGAAATTTCAGCGAAATTGTTCAAGGTTTTTCTTCAGATGTTTGCTTATGAAATGGGAAAAAGAAGTAGTTGGTTGATTTGCGGATTTTATTTGTTATTTTGCCTCTAATAAAGCAGATTTTTTTCTTGATACTCCCAATGGAGCAACTTGAATTTAGAATCTTATAGAAATTAGCGGGCTTGAGAGAACTTCTTTAGTATCAGGAATAAAATAATTTCAAGATAGTACTGCGTTCACTTATTGCTAATATTTTCATATTCTCTTTTTTCTAACGATACAATAAATGTATTTTATATATTCTCTTATATAGCTTTAGTAAGTTCTCTGTATAGGCTTTAAGTCTAAATTGGTATGCTTGGCTTAGTAGCCTTAGTATGTACATGTTAAGCCGCTGCGACGCAGCACATATGCACTGTATGTTTGCTTAAGGTTTAACTTTTCGCTTAAATCATAGAAAATGTGTTAATAATCCTTAAAATGTGTACGCGCAGGAACATATTGTCGACGAAGAGAACGTGAGCGTGGAGAAAAAAGTAGATAATATGTTAATGTAGATTTTAAGCCAATGGTTCTAGAGGCAGAGGACAGAAATGCTGCTGAAAAATTTAATACGCGTAGACAAGATTAAATAAGTTTTGTCTATATTTTTTAGAAAAATTAATTAAAAGAAAAATTTTATGCTTTTTTACGATTTTTAAATATTTACAAAATATTATATAAAGTAATTAAAAAAAAAACAAAAACAAAAATCAAGACAGAAACAATTAAATTATTTTTAAAAAAAATTGTTTATAACATTTTTTTCCGATTTTGTAACTTTTAAATATTTTATATAAAGTAATTAAATAATATTAAAAAAAAAATAATTTAATAATAATTTTTAGTTTCTTGCAGTTATTCCGACATTTGCTAAAAAGTTTACATTTTCAAAAAATATCTAATATATGTATTATATTTAAATGACGAATTTTATTTTCATATAAAAAGTTTTTCTATATATATTTTTTTTCTTTGCAAATTGTTTTTTTGAAACTGGTATATACGAGGAATTTTACAATTTTTTTTCGAAAATTATAATGTTTCCAGAATTTTCCCAAAACTATAATTTTTTCCACAATTTCCAATAAATTTTTTTATAAAGATTTTAATTTTTTTCCCAAAAATTTTTTGTGCAGTTTAAATACATAAAAAAAAAATAAAATTTTCAAGATATTAAATAATTTTGGAAATATATATTTTTTTCGAAACAATGTTTTTTTTTGTTAAAAAACATTTATATATTTAATATAATTAGATTTAATTTAAAAAAATTCCAAAAAATATTAAGTAACAATTACATACTTTTTTAAAATATATTTTTTCAAAATATATTGCATGTCATTTTTAAATATTTGAAAAATAATATCTAAATATTTTAAAAAGCTTACACAAAAAAATTTTACAAAATTAAAATTTTTTAAAAAAATTTAATTAAAATTTTATTAATAAAACACTTTTTCCAAACTTTAGTTTAATAATATATTTAAAATTAGATTATAGTAATACAATAATTTTTTTCCGAAAAATGATCAAAAAAAAGACACACTTATATATACTTAAATTTGGTTGTGACACGTCCATATAAGAATCAATAAAAATTTGTAAAATTTATTCGATTTTTATAATTCTATCAAGAGATCCATAAGATATTTTCTTGCAGCAGCATAAAGCAATCCCAGCTGTAGTATAAGAATTATACACCCTCCGTGCCACAATTTAGTTACGGCAGACGACACTGCCATAAACACTCCAATAGTAATAAGCGGCATGTGCGAATGACTGCAAGACTAACGTGTCGTCTATGCAGCCATAAAATTTGTTCTAAGCCACATGAGCGTGTGTGTATGTGTAAAATCATGTGTAGCATATGCGAACCCTTTTAACCTCTAATACACACACACATTATACACAAAAATACTTCACTTGCATTAAATACGGGATTTTTGCATAGTCTGTTTCAAGGAAACTTTAAATAAAATTTATTTGTGTGCAATAAATTGAATAAGATTTAAATATGTTAGACGTAATTTTTACTAAACATACAGAATTCAAATGGATATTAGAGGCTTTTGTGGGCTGAAATTAAAATATTTTTTACAAGGAAATATAATGGAAAGTTATGCATCAAAGGTATTTACAAATGCAAATTTGCTTTCTTTATTATTTCTTTTAACTTAAAGTGATGAATGTCTCTATAGAAAATACTTCGGAAATAATTCAAAAGTCCTCAACTGTTTGATTGTAGCAATGCGTGTTATGTATTGAATGTTTTTCAGAAAAATCCAGCCTAAAACTCGTTGTAAGAATTCCACACAGACTCGTTTTATCATTTAATAAATAAGTCAATATAAGGGCGCCTAAAAATATGCTTATATGAGTTCTTGTCGAAATAGAGTGGAATAACCATTTCAGGATCTTTCACCAATTCGCAAGAATATATTAAAAATTAATTTATATAAAAGCCCCTAAAAGTATACTAGCTCTAAATTCATACAATTTAAAATAATTTTATATAAGAGCGCCTAACAGTGAGCTAAGCGTCTGTCAAGACACAGTTTTTGAGAATTACGAATAAATTCGCTGGAACATATTAAAACTAACTCGAATATACGGACGCCTAAAAATATGTTAATAGTTGGCTGCTGGCAATAAAAAATAAATTTCAAAAGTATGCTGATACTGGTTCCATTCAAGATAGATTCACTAGAACCTAAAAAATCTCAACGTAAGAGTGCATAAAAGTATGCTAATAGCCTTTCAAGACACTGTTTTTGAGAATTACGAACAATTTTCATACGGAATCATAAATGTAAGAGCGCCTAGAAATATCCTAATGTTAGTTCCTGTCCAGAGTTAAATCTTCTTCAGTTTATACAAATAGTTTAGTGCCTTTCAGGTTACACAAAAGTAGGTCTTGCAATCGCCACAAGCTAGATACTGCTACCGCGAAAGCATATCTACTCTTTCTTAGTAATGCCACACAATTTCTTCTTAATACTTGCGCTCAAAACATACACAATTCCAAGCAGCTGCAACTACGTGCACTCCTATAAGTATGCCTCACAATTGAATGGTACTTGTGCCACACTGCTTAGGCCTATCATTATTCATTTTATCTCCAGCGTGCGCACATGTCGCTTATAAATAAGATACCATTGTGTCAAATACATAACTTTTTTCCTGGATTTTCAAGTAGAAATAAGGCTTTAACTATATAAATACCACTGTTTATGTGACATTTTATAATAACCACATTGTGGCACGTTCTAAGCGCTCATACATACAGACTATTGTGCGCCTATCAAGTGTGATAAATTTCCTAGTTAGCTTGAAGTAAACACTTGAACTATGTTGCTGTGTAGATAAGTTGCGAAAAAATATATGAAGAGCTGAGTGAAAATATAAAAAAGCTTAATAGAAATGTGGGGCAGATAAAATAGACGTAGGCATGTCAGCAAAATACTTGACTTAATAATAAATCAATGTCTTTGTTGTATGAGTTTGTTATTAATTTCCTGTTTTGTGCGCAAAATAAATTTGTTGTTAAAATTTCCATGTTATGCTGGTGTTCCATGTTATGTGATGTTGTCCATGTTATGTGGTTCTTGCTATAATGCTAAGTGCAAATGAAGGAGAAACTAGAGGCGCTAACTCGAGTGTTTGAATATTTTGTTTAGTTGAGCGATGAATACTAGTGGTTTAAATTTCTTCCTCACTACAGAATTCAAGTCGCGGTGCAATGCTCATCTATTTATATTATCCTTATCTTCCTCGTTAACTTGACGTTAAGATATATAGTTTCGGTATAATATGATGAGTTTTACTACTGAACGGTTTCTTGTGTCAATTGTTCGATAGAGTTTTTTTAGTATGCTAAACTATGATAGCTCCACCGTTTAGCTCACAGCAGCCAATTAAGTGCGAGATCTTCCAATTTCAGTAATCCCTGAAAGAACTTGCTATAGATGTATGTTTTATTTTCTCTACTTCTCGTGAATGAGGCTGGCCTCTCTTGCATGCTTCATTTCCTTTACTTCGCGTGATATTGAATACGTAGACCTCCTGGCTTCTGCTGTTCACTCAATCTCCAGTCTCGACCACATCTCGATAGGTTACCTGATAATTTTGCAAAATGAGTTTGTGCACATCATCAATGGTTTCCGAAACAGCTACTAATTTTGGACCACCTTCACGAAATTCCACTTGGAGTGATCTACGACCTCGATTGGATTCCCCACAGCATCGATAAACATCGGTATTTCATGGAGTGTCATCGTCTCAATCTTCTGATAGGTCTCATAACTGACTTTGCAATATTGGTCTGTCACATCATCAATGGTCTCCGGAACAACAACCGATTTTAGATGACCTTCGACCTACAAAATTCGTCTTGGAGTGATTTATGACCTTGATTGAATACATCATGCCATCAAGAAACATTAGTCTTTGACGGAGCTTATCGTCGAATATTTAATTTGTTCTTCGATACATCGAAAGTTGGAAAAAATAGTTACGATTTAACCTCACGTTTTGGCGTGACCATTTTAAGTCACTGCAAGCAACACAAGCGGTCGTATGTCAAAGTGGTATAACTCAAAAATGTCAACTTTTACCTTTAGTATAAAATATACATAATAAGACGGGAATGATAAGAGACTTCTAGAGCATATTTTTTGTTTTTCGAGACAAAGATTTGCTTTTCAATCGCCTAAAAATTTCGGAGAATCTGTTAGCAAGACAAATTCGTTATACTAGATCTCTTTATCGAAGAGTGTAGTGCTTAACACCATTACCACGCCTTGTAAAACATCGTGCTGGTACACTTTTTGCCCCAATCTTAATCTGTTTTCATCACAGTACTGTAGGGGTGTATTACTTTATATTAGACTTAGATTGTCGTTGATATCTATGCTGTTTACGAGATGGCCAAAGTTTTTCACTTCTTCAAATATGTTCACTGAAATCGAAAACAAAAAATTATGATTTCAAAGGCATTCTCTTTGGTGTAAGAGATGAGTCAAATAATTGAAAATTTAGCATAAATAAAAGTTAAAACAATAACAAATTCACAACAACAAATTAATGCTCGACGCTCAAAATGTAATCAACGCCAGACAGGCAAATTCGCCGAGAATTAATCTAAAAGGCAACAGAATATTCACACACTTGCAAATGCAGCTGGCATTTTTATCTTATTTTTGCTTTCAATTTGAAATTTGAAGCTTTGCCTTTGTACCAAAAACAATTGCAGCAACAGCCTAAACTAAAAGCCAAATATATGCAATAACAAAAAGCTTATGTATACGAGTATATTTATCTACATCTGGGTATAAGTGAATGTGCCGCGCACTACGCCATTTCCTTCCTGCCCTTTTGTTGCTGTCACTCATGAGACGCGCCTAAAAGCAGCGATCGCAAATGCATAAGCGGATATGCAAGCATACATGTAGGCTTTGCCAAATACATTTCAGCGGATATACATATATTAGTAACGCATACAATTTATATACAACAGAACGAAACAAATTTATGTGTGTATGCGTGTAACGCCACATTTAACTAACAACCCAGCCGTCAACTGCGCCACCAACAAACGAGCGCACTAGCATACAGATAGGCGCAAAAGTTGGACACACAACAAGCAACAACAAAGCCGCTCGTTTGGCTGACTGGCAGCTTTAGCAGCTTAGCAGCCGCGGCAGCATGTGTTGAAAGCGCGGCAGCTGTGCGTAGATGGGAGTACTATGCGCGGCGCTTAGTAAGCTCGAGAATTTTGCGAATTTCGCTATGTCTATATTTGGGCGGCAGAACGTGCGCTTGCTTGCTCATGTGCACGTCAAATGCAGCAAAATCCAAAAACAAAAAGGTTTATAGGCGCAGAGCACAAGATCAACGGCAATCAGGCCAAACGCGCAACTAGGCAGAGTAGCGGTAGGCAGTTAGACGGCATGGCAGCTATGCATTTGAAGCTGCATATGCCGGCTATGCACAAATGCCATGTAAATTGCGCGCCTAAAAGTAGGCTTACGAAATAGTGCTTGCGCTCAAATAGAAATGTTGCAAATATGCCAGCGCCGGCAGCACACATGTGCACAATGCCTATGTGTTAAGCTACAGCTTTCTATATGTATATGTGTGCGTGCTTCCGTGTTGTCAGTTTTGTATGCAACGCGATGCCGCGCGACGCTGGTGCCAAAAGTTAACAAATGTCAGTTAGTGTTTGCAATTGCCGGCAAGCTAAAAACTATGTGGCAACACATTTGTGAAAGGCAGCCAACAACAAAAGCCAGCAGCAACAACAAGTGACAGCAATCAACAGCCAACGCAACAAAACAACAACGGTCGACAACTCAGTCAGTTAGGCAGTTAGCAGTCGGCAGTCAGCCGCCAGGCAACATAGCAGCATAGCTGAAGCGTTGACGCAGGTTGGGGGCGGGTGGCAGCGTCGAAACAGGAAGTGTGTGAATTTGTAGGCACACAAGGGAAGGTGCGCCTCAACAGCCTGTCAGTCAGCTGATTGGTAGTCGCATACATTTTTGGCATATTTTTAGCGGGAGTACACGTTCTGATTGGAGGTTAAATAGAGAAAGGTTGAAGAAAGGAGGATACAAGGCCTTATGGCAAAAATTTGGTGCTGAAAATAGGCAAACTTTGGTATTTTGTTGCAAGGTTATGTGGTATACAGTATTTGTTGCATATTGAGTATAATTTTTTGTTTGTTTTTGTATATATGTGTGTGCATTTCAGCTTCGACTTTTGCTTTGTCTGCGACAACTGATAAATATTTCAATGAAAACTCAAAAATCAAGCTCATTCTAACTCAAGTATGAAAGCGCAATTATGAAGTTAGCGGTTTTCGAGTATATATTTTCTGGGTGCAGTGTCAAATATTGAATCCTTATATATGTTTATATGTGCAGGCATCTTCATATAAAGGCAGGGGAAGACCTGTAAAAATATGATGGTTACAGTAAAAGCGATATGCAGAATAGCAGCCTTCAATAATTCAGTAAGAATCTCAAGAATTGCGGGAGAATGAACTTTGCTAAGCACAAGTAGTTCAGCAGATCTTCTATGTTGCATTTTTGTTCAAGAGGTTCTTGCACTCACACAGGAGCTTGCCGTCGACCAACGCCTGTTAAGCGTATGCAATGTTCATTGATTCAGTGCTAGAACGCAATTGAGATCCAACTCGGTCCTATTTCGAAGTGAGTGGGTCAAGAGCTTCGTAGTTGCCGGCGACTCAGCTATGACCAGGCACTCAAACAAATCTGATGAATAAAGAGCGTTATGATATTTCTAGTGAGTACATCCATTCCATAACTAGATTTAAGCGCTTTAGCAAGCTCAACGCTTGTCTTACTGCTCTGTTATCGGAGTAAATGCTCATCTCACTAAAAGAGGCTGCACTTCATAGCGTCACATTTACCGCCATCTTATGAGCACTTAAAAGTATTCATTTCACCATAAAAGCACTACAGTGGTCAAGTAGCCTAAACCTGATAGATTGAAAAAGTGCTGCTAACAGAATACTCTTAGCTTCGACACTGCGCCTCTTTTAAGCAACTCTTTCCTATCCACATATCACTTGCCGGTATATGAGCCGAGAAAACACAGTTATGAGTAGTCTCTTCGACACAGTGAACGAAGTGATCAAGAATGATTAAGGCATTGTCCTCTATGCTGCGATAAATAATAATCTTCTGAAGCTTTTATTAGTGTAAATATTTGCTCGGCCCAAGGCTTGAGTCTAAATTTCAATCTCTGGTAACAGTTTTGCACATAAATTTTCTTTGGCTTTTCATTCAAACTTCAATATTTCATTCATCTTAATAATTTTCTTCATTGATTCTAAAAGACGGGAGTTTTTTAATAAAGGAAAATTTATATTAAAAGCTTTTCGAGCTTTTATCGAGCTTTCAATTCCCGCACTATTTTGTCTGCTCATCTATTTTATACTGTTTGAGGTCTGGACTCTTGTGAGGTTACGATGTCTTGCGACTTAATATCGCCTACATGCAATTCGAGAGCTCTAACGATAGCTCTCGGTATACTTTAGGAAGCTTTGCCCTACCGTAGAAATTTAGGTATTAGTTTTCTGAGCTTACCTTATTCATAAATACTGTAAAAGTCTCATGAAATATCCAGTCAGTTCAGGTATTGTGGCTCTGCGAATTTGTGAGGCTTGTTAACAGTTCCATTCAAGTGAGCGTCAGTATTGGTTCTATTAGTTTGGTTATGGAGTATTAATAGAAACTCTGGTTTTGTATTTGAAGAAAGGATTAGGGAACAGACTTAATCACGTCTGGAAGAAATCAGTTTTGGTGGGATTTCCCATGATAAACGGTTTTTCAGATAGCTTAACTGGAATGAGATTGATGGCCCGGGATGGGATGGCTTGATGGGATCATGAGGCTTGATGGTTATCCCATGCTCATGTAAAGATGGTTTGGGGTTCGTGAGAGAAGATGAAGTTATTATGTGAATTGGGAAAGATATGAGAAAATATATCCAAATGGCTCGTCTACGTTTGGGGTTATTGATATAAAGATCTGCGTTGTAGTTTCTTGTATTTTTATTTCTTCTACTATCATTTGATATTTTTATAGACACCTTACAAATGTTCTTTCATTTCTGCGGGACAACTGAATTTCTTCTTAATTTGCTATTAGCTGAATGTTAGGGATCATATATAAACTTTTAAACAAATTTAAATATACTCAGGATATAATACCACCAATTTTTCAAATTCCAAATTTTCTATTGAAAGAAAGACCAATTCTACATGGAATGATGACATACTCATATGAGAATATGAACAAAAAACCACCGCTAGCCACTTATGTTCTACATGCCACATATGGCAATCTAAGCATTAACAAAGGCACAAGCAAAGTGAATAAACAACAACAATAAATAAGTGAAAAGGAGCAACCAGTCGAAGGCAATCCTTTTATTATGAAAATATGATATCCTTGTTTCCGACTAATAAACCTGCACTTAACCACAATTACCAGCAGCTGCTGCACAAATGCCCGCGGCAAGGAATACACAAAAACAGCTACAATAACAACAAAAGCAGCAACAATGGCAACAAGATGTAGCATATTGCTTACTTAAACCCGACAGGTAGGTATTTTTTGCCGGCAGCATTGGCTACGGGCGCACTCCAGCAGCTACTAGGCATTTCGGCTGGTTGGTCTTACTTGCAACACCAATATACTTCACCACAACAAGGCAAACACACTGCAATCAGTCTTCATTTACAATTTTGCACCTGTGCGCAGTGCCGGCAGTCGGCGACGCAGCGGCAGCATAATAATAATAATGTGCAACAAGACTGGGCAACAACAAAACAACACACAAAAATAACAAGAACAAAAAATAAGCTCGAAAATATAAAATGTGTGTGCGAAAATGTGCAACAAAAAGCCGGAAAGCGCAGCTGAGCCGCCGCCACTCAACAAATGGGAGCTTAACCCCGGTCGGTGTGGGGTTAGTGGGTAGCACGGGACGCCGAGCTTTGTACGCTTTGCTTTGGTCGGTTGACTACGCTGTTTGTATGGCGTTTACTTGCCACAGCGTTGGGGCAATAAGCACATTCAAACGCATGTAAAACGCACACTCACGCATACACACATATATATAGACAGGCATAGGAACATAGCAGATTTGCCGTGGAAAAAAAGGTTGAAAGGAAATGGCGTACATGACATTAACGGCTTGTTGTTGGTGGCACTCAACGTGTAAAAGCAGAAATCGAATGGTTTAACTGACGCCAAAATGGGCGTGTCTGTGTGAATGTTATTGTTATTGTAATTGTAATTGCAGTGGAGGTGGTTGCAAGGTGAAAAAGCTCATTGACACAGCAGCAAGTCAGCAAGGGGGATGTTGTGGCTTGGTGGCACGGTGGCCAGGTGGCAAGTCAGCGGGGCGCTAGCTATTTTTGTTGTTATTTCTGGTTTACCGACATTCGTAATGCAGGGTCTTCTTACTTCAGCCGCTGTCGCCGCCGTTTGTTTGCTTTCATTTGTTTTGCTTGTATTTTGTTGGCTTGTTTCAACAATTATTATATATGCAACATGCACTGCGCTTGTTGTAATTGTTATTTTGTTGTTAACACAACAATAATAATGCCAACAGCAATAGTAACTACATTATTGAACAAAGGTAGCAGAAATATGTTGTTGAAAGTTGCCCTTTCAGTGTTGCTGGCATTAACGAGCTTTGCAGGCGAAGTTGCGCGAAGAGTTTGACTGGTGTTGGGAGTGTGGGAGAGGTCAGAGGGCTGACGTGAGGTGCTCGCATTACGATTTATTTCTACTTAGCAACTTATTGTACGATTTTCGGCAATTTTAATTAACTCCGAATATGATATTTTTCGATGTTTAACTAACCTCAAATGATTTTTGGACCTATTTCATATCGAATAAACCTTAATTTTGCTTTAAACATGTTTATGTTAATGTTTTCTTAATTCTTAATTTCATAGCTTTTTATTGTTGTTTATAATATCGTCATTTAATTGTGTCTTCATTCAACTTTCCTTCAAAATTTAGCATAAGAATAGTTTCATTAAAATTTCTTTGTAATTCTCAACCGGTTTGAAGTTTTTCTTCGATAACTACTTGATTAGCGAAGACCACATAAAAACTCTCGGTACTAGGCATATTTCAAAGTGACTTCAATTATATTTTAAGAGACTGAAATTGAAGAGGGTCTCTAATCCGAAGCTGTTTTCTTCTTTTCAATGGGTGTGTTTTTTACGTGGCGGGCTTCCAAACCCAGCGTACCATCCTGACAGGGGATGATTCGCCTTCTCACTTTAGCTTGGATATTCTTTGGCTACCCACTTGGGTCTAAGGACCGGAGGTCGTGAGCTTCTTGAGCCATATGTAAAATAATCGTTTCTGGCCACTCCCAAGTGAATGGCGAGCAGAGAACTTTCCTCACTTGTGTGAACTTCTAGACATGACTCCGTTCTCCAATATATTATATATTATCCTATGATATATTAAAGGTGTCGAGATTGATTCTCATAGGCATCCTCGATACGTTGCGAACTACACAAACAACAGCGCTCAATACCATTTTAAACATGGCAACCGTGGACATTGCCGGAAAGTCAATTACTCATTACAAAGTGCGCTCTAAGGATCAAGGAAGCCAGGTATATGAAAGGGTCCGAAATAGGACACGCCGGCATTTCGGAAAACTTGGATCACTGTGCTGTAGAAGTAACTCACATATCGACGAGGAAAATGTGGATAGGGAGAAGTCAGTAAGCATTTCCACGGATGGGTCGAAGCTAGAAAGAAAGGTTAAGCGGAGGGTGTGGTTTCTTTGTAAAGGGCTCTCTTTGAATATTATCTTTAGGTTACCGAGATCACTCAAAAATAGTCAAGGAGTGTTCATCTTCACTAGAATTAGCAGCAAGCTTCTTCATCATCAGAGCGTTTGGGTGCCTGGCCATCATAGCTGTATCTCTGGCAACTGCAAAGATGAGCTGCTGTGCAACTGCGAGCTCCTTCTGGCATAGAGTAGAACTTAGGAAATCTACTGAATTACTTTCCTTTGGGTAATGAAGTGGAAACGACCGGCATTCTTAGTTGTGAATGTGAGATCCTTGTAGGGTCGACCTCTTAACATAGTATTTGTTGCGATTTTTATTGGTTTGTATAACCCAATATTTTGAAGTAATGTGAGAATAATGACTTGACTTTTTGTCAATATGACACTTTTTAGAATGAAAATTTGGTTTTGGTCTGTCTTTTCGTTGCCGAAAATGTCTTGTGAATCACAAGGAGCGTTCCAAAGACTAAGTTGGATTGTTAGACAGGCACTCTACCCATCTACCTAGTCTTCTGTCGATCGGAAACTCAAATTATGGATAAATGGAGTTGACCTGCCAGTGAGCTTAAAGCCTTCCTACAGTTGTTGACTATGCTGGAATTGATCTGTGATGTCAGCAGAGGCCAGTAATGCCACCTGGGTACCCGTTTACAATATGTTTGGCTTCTGTATCCTCAACAGAGCTCCACAGGTCTTCTCCAAACCCAGTACTTCCGCTGGCTGCGGTTGATAGACTGATAAAAAAGGTGATGTCAATATTATTGGAGTATATGTCCGCCCTACTCTGCCGTTCCTTTTGAACCCGTCGGTATAGATAGAGGTGGGAGGTCTTCTTCTAAACCTCTATACACGTCTAGAGGTTTATATGAATATGTCTGTAATTTACCTTTGTTTTCATTTATGAAATATACGCCACATATAATATTTCTATTATTATGTAACCCAACAGAACGCCTTTGTATGAGCTTGGCTTCTACTTCATCCTTCCAATTGTTATATTCCAACAGTTAGACAGCTTAAAACAAAAGCTTAACACATGTATCTAGATATATGCTGGTAGACTGTAGACAGCCAAAGGCGTGCCAAGCCATATCCATTGTTGCCACATAACTAGGTTTTTTTTGCTGCTGGCGGAGTTCCTGTTGCTGCCTATGAAGTTGATATTATTTGTGGCACGAGAGAGAATGTGTTTGCTTATACTAGTCTCTACATGCGTTTGTGTGTGCATGTGCTAGTTGCCAGCACTGCTTTTGTTTTCTGTTTGTTTTGTTGCTTTTGCTATTGTAAAATCGCATGTTCGGTAATAACTCTTGTAACTTTGCCGTTGCGATTGGTTAACGAAAGTTGGCACAAATGAGTGTTGAGGCCAAATGCCAACAATAAATGCAACAACAACAACCACATGTAGCTGCAGCGCATAAACAGTTAACTGTGAGCAACACGAATTACTAAAACAAGTTGCAATGGAAAAAGTGAAAAAAAAACAGAAACAAAAACAAAAAACAACAACTCACTGCAACACGAATAATCACAGCAAATGCAATAATACGAGTGTTACAACAAAAAACCGCAACAATAACAATAACAACTCAGCCAATGTGTTATGTTGTTGAAATAATTTTCGTTAAATACAATTGAGATTGGCAACAAAACGGCTCATCGCCTCAACGGCACGCACACAAACAGCAATACAGCATACCGTTACACACACTCTTGCACATACACAGCCGCAGTTATGTAGTGGTTTTCAATGAGCGTTCACGCTCAAACTGCTGACTAACGGTAAATCGTGTATATTCTCTTGGCGCGCATAATTCAAAATGTTGTTGTTGTTGTTGTTGCTCTTATTGTTGTTATTGCCACTGTTGCACTATATTAGTTAGTTGCATTGCCGGCGGCGAGGGAATATGATGGACAGGAAGTTAAGTGTGTGTGTGCTCTTTGTGTTGGTATTAGAGGTGTTGAGTGTTGGCCGTAATGGGGTTAAGCGCGTTTGAGTGTGTTTGAATGTGTTAATGTTTAGGTTTTGTGCCGTTGAGTTTGCGCTTAGTTAATTTTGCTTTTTTGAAGCACTTTTTAAATAATGAAGTGTGAATATTCAAAACATATATACATTTTTAATAAGCAAAGCGGGTTTCGCAATACATTTTCTATTTATCGAAACTTCCCAGCAAATAAATATCACATATAGAACGATAAGGAAGAGACTAACACTCAACTTTATGAGAACCTTTTCTCAGACTCTCTTTCTTACTCGAAATTACTCATCGCTCCCAATTTTATCATTCTAACATAGCTCCCAACGCAGAAAATGCACAATGAGCATCGTTTTCTTTGAACTAGAAATTTATCTGTAATTCTTAACTGGTTTATAAAATAATTTTACCATATATATATATGATCGAAATATTTGAAAAGCATCACAACTCATAGCTGATTGGATGATGCGCTGTCGGAAGCATATTTTTCTTAAAGTTTTTTGTGACGGAATCGTAAAACTGAAATCCGTTACAGTCCCATGGTATCGAAATTTTAATAATTTATGATTACGATAGATTTCAAACTATCTTTCTCTTGCGAATCTTTCCGCAACTTCATAACTATTGTAAGAAAGAAATAAAAAGAAACTTTCTTCGAAAATCGAAGTCGAAATTTGAATGTGTTTTTCCAATTTTGTAGTTTTTTTTATCAGTCCGGGTCATTTTTGATCAGATGGTATCATTTCAAGCTATCTTTTTGAAGACCCCAACTTCATAACTATTGTAAGAAATAAAAAGGAAGCTTTCTTCGAAAATCGAAGTCGAAATTTGGATGTGTTTTTCCGATTTTGTAGTTTTTTTTACATCAGTCCGGGTCATTTTTGATCAGATGGTATCATTTCAAGCTATCTTTTTGAAGACCCTTAGAAACAAAAAAGTGGCTCGCTTCGAAAATCGAGGTCGAAAAGTGGATGTGTTTTCTACGCTTTTGCAGTTATTTTTTGTCAGTCTGGGTAATTTTTGATCAGATCAGATGGATGATAATATTGTAGAATAAAAAATTGTGTTACAATTTACGCTGAAAGTGTCCATTCAGTGTTTAAGTCATATAGTAACTATTGATATTTGGTATTGCTAGGTGGTAGTCTTCCAAAAAAAAAGCATTTGAGGGAATTCGCCGTGTGTTTACGACCTTTCTAAGTGTCACTGGAGAGTCTTTTGATTTTACAAGAGGCTAAAGTAAGACTTCACGTGTCAATTTATAATCTGTTGTTTATTATACTATAAGATTATATGCATGTAATCCTGAAATAATACTGAGTAGAAATCACATCGAGCTCCGAGAAGGTTTTAGTAGTCAGCATTATACTGATTGCAATAAATGGTGAATTGTCAACTCCTAATGGCATTTGAACACAAGAAATAAAGAAAAGTAGTTTACTAACCAAAAATTACCCAAAATCACAAAAAATACCAAATATGTATCTAACAAACCTCTCAACTCTACTTAATTTATGCGCAAATCTGATAGCTTACAGCGTCAAGTATACACACACAAGCACATGTGTGATTTGAGATTTTACGAGCGCTAAATTAGAATTCGCAAATTGGAAAAAGGATATTTATGCATATGTATGACAACAACAACAACATAAATGCATAAATATAATTGTGATTGTATATATGTATGTATATGTGTACTTGTGTATACAAATGTGGGAAAAGTCAGCTTTTGCCAAATAAGCACGTCGCACTAACTAAGAAGCTAACGATGACAATGACAATGACAATAACAGGATATGCAAAAATATTTTGCCGTCGCCAATGCCACAAAGAATTGTGAGTGGAAAATTGCAAAATGCCAAATGCTATTAATAAACGAAGCTAAACAAAGCACGACGACAAGCTGCAATTGCGACGCTGCAGATTTTTGTCTCGTGCACCTTTTTTTCCATAACTGCCCGCCATTTTTGTTGTTGCTGCTGTAGCTTTTGTTTTTAATAAACACTCGGACATGCAGGAATACGCTTGATGCTCAGTCAAAAAGCAAAATAGACGCCATGTGGCAACATGTGCCGGAGTTGGTTGGTGGAAGCAAACAAAAGGAAATGTAATCATTATTTGCGGTTGTCATTGGTTGCAAAGCATGTGAATGAGTATATTTGAGAGTGTGTGTGTGTTTGAAGTTATGCTGTTGTGTGAATTCTATTTGGCTATCGAGTTGATGATGAGCAGCCGACTAGTAGCCAGTATTTATGCTTTCAAGCATCGACAATGTGTGCGTTTGTATGTAAACGCTGTCCTTCTATATGTGCATGTGTGTGTGTGGCATTTGTGCCAATTGCAAAAACAAATAAGCACAGCAAAGCAATATCGACAGTGCGATAATGTTTGCAAATAATAAGAATGAGATTGATGAGTAAGCGAGCGCAAAGGGCGCGCAGAGCAACTCAACCCAGCTGGCGCAGGCAGTCCTGTAGGGGGTATAAAAGTTGCAGGCATGCGATTGCAAAGGCAACAACGGTTGTAAGCATGCTGTTGTGCGGTTGCTGCTGCGGTGGCTGGTAAGTAGATAGGCCAACAGTGCGATTGAGTGGCTAAGCCGGAGATGATGGTGATATCGTAAGCATGTGTATGTGTGTGAGTGCTGTTGGTTTGCGTTTGTAGCGCTGTGTGGGTGTACTTGTGTCTTCTGCTAATGCTTGCATCGTTAGCAAATTGCAAATTGTTGTGTTTGCGGTGAACATGAGTACTGGCAAACATATATCGAGTTGATGTGTTGTTACACGCAAATACCTAGTGGCATGTGTCAGCGCGTGTATGTGTATGCATGTCAATGGCTGACTATTTCCATTCTCTGTTAGTGAAAAACTTCATTACACCCGATTTCGTTATAATGTTTTGACAGCAGTGGCAGCAACAAGGGGGAAGTAAGGTAGTTGGAGTTGGAAATAATTAGGTTTAATATATTGAGCTTTTCTATGGAGAAAGTAAGCCTCCGGGCTTTAACTTGATAGGTAATTAATTTACGAAGAATGATAATTGTTTTCAATTTTAAATCTTTCTTAAAGGATCATTAAGTCAAAATTTTATATATTACTTTATTGTGATATGACATTTATAAGTCATCTTAATACGAATTAAAACAAAAAATAAATAAATAAATAAATAAACGTGACAGTTCTGCTTTTACGGAGTATGAAATTAAAGTATACACTTATGTACATATATCGTCACTTTAAATGCGAAATAACGTAACATCACTTTTCATAAGCTTATGGGCGAAAAAAAAGCTAGTAATATATATTTTCTACCACACATATTGAAACAAAATTTGGATTTTGGTTATAAAATGGTTATATATTGGTTATAAAGTGGTTATATTTGATAGCGGAGGCTTGAAATTTTACAATATTACATACATATTATGAAGTAGTGAATCGGAAGCAATAAAAAACTCTATTTCGATTTATTTTTTGATAATATGTTGTTATTTCAGCTGACGACATATATATATTTTTATATTTCCATCGGTTATACTTATAAAAAATAATATATTAAAATTTTTAATCAATATCTCAGATGGTTTTTAAGTTACGCTCTTCTAGAGTGTAGCCTCTCAATTCAAACAGCTTCAAGAGTTTAACTTTAAACACGCTTCTATCAAAAATAGACTCCTTATTTTTTTTTTTTTTTGTTAAATTTTATCCACTCAAAGGCCAGAATCACTGCAACGCTAGAGTTCGTTTTGTTATTCCAACAATATTAATTTTTTAACTGTGTGTTCCTACGCTTTGTATAAATATAACCTCAAAATTTTAAAATATTATACTATGTATAGTAGTTTTGTATTTTTTATTTATCCATAAAACAGTATTTTCAAAGCTTTAACACTATGGTGGGTGTCTGCTTTAATTTAATTACATAAAAAAATGTATAAAGCCATTATGTATACACTATTCTCTCCTACTTCATTGAGAAATGTTAAAGAGTGGCACTATAATTGTTTGCATTGTTTTTGCAAATTTTTTAATGTTCAAAGTTGATTTTCAACATATTTTGCTTACCTATAATAATAGTTAATCAAGAGTTGTTGTTCTACTGTAATATAACATTGACAGTCAATGCACTTATGAATGTCCCTAACAACTTTGCAATTTTGCTTTCTTAACATTTCATTCCAACACGCATCCTAAAACCGCGCTCTCACTAAAACTTTCAGCATCCTTGCATTTACATAAGTTCATTTTCGCTTTCTGCTCAGCGCACTCCATTTTCTCTTCAGCAGCTATGCGCTCTTACTTCGCACAGTGTTACACTTGCATTTCAATGTTGCGCCAAGTGCTTGCACACAACGCATCAATGCTCTCTTCATCAGCTATGCGCTCTTACATTCAATAGTCATACACCTGCATATCAATACTGCGCAAAGCGCCCGCATGCACCCACTCATGCGTTTATATACGTGACTAAGCTGTGTGCTCTGTAGGAGTTTTAGCTGCGTGCTCATCTCTTCATTGAGAAATTGAAGTGAGTGACGGTATGCTTGTTTGTATTGTTGTTGTAATTTTTTAATATTCGAAGTTGACCTTCAAAATATTATGCATATAATAATAGGTAATGAAGAGTTGTGTTTAATTTTCTAGAATAGTGGAATACGAAATTAAGGGAAAAATTCCAATTGAGAGTGGTAATGAACGTGAACAAATGAATTCTTGGTGAATGTTGCGAACATTTGTTAAAATTAGTGAAAAGTATTTGTTTAAAGTGTGACAGTTGTGTTTTTTCTATCTAATTTAAAGTTGAGATTGTTAATAAAAGCAAAATTCGTGTCGTGAAAGTCGTAATGTGTTGTATCTATATTGTGCAAATTCCTTAAGTGTGTGTTCGGTTTTTTTTCGTGGGTGTGTATATCCGTGTATTTATGAGTGTAACAAGTGCGTTGATCCTTCATGCGATTCTCGATTGGTTTATGTCGCGTGTGTCGGATATTAAGTGCCATAATATAGTGTTCCTATAAAAAAGGCGCGTGGAGTAATATAGCAAAGGCGTTTTTCAACAAGGTGAGTTCGTAAGGAATTCATTTGAAATAAACATACAAGTAAATTTTAGTTTTTTTTACAATATATTTCTGTCTGTATTCACATTAGTGCGGGTCGATTTTTTTTTACTAAAAAATTTTCTAAGGGTCATTCTGACCAACTTTTTTTAATTTTTAAAACGAATGTTTGAATTATAAAAATTCATTTATCAATTTATAACACATTTATAATGCATGTTCTGTCTTTATGCACATTAGTGCGGGGCGATTTTTTACTAAAAAATGGCGTATGTCGGAACTTTTCTAAGGGTCATTCTGAACAACTGCGCCTAGGAAGCTATGGAGGCGAGCCAGCGATTTAAAGGCGATTTTTTTTAATTATAAAAATACGTCCGTCAGATTTCGGGATATCCAAATGAGGTTTTATACATAGGTGCATCATATGGTGATGGTTAAATAAGAATTAAGATATCTTGGCAAAAAGATAAGACGCAGTTCTTAGATGGACGTAATCGGTTCTCTCTCTCACTCATTTCCATAAGGAAGCTTCGGATACCGTTTTCTATATATTTCACCTTTCATTTCCTCACAAAGAATCGCCGCTATCGGATCACTATAGCTTATATGTAGTTGACATATAAGCTGAACGGTTGGAATCAAGTCCTTTTATGGAAAACTTTTTACTTGACGAGATAACTATGAAATTTTTGTATTTGCTTATTGGGAAACCAATTAAGCAGACAAGTAAATAAGCGGACAAGGACATGCCCCCAAACCAATACACATATGTATATACCTCCCACATGTAACCGTGTATGCAACTCATCTCATCTGAGCTGTTGCTTCTGAAGTGCTGCCACGTCTGCCAACACCAATATCTCTCAAATGGCATATAACAAATGAGCGTTGAACACACACGCGCGCACTTATATACATACAAACAATAATACTAGTTATTTCGTTGCTGCACAAGCATTCGCACAACCTCAGTCAATATTACGCTCGGCTTGCACTGCTGTAGCTGAACGCTTTTGTTTGCTCATTGATGGGCAAATGACATTTGTTAATGGCAAATGCAAATGCGTATGCAAATGTGCATAACAGTAGAGCACAGTTATAGTGAAAAACAAAAAACATTAGGGAAGAGTAGCGTTTAGAAGAAGGAGTGAACTTCACAAATTTCTGTAGAGGAAGCAAAGTAGCCTATGGTTACTCGTAGCATATACATACATATAACCACATAAGTGGTAATAACGATGATGCAGCTGCTGATGTGTATGTTGATTATTTTGTAAGCGCAAATGCTAGATATTTATATCAAAACTCGCAGTAATTGCTTGGAAATATGAAATTCTATCGAACTGCTGAGTTTTTATAGAACATTAGGTATACACATTTGCATTATATATACATATGTTGACTTATATCAGTTTGCAAGCCAGTATACAGTTATTTCAACAGTCAAGGCTGGTCTGCCTCAAAATGTCCTTGCTGCTAATGACATCCTTCCAATACTTAATTTGCTTTTCTTCTGCGGTTGAGCCAATGCAACGTGGCCGTACAACCGCCTCTGCTGCTTTCTCCGGCCGGCTCTGCTGCTCTGCTGCTCTTGCTGACTCCGCTGCTGTTGTTGATGACCAATTTCCATTTCAACATGGTAATGGTTTTGACATGAGAAAAATAGGAGCAAGCAAATGCCGAGAAATGTTCTAATATCCAAATTATTTAATTTGAACAATGCACTAGGCTTTGCAGCAAGTAATAATTGTAGTTGTATTGTATAGTATAGTTGTATATGTCGTAATGACAAATCGATTTTCTGTGTTTGCAGTAATCGAAGGTGTATTTGTATGTGTGTTGTGTGTTTTAAGTCATTTGTGCAGGCAATTAATTATTTAACGCTAATTGACTGTTCTTAGATTATGATACCGCACAGAAATTGGCAGAATTGATTTTCATCTTTGATGTCTAAAGCATTGAGGCTGCCGGTACAGCAATTCCTTAGATATATTTTATACCATAAATCAAGTTTTCACTGTTTTCAATCAAATTTGCTTTGTTGTTTACGGTAATTAGTTGTCATTGCTGAAGACATTGAGCAACTAAAGAAATGTATTTAGATTTTTTGACTCAGCTGCAATCTTGTAATGAGTATATTAACTCTAGTGCAGCGCAGAGGTATTTCACTTATTAAAAGCCTTACATTTACAGCAACCTTAATCCTTATTTGAGCGTTGGTCATGAAGTTTAATGACTGGGAAAAAATTATTTCATGTTATATTTTACTTACCTTTACTAAGTACCTTCTAAGCAGACTAGATAGCTATTTTTTATCGTTTCTCATAAAACAGTGGTGGAGCGTGTTTATAACCGAATGCAGTTTGTTCACAGAAACAGTAGGAATTTCCTGAACTTTTACCCTTAACATTTACTTTAACCTTAACTCTTAATCTTTAATCTTAACTTTAACTTTAACCTTGATTTTATCTTTGAATTTAACCCTAACTTAACCTTAACCATAACCTTAACTGTAATCTTAACTTTAACCATAACCCTGAGCCTTAATCTTTACCTTAACCTTAAGATTAGCTTTAACCTTAACCTTAACTTTAATCTTAACCTTAACCTTATCTTCAACTTTAACCTTAACCTTAACTTTAACCTTAACCTTAACCTTAACCTTAACCTTAACCTTAACCTTAACCTTAACCATAACCTTAACCTTAACCTTCACTTCAACTTTTACCTTAACCGTAACCGTAACCTTAACCTTAACCTTAACTTTAACCTTAACTCCTAACCTTAATCTTAACCTTAACCTTAACCCTAAACTAAGCCTTAACCTCAAACTTAACCTTAGTCTTAACCCTGAGCCTTAACCTTAACCTTAAAACGAAATCTTACCACGCTTCTGGTATTGAGTCCTAAAGACAGTCTTCGGAATCCTGGTGCACACTTTCATAGCGAGAATTCTCTCACAGCTTTTGTTTAGCTTTCTTTGAAAATCATAAAACATAATCAGATTATATCACCCTACGTCCATAGATCACGGTGAGCTCGATTCTTCTACTAAAATTCTGATTTTCTGTATACATATGTGCGAACTAGTCTCTCAGTTTTTGAGATATCGGTTTAAAAATTGATAGATTTCTTTCTATTCAATAGAAACTGGTTATTAGTAGGAATAGGTCGATATCGAACACCTATAAGACCCTTTTTTATTGGACAATATATTTGCACAAATTTTAGCTCGGATTCAATTTCAAAGATGGTACTATAATTTTCAAACAAAAAAAAAATGTTCAGATCCGACTAATATAACAATATAAGTTGCCATATATTCTGAACAGTCGAAATCAAGTTCCTGTATGGAAAACATTTTTATTTGGCAATATATCTACACGAAATATGGCATGGATCATTATGAAAGTCAATGAAGTAACTCTGAGGAAATTCTTCAGATCAGATCCCTGTAGCATTTAGCTGCCATACAAACCGAACCATGAAAATAATGCCATTGTACCAAAATCTTTTTTATTTGTGATTCTAGTACAGCTTCGATGCAACCAAGTAAACGTTTCTTCACATATTTGATATTATCTAAGTCTTTACAGTTTATGTAATCTTTTTTCTTAAAATTTGTCTCACTGTACACCGTAATAACTTGCGCAAATTCCTCACTTGAAAGTTATTCGGAAAATGTCAGTATTACAACACATGACGCACTTAATTTACTTGTAATCCAAGGCATACAAACACATAAATATGTTGCGTAGACACAAGTGCACATACACATATATATGCGCTGGAGCATGTCTACAGAAGAACAATGATACCACGGCAATGTGTTTACTAAGGTTAATAGCAATATTACATATTTAATACAAGCAAATTGTATTAGTGTTTGTACTATGTTTATAAGTGTATATATATATTTGTGTGCGTGTGTTTGCTGAATGTAAAGTAATTGCAATTTGGTAGCAAATAATGTAGCCAAATTGGTATTGGCCATACAAACTTTGTATTGTTGACGACACCATACACACAGCTTGTATTAGTGTTAAGGTAAAGAGAATATTATAGAGAGCATATTTGAGTAGCAGCATATTTGAGTCTAGTGTCTAATATATATATATGCGTGTCTGTTTATTGGGCTGTACTGGTTATGTGCTTTATTTTAATAATGACAGTTAAGGAAATTTGCAGCAATCAAGCGATGTACACACACATAAACAAATAATAATTTAGGTAAAGGACCTTTTTGGGCAGTAGAGAGTCTAGCTTGCCTGTGTGGGTATGTGTGTATTAGGGTGTCTTTTTTACACCAAGCTTATATTTCTCTGCACACGCTTGATGAATATGTAGTAAATGTACTTTGGGCTTAGAGTACACCATGTCGTATGAGTAACGTAGAATTCACTGCTATGAATGCTCAGGTCGTTTGATGTAGAAGTTTGACTGCATATAACTTTTAAAGCAAAGGTTTTATGGACAAAATTATTAAGAGCTTTTTTGTAGAGCTTTTAATTTTGTATTAGTATATGATATTTCTAAGGTATTAGGTTTACTTGTTATATGAGAAACATTAAATATTTATATGTAACATAAAAGTGAAAGCAAAATATGATTTCAGCTAGGTTTAAATGAATATAAAGAACTTATGGTTGTCGAAAAAGTTTTTTCGTACATCTAATCAAACCTTAACTTATTTTTTATGTTTTTTATATTTTCTATATTAATAAATAAATAATGTGATTGGTATGGATATATACGACTGCAACGACATCTATTTTCAAAATACGAAAAGACTTTTTCAACTACCCAATATTTACTTTGTGCCATATTTTTAGTGCAAAAACGGAAGCTTCGAAAATATTAAAAATAAAATTGGTAAATAACGCACACCCTAATGCATATGTATGTGTGCCTCGTCTGCTTAAGTGTTGGTTCACAGCCAATATTTGTCGAATAATTGCTTCGATTGTGTAAGTGAGCCACAATTTGGTGCGATAGACTCCAACGCAGACACACATACACACATATATATATACCATAAATACTTAAGTTCAGCTAAATGCAGCAGTAAAGCCTGAGTTTACTTTACTTTGGTCGAAGATTTTGGCAGTTACCAGTTAGTAGTCGCAGTACACCACTACAAATAATGTGTATGCGTATGTGTTTGTGCATGTATTTGTAAGCAGGTATTGACAGTTTCATAGTGGCATTCATTTACTATGCGCTCTATGTACAGTTATGGCTTACAAAATAATTAAAACATTGTGGTTTACAATTTAATTAATAGGCGAAAAGGACAAATGTGCCGTGCAGCAGCAGCAGCAGCGGCAACAACAAGTACAAAGCGCTAAAGACAGCCTAAACAGCTTAGTGGTGGCACGCAGCTGGAGCAACATGTATTTGTTGTTGCAGTTGCGGCAGAGCAAGCACAAAAAGTGCTAATATTATGGACGAGTTAATTGTTATGCCTGGAATTTGCCGCACAAACAAACAGACAATATTTTGTGGCTGCATATACACATATAAAATGGGAAAGGGCTTATTACCATGACCATAGCCAGTGGCAATAAAGTGCAAATTCTTGTCCAACATAAACATAAAGGTGGCGTTGGAAGAAAGCACGGCATTAAAGGTCTTACAAGCTTTGCAAATTTATGCCGCATGTATGTGTGTGTGTTTGTGTGAGAGATATCTGCGTGTGTTGCATGGCTTTGCCAACTCATTGCTGCAGCTCAAACATACATATAATTATACTAAGTAGTTGTTGTTGCGCAGTTTATCACATCATTTAATATTATTGCCATTTTGTTAAATGATTTATGAAAATTGGAAATTGCATGAATTATTCAAAGATATGCCATATCGTTAGACAAAATCAATGAAATTAGCAATTTACGCAAATTTATTATTATTGTTGTTGTTATTTGTGCAAATATCGTGAAAATGTTGTCATTTATTGGGTAATTTAAATTACAAAAGGTATAAGTTAAGAGCTTATCAGAAAGTTAGGTTATGTTAGTTGAGATATTTTTAGGTTAGGTTGAATAACATTAAGTGAGTTTAGATTGAGTGCCATAAGTGTTGCTTAAATCAGTTTAATTTGTTCGAGAACACGTATAATGAAGTAAAAGCTACAATTTTAAGCTACAATAGACTTGATTACCACAAAAAATTTAACTAACGACTTCATTAAATGCTTTAGCTTGGATCTTGGAAAACTCTAATGTAAAAAATTCAAACGAAATCCTTTAAAATATATTGAAGGATGACAACTAAAATTGCTCAACTTGCTGCCTGCAATTTGAAATATTTTCCATAATTCTTTATCTCAATCAGTTCTCGTTAATATTACGGTAGGATGGACGTACGAGTATTCCATACTAAGTAGCTGACTAGTCTGATGCTGATCGATTGTTGTGTATGGTCTCTACAGGATATATAGAATATTTTCGTATGACGAATGGACTGTATGAAACTTACCTTTAACAAGAAAACACATGAAATTTTATTACAGAACCTCGAAAAACCAGCTGATGCCTCAAAGCAACAGACCGTGATATAGAGTTTTTAAACAGGCAGTGAGAGAGAGATCTGTGAGAGAGAGATCTTGTTGCTGACAATATGATATATGCTTCCTTGTGGGACCCAATCTAGTAAAATTAAAAGCAGTTTACCTTGAAGCATCACATATCTCTTCATCTCTTTAAAATTTCAAAGCATTTAATCCTGTTTCCATCAATGCTTCTACCATCAATCCCTATCCAAAATATGTATAAGCAAGCAGGCACCCTTTCATGGGCGACACGTGTCAGTTCAATTATTTGTACCACCTTTTGATTGTACTGTCACAGCAGAAAAACGTTCAATTTCAAGCAATCTGGCAGTGAAACGCCCAAAAACTCCAAACAAGCTACACTGCCGCCACGATGGATGCTTTAAGCAAGTCAGTCAGGCGTGTGCAGCAAAACCAAATTAAAGGACAACAGCGCAAAGCAAAACCAGGCAAACAAAAAACAAGAAAACAAATGGAAATGCTGAAAAATTATAGTTTTTTGGCTTTGTTGTTTTTGTTTATACACTCGTATGGTAGTTTTTTGTGGATGATGTTGATGAGATGATGAGTTGAATGTAATAAAAAAGGCCTGAAGACATTTTTACTGCTTCGGTTGTTAAAACGAATGAGGTGCGGCAAACTTGATGGCATTCGCCGGCATATGTGTCAGTATAGGTGTATGTGTGCGTGGGCGCTTAAAGTTGGCTGCTGTACGGCGTAAATGAGCTGAGTAAATTAAGGTACCATGGGAATGGCAAGTGTGATTGTAAGATTATAAATATATCTATAATATATTCACATATATTTTGGTCTATAGACGGTTTGCATGTTGGTAGTACTAAGGGTGCGAAGGAAGGCAGTAGGAAATATTGGAGATTCATCACTTCTATCTTTATAGTTAGAATAGGTTATGATGAGGAAGTCGGTTTTTGGGGGTCTCCATTAGTGTTGAGTTGTTTAGTCGAAGAGGCCGAAAACGAAATCGTCGTCTTCCTCGTAATTCGACTCCTCCTTTTTGGCTTCGTCTGTCTTTTCGCAGCAGTTAAATCAGAGGGAGGAGCAGCAATGGACGTTGTAGGGAAATTTTCTGAACACCGTATATGAGCTGCTCAAATCCTTGTATTCTTTATGAAGTACAAAATTCCTGAGGCGATTCTACCATCGATGGGAGGAACGTGTCTTCAGGACTCGCTGGCAGGAAAGGACGGTTTTTGTCGGATGGAGCAAATTTTGCGGCGAGAGCTGGTTAGGAAGTACATTATCGAAAACCTTCCAACGGCTCCAGTTTTAGGCTTTCTGACCCCTGCAGCATCTTTCACGCGAAGGTGTCGCCATTAAAGTGGCAGTAGTACTGTTTCAGAATAGTGACTATCCACTCCGATAGTAGGGCAGTGTTATTAGTGAGTTTGCTAAATGCCTGAAACAATTACCTCTCAGCAAAGTTCATCTTTCACTTTTGCTGACTGCTGATATCCAAAGGATGTATGTCTTCACAAAGAACTGCACTTCACAGCCTACCAAAAGTGTGATCCCCTCCGGGTATCCATCTAACCTAACCTATCCTCACAGCAATATTAATAGTTCCGAGTTCGCAAAATATTAAGGAACTGCTTGGTCTACTATAAATAGCTTATGATCTCTCACTGGATAAAAGTTTAATCGGACAACTAATCCTGGCAAGTCCGTTTTGGGTCTCGACTTCGGAGTCGGATCATCGAAAAAGAGGAACTGGTGAGTCCGTTTTGGGTCTCGACTTCGGAGTCGGATCATCGAAAAAGAGGAACCGTGTGAGAAGTTTTGCGATTTATCTAAGCAAATGGCCGAAAACTTCTACTTTTTTCACTGAAACTGAAGTGAGCTAAGTCGTTTTCCTATATAAGTATTTCCTCTCATTTAATTATGTAACCGAAAAGAATAGCAAAACTGTCTACATGTAGTCTACATTTAACGTAAGAGTACCCAAACTGCTCCGAAAAATAGTTTTATTACATCTGTAATTTTAAAATACTATTATATTATGTACTATAATTCATGCATTGAACTATTGCTGCAATTTTCCTATGGGGTCCGTATCGAACTTAATAAACTTTTATGTGTTGATAGAATTACGACAAAACCCACAGGGGCACTGAAACCGAGGGCGAGCAAGGCAAAGGCAGACTTTTGCAATTCAGCAGAGCCCAAACTTTGATGCTACCAACACACACACACCACTTAGCCACCGCCAATGTCATGTGGCTGTGAGGAAAATAGCCAAAAAAGCAACGCGGCCAGTGAGCGGCATGAAGATGCTACGTTGAGATAGTGAATAACGGTAGAAATAAAATATACACGCGCCTGCAATGGCATGCCGGCGGAAAGCGTTGTCGGAAAAATGTCCAATACAATAACAAAAACAACAAGCGTAATATGCCACACAACTACCAAAAAAAGAAGAACGAGAGCAGAAGGAATCAAGTAAAATTGGAGTAATTTTAATGAAAGTGTTTTTCGATAAAATCTCAGCATAAAAATAATGGCAAGAAAAATAACACAGAGTGCACAAGGAGTAGTGCGAAAAAAGCGAAAACGAAGAAAAAAGGCTATAATAAAAGGAAAACGAAGAAAAAAGTCCGTAATAAAATTAGAAAAATAAAAATAAAAAGAAGAAAAAGCTGCATGAAAAAAGCAAAAGAAAGCCAAAAAAGCCAAGCGGATAGTGAATAGAATGGCGAGTAAATAAAACACGAATCTAACAATTTGCGGGCAACCGGCAACCGGCAACAACAACAACAAAAACACACCAAAAACCGGCGTAGAAAAGAGAAAACTGGAAATGTAGAACAGCAAATGCAGACGCTGGAAAGCAAAGAAAAAGTGCAAAAAGCATACAATAAATTATAAAAAATAGAAATTCTAAAAATCAGCAACTAAATGCGCCTGCAGCGGAACAAAAGTTTGCATTGAAAAGCGACAGGCAACGAGGCCAGTCAAGTGTTGATGGTGGCAGGCAGAAATTGTCCAAGCAAATGAAGTTAAGCGCTACATATATATACCAACACAAACACACGTACTCAATATGCACACACACACACAGAAATAATTATTTAGCCTGCCAAATGACTGCTTCTACAGGGGGGAGATGAGAGGAAGTAAACCAGGCGGCAGTATTAAGCCACTGCCAATGAGCAATTGCCACAGAAGCTGAGCGCGCCGGACATTTGCCACGAACTGGAAGTGGCGCTTGCAACTAAATGCGAACGTTGGCAGCGGCGTGTGCAGCCCAGCTCTCTATCGAAGTTGAGTTATGCATACAAGGGACATACAAATATTCAACTATGTACATATGTATATATATGTGTGTGTGTTTGTGTGAGTCGGAATGAAAGCGAGTTTTGTTTGCGGCAATGCATACTTTTTCTGAATTTAATTAATTAGTGAGGAAATGAAATTGATTATGCTGGACATACTGAAGTGGTGAATCTTTTTCAAAATCACATATACACACACAAACTTATGTGGTTGCATATAAAACAGTTTAGAACGGTGAACGGAAATGTTGAACTCAGGTGGAGGCAAAGAGTGAATGGCAAAGTTTATTTGAAGTTTTAAAGTAAAATGATGTAGAAAGTTGGAAAATAAGTTAGAATATATTTGAAAAGTGAGGTTATAAGTTGAAATACTACATTTAGGTGAGGTTAGGTTACCCAGTTGGTTAGGAATCATGCATATAACAGTTTTGGTGATTTGCGATAACAGCTGGAGTTACGCTAAGAATTACATAAGAAATAGTCATTCCTTAAGATGCCTCCGCTTGATGCGAATGTCAATAGAGTCGGTGGTCTCACTGATGAAACCTCTTCCATAGCCTCATACTCGTCTTCCAGGATCTAATAACGCGAAACCTGCAAATGCTTAAAGGAAAGTCTTTTCAATGCATGACAAATGCACACGAGATAATCCATTGTTGCTCTGGTGGCAACCTCTGGTCATTTCCTTACAGTATGTGAACTGGTACCTAGTAGAAGTTAAGTCGCTTAGATCGCCTGCTAACCAAGACTTCTCCAAGACACTTCCATCCGATAGGCGAAACGAAATAAAAGTCGTGATTGTCAGGAATTTTTCAGTACCAATTAGCAGTTTGGAATGGACACACTAACCACCTTGGTAGGATTCGAGGCCTATAAAAAGTCTTTGCCGAAAATTCGAGTCCGGCACTCGGTTGCAGTGCAACTTCACATTCAACTGACAAAGTGTAACGGGACAGTCCATATGAGCAGATTGGAGCGAACTCCAAGGGCTCCTGCTCCCCACGGTAGCAGAGTCTACGATCTACAGTCCACGAGTCTACGGTCAAGTCTACGGTCAGACCAAAAACTACTACCAGTTGAGCTTCCATACTGCTGAGGACTAATAACCAAGAATTTGGATCCTATACTCCCACTCGGCATTCCGACTAGTGGATATCACACAGCTAAAATCTAAACGTCCATCAGTCCAGCTAATCCTCTTAATATCCAGATCCCTAATGCATTTTGCAATAACAAGCACCCAATCCTCGATCGGCACCCCACACAAACAAGCCAACCTATGAGATAGGTGCCTTTGATGCAAAAATGCATTCAGTGGCTCCTGCCCCGTAAGCAGAAAACCTAAACTCATACTGAAATCTGGGTTACCCTCCACAAACCTACCGTCCCGAATGTACTCGTAAGTCACACGACTGTCAGGGTTATTGTCCCAGCGGCCATTACTCAACGAGCTATGCCGAAGGCTTTATGTATAATTTTTCCTGCAGCCAGTAGTCGATCGCTGATTTTACAGCTTAGCTTTCAGTGAAGATATCTATAAGTGGAAGTTTTGACACTAATTCAAGAGTCATCGTTGGAGTGGACCTTAACGTTTCAGTTACGTACAGCGCAGCTAGCCTATGAAAGCTTTACATTGTCTTCCGGTAGGCAGATATCCGCAAGCTTTTTCATCACACGACTGCATAGTGAGAGAGGAAGATAGGCTCCAAACTATTGCAGACCATTCCTTCATATACATTATGCTTCCACAGCAGTTTAATCTCCAAGACTAAGGTATTAGGTGAAGTCCTTGAAAGAGAATTGAGTCCCATTTCTCGAAAGGAGCCTTGTTAACTATTCCTCACCTCGCGAGAGGGGACAAAATAACTTTGTCGACTTTCTGGGTGAGCATTTTAATACTCGTAAGAATATTACTTACATCTAATTTTGGAGGCTAAAACATAATATATATGATAGACGCAAGATGGCACTACTAATTGTGGGATTCAAAATCCAAAATACGAATGTTTCACAATAACGAAGTCAAATTTAAAGCTAGGCTAAGAAGTTTAATCGATTCTACAACTTTTAGTAGCCAACATTCGTCCAGCTCCAGATATGGAGTCTAGTCTATTTCTTTCTATCATTGCTATAGCTTTCTTGGAGTACAATATGCACTTTGTAATCGATTCGGAACAATTTTCCTACTTTTTTTTCGCTTCATACAAAGCAAATATAAGTAGATACTGCGAGTCTCTAAATTCATTTCAGATTGCAAAGCTATTTGCTATACAACTAAGCTGCCTGCTTTTCACTCTACCAACAAAATATGCTTCAGCTTACTATAACGCCTTTGAACTTTTCTTCACTAAACGGCAGCATAGTCAAATTCACAGTCAAATCACTAATTTTATTTTAAGCATTCTCGTCGGTAAGCCGCTCATCGTTTGTGCCGCAATTTCCACCCTATTAACACCGTACTTACGCCATGCCGCACGTAATCCGCTAAACGTTCCATAGACGCTTTACATGCCACAAAAGTGTATCATTCTTTGCCTTAAGATTACCGTTAGGTTAGCTCATCATTCGTTAGCTAGCTTTGGCGCTTAATGGAGTCAATAGTGTAGACCCCACACAAATGCTTCGTTGCCTTGCCATGTGGCATGCGACGCCATTCATTACCATTCTAACGGTTGCCGGCTTTAAAGTCAATGGCGTCCAGTGGCAATCAGCGCGACAAGCATTCAGTTAGCGGTGATCACATAAAAATGTGTGTGTGTGTGCTTGCTATAGCATGGCTGGTAGTACAAGTTGCAGTTGGGTGTTCACCACCATTTGGCGTTGCATAGGCGATTGAACGAATTTGTGTAGTGAAAATGAGCGCGTGGCATGGTTGAATTGCCTAAAGCCTTCACACATGTGCACTGCAATGTGTTAGTGCGCTTGTGTGTGTTTGCCTGTGTCCGCGCATTTCCGCATTCACCATTTCCGCGTTGTGATAGCAACAGCCGGTTGGACGCCGCTGCTGCGCGCTGTCACCCGCACGAAATACTCTTGCCCCGCACAATCGTTGCGGCTGCTGTGTCATTACACTTGTTTGTAACTGTGTGTGTGTGTGTAATATGTTGCATGTTGCATGTAATGGTGTTTTTTCAGCGCATGCAGCTCGTATGCGGTTCAACGCGAACGCAAGCGTGGTGAGGCGTTGAGCTGCGGCGCGTCGCGCCATAGCATTAGAAAATCAGATTCTTGGCACCAATTCAACATTAAATTGATTTCGCACAAAGCCCTACCAGCGGCGCGATTCGTTTTTGCTTTTATTGTTGTTACTGACGTTTTTGTATTGCCTATAGCGAATTGTGCTTGTTCGCGCCACCATGTGGCAAGCGCCTGTCGTTGCCGGCCTGTTCGGGCTTGCCGCCGTTGCTGTCTCGCTGTTTGCATGCATTTCCACTGCTATCTGCATCAATTTATCTCGCCACTATTCGGGCTTGAATGCGCTTTATTTTGCACTTCCGTGCGACTTTCAGGCCGAGTTAATTTTTTTTTTTTGATATTTAGATTTTTTTTTTTTTTTTGTGGAAGGCCAGACAATTTCATAATGGTTGAAAGCGTCGGCAATTAATTGCATGTGAGTAGTGAAAGGTTTCAAAGAATTTTTGGTATATTTGAGGTTATGTCTGGGTTCAAAGTTTTTCAAAGAATTTCTTTCGTCAATGTTTTTTATGTGAGTGATTTCGTAAAAAATGTTAAAACTTAAAAAAAAAAAAAATTAAAAAAAAAGAAATTGAAACCCAATGAAATGAAAGCTTTTTCAAAAAAATACTGGAAATTTTGAAATTTTTTCTTTAAAGGTTTTGAAAATTTTAACTAAAACTAATTTTGTAAAGGTTTTTTCAAAATTTAAAAATTCAAATTTTGCAAAATTAATATGAAACGAAAACTTGAATTAATTTTGCAAAAGTTTGTTCAAAAAAAATTTAAACATTAAAAAAAAATTTCACAATTTTGCAAACTTAAATTGAAAAGAAAACTTTAATTAATTTTGAAAATTTAAAAAAATAAGATATTTTCAAAATTTTTTCAAAAAAAAATTTAAAAATTTTGAAAAATTAATTTGAAACAAAAACTTGAATTAATTTTACAAAAGTTTTTCAAAAAAAATTTCAAACTGTTTTCAAAAAAATTAAACAATTTTATAAAATTAATTTGAAACGAAATTTTGAACTAATTTTTTTCAAAAAAAGTTTTAAAATTTTGTAAAGTTTATTTGAAACGAAAATTTGAACTAATTTCGAAAAAGTTTTTTCCAAAAAATTTTTTAATTTTTTTCAAAAATAAAAATTCATAACTTTGCGTAACTAATTTGAAACGAAAACTTGAATTAATTGTTTTCAAAATAAAATTTCAAAATTAATTTAAAATGATATCGCAAATTAATTTCAATAAACTTTTCAAAATTTCAAATTTTTGGAAAAGTTATTTGAAACGAAACTTAAATTAATTTTAAATTTTTTGTAAAAATTTTAAATAATTAGATATTTTTGCTTTATTTAATTATTTAATTTTAATTTTTTTGTTTCCATAAATCATGGATACCACTGTTTTGTCCTGTAAGCAAATTGTCTCATTGCATTGCACAGTGTTAATTGACGATTCTAAGCACGTTAGTCTAACAAAAAATGTTAATCAACAGTGATAGCAACAGGAATAATGTGACACAGCTTTAAAATTGTGCAAGCACTCTCAGCTACAATTATGAGAGAATATGCTGTTGTTATGAGAGAGTGTGTTGTTGTTATGAGAGAATATGCTGCGTACTCTGCTAATGCAATTTCTCTCTACGCGTATGCTTAGCTAAAAGGAACTATAAATAATGGTGGCGGAAACAGGAGGAGGCAACTGATGATATTCACTCTTGAGCATAGCAGCGACATCTATTGGCAGCTAGAAAGATCTTACACCGATCCAGTGGCTGCGCAACTGCAAGCGCAAGTAGTTAAACACATTTATACATATACATAAATGTATACGCATTCACACACAGGCACACACAATTGCGTGAGAGCAGAGCCTACGTCGAAAATTAATAAAATATTTTTATATTCAAGAACCCATCAGGTAAATTACCGGTTAACTGCCTAATAGCTACTATATAAATCGATTAAAGCTTCCATGAGCTATATTGAAAAATAAAATTTTAAATTATATTTATTTAAAATTGTTTTAGATAATTAAAAATGATTTTTATCAACGAAGTATCATCCAACTTATAATGTATTTGCTCCCAATAAACAATCATCTGTGCATTAGTAACATGTGCGCCATCTGTTTGTCACGATCATGACATCCAATAAATTTAGAAGCTTGATTTTGATTGGTCTTTCTTAATTTCAACAGTCGTGTCCTTATATCGCGTTCGTGAAGGTGACATTTGCAGCAGCTCCGTGAAAAGTAGAATTAGTTTAGGAATTAAAGCTGCAATTAAGGAGTTTTTGGTAGAATTAGGTTTTAGTTCGTGAATTTAATCGTTTTCAAGTAAAAAAAGTGATCGGGCGTTGTTATTTGTATAGTAAAAGTGAAAATGAAAATAAGTGAGTGCAGAAGCTGAGCGTCGGCGCAAGCATAGCTCTGCCAGTGGTTGCGCATAAAGCATTATGGTTATGTCAGTTATGTCATGTTAATGTAAAGTGTTAGTGGCCGTCGGCGCAAGCAGAGCAGCGCAATTAGAGCAGTGTTTATGCTGTGTTAATGTTAAATATAAATAAATTAATGAGCGTCGGCGCAAGCAGAGCTCTGCCAGTGGTTGTTAATAAAGTGATATGTTAATGTAAATAGCCTTAGAAGTAGGGAATAGAGTTTAGAGTAGGGTAGTGTATCAAATTATTCCAGAAAATGCGAAACGAAGTAAGATTAAGAACAGTAAGTGACTATAAAATGTTAAAATACTTATTTTATAGTATATTTATACATAATGTGCTTTTTAATGAATTATTTTGAATTAAAGCTTCATTTTTATCTTGAATATACATACATATGTATGTACACAGATGTATGTAAATAAAATGGATATAGTACATATAAGCTTTCCAAAGCATGTATAAAATTGAAAGTTTAGTTGCCAATGTATCAATCAAGATCTCTCTAGCTGCCAACAGATGTCATAGTAATTTTTAACCGTGACATTTTGGAATGACTTTTAATTCTCAACTTCCTTTCGTCTCATTCCTTTGTAATTTGCACAGCTGAGCGTAAACTCAGAGATCAGCTGCGCAGTCACATTACTTCTGTTGCGCTTTGCTGTTTACCAACATACACTCCGTTCTGTAATTAACATGGAGTGTTTACGTTCGCTGCTATATTTACAGCATTACTTCTGTTGCGCTTTGCTGTTTACCAACATACACTCCGTTCTGTAATTAACATGGGGTGTTTACGTTCGCTGCTATATTTACAGCGTTTCTTAGCAGAGTAAGAGAAAACTGTTCATTATTGATAAATAAAACTGCGTTATCAGTTTGCTCAATCGCTTTCAATATAAATGAACCGTAATCTAAAAAAATTAAAGTTTTGGGTAAATAAAAATAAAATTAAAAATAATTTAATATTTTTTATACGATAAAATTCAAAGGAAAAAATTAATTAATTTTAATTTAATAATTAATTTTTTTCACAATTTTCTTATATTTAAACTACTACTAATTTTTTTTTGAGATACTAGTGTTATTATATTTTTTAACTCGTTATAATATTTCAGTATAATATATGCTCCTAAATCGATATCGATATACATTGTATGTATATACGTATATATGTATATATAGATGTATATATGAAAATTTTTTATGTTTACTTGTTTTTATAAATGTTATTTTATTTATATTTTTGAAATTTAAAGAAATATTTGGAAGAATAAAATACTATATAAAGAATAAATTGTAAGTGTTTCTTTTAAATGATTCAATTTTTTATTATTTGATTTAATTTTATTTTGATTTTTCGTGTTGTTTTTTTTGAATATTTTTTATTTAGAGTATCTTTTCGTTTTCTTTAGTAATATAATTTTTTTTTTATATTCAGCGAACTGTTGTATATCTTTTTCATAATTTTGTGTGTGTTGTGTGTCTTTTTCACAATTTTTTCTGCCCTTACCCCTCCTTTACTCTTTCACTATATTCCCGTGCCATTGGAGCGTAAAAAAATTGCCTCCACGGCCAATTAAATTGAATTTCAATTTATGGCCACAAACAGCGAGTCAAAGAAGAATCGTTATGCTTTTGAATGCAAATTTATTTTTAAAAGGTCAAACTACAATGCGAAGTATAAAAGGTATGAGTGTTTGCATGAATGTGTGTATATAATTGTTTTAAATAGAGATAAAGTGCAGAATGTGCCCAGTAGGGAGATTAAGGTTACAAGAAAATTGGGAATGGAGAGATAGGAAGTGGAAAAGTAAGAGATTCATACAAATTAGAAAGAGATATGGTTAAACAATTTTTATATGTATAGATTTAGAGAGAGAAATACAAGATAAATCGGGGTCTACAACTTTAAATTTATAGAGATTAACGGGTTATGAAAAAGTTTTTACAAAGCGCACGCTTCCGGGAAGATATATTTCGAGTATATTTTTGCCATTAAAAAGTTTTTCTGTACATAAATCTTCAACTGATTTGAAGATCGCTTAATAAACCCGCCTTTAGTCGTGCAACATCAAATCTCTTCAGAACTGCATGCTCTCATCAATTTATGGAGACTATATAGTTCAGACATTTCCCCAACAAGTTCCTATATGACACACGCTAGAAAATGTATGTATGTACACACAAAAGACAACCGTTTACCAACAACACACATACACAATCGCCCACGTCGAACTCAATGGCATGCAAAATTACATATAATAAAATTGGTGACTATCATAAAAGATGTAGAGCTGTGTGCGGGTGATGGTGGTAGTCGCTGCTGGCAGTGGCACTAAAGATATGATTGTCACAGCACATACACGTGTACACGCCGTGCCGTACGAAATGTGAAAATCAACGGCTGACTGAATATTTCACTGACCCTTTGGAAGCCTGCGCTCCTTGCCATAACAAACACGACTTGATGAGTTGTGCATTTGGCTGTTGGCCCGGCCGTCGTCCAATTTATACCGCCAGCGTGCAGTTGGCGATTGGCTCGGCTCGTTTACTCAACGTCGTTGCCACCGCTGTGCGCGACATAATCAATAGTTGTGACTTCCATTAATGGGTTTCCGGTGATTCAACATAACCTAAACTCTACGGCCCATGCTACGGACGGTGGCGTGTCAATGTTGAACGCTCCTAAAGCGACGGCTCACAAACATCCTAAAAGCACATGACTTTATTGCGGGCGAATAGGAAGTAAAAATTTGCCTTTCCGTGCCAAACCAACGACAAACGGTGAGCAGGACACTAACGCGAACTCCGACGACGAACTCGTCCACTCACTATGCGGTTGTGTGGGTTAGTGTGCGCCATTCATATGACAGTGAGGCAGCAGAAAGCGACAAGCGAGTGAGCGGCCGGAAAGTCGGTGATTATTTTAAAATGAGGCGCAGCAATTCTCTGCACTTCACTACACTTGAGGGTATCATTACAATTTGTTGTAAATGGGCCGTTAGGCTGGCTGCAGATAGTCGAATCTGTGTTCTTGTTTGTCATAGTTGTTTTTGACTTTTTGTATTTTCCATATTACTACAATGATAATGGAGTGTCGCGTGGCAGAAACTTATATTTTTTAGTTCATTTACAATAGCCGATCTCTGTAGAAGTGGGCACTTGTTGGTTGTGGAGAGTTCTATTTTTTGCCATATTTTTTGAAACGGCAAATCACTGTCATGTTTTTGGTTAAAGGAGGGCAGTAAATAGTTGTGGAGGGGAAAAATTATACTCATATAACTAGCGCGTTAAGTTGTGGTAAATGAAAATGCATAAATTATGAGCTATGAGCTTATAACAAGCACAAAATTGCTACTCGAAGTGCAAATATTTGACAGTGGTTTGAAAATAAGAGAAGCGCTAAGCAAAGAGAGTCAATAAAATCAATATAATTTGAAAAGTAATTGACAATATAATATTTTATGGGTGAAAGCGTCTCGCTAGAAGTGAATTTATGAAGTAACAGTAGATAAAATTTTAGCTTTTTGAAAATTATTAAATGCTTCCTTTCGGCTTCTACATTTCTAATGATACTTACTTGGTTTATAAGTAATTGAAAACGCTTGATAAAAATATCAATCGGAAACAGAAATACGAAGGCGAGTACGTGGTTCGAAAAAGATGGTTAGTACGGCGAAGCGGTAGTCAATAAGTTGCTCAGGGTATTTCTGACCTTAGAAAAATTACATAAAAACCAGCGGCTCTGAAATATTTCAAGCAGAAGATTCCAATTTATGGCTTAAAATTCAGTAATAAGTATATTTCTGAAGTTAAAGTAAATAGCTTTTTCTCTTTCGGAAATTTATTTTTTCGTTCGGCTTCTAGAGACTATCTATAATTCTCACTTGGTTTATGAAACCCTTGATTATAGGTTCAAAACCAAATATTAATATGAAAGCGAGCACTTGGCTCGAAAGACCTTGTTGATGATATCGCCATTCTCTTCTTATTTTTCTTTGTTAGTGTAAACACCGCTTACGCGGTCATAGCCGAGTTCACAACAGCGCCAGTCGGTCTTGCTTTTTGCAATGTGGCGGCAATTGGATATTCCAAGCGAAGCCAGGTCCTTCTCCTTCTGGCCCTTTCAATGGAGTGGAGGTCTTTCCCTTCCTCGGTTTCTCCCGGCGGGTACTGCGTCGAATACATTCAGAGCTGGAGTGTTTTTGTCCATTCGGACGACATGATCTAGACAGTGTAGCCGCTGTTTCTAAATTCGCTGAACTATGACAATATCATCGTATATCTCAAACAGCTCATCGTTCCATCGAATGCGGAATTTGCCGTTACCAGAGCGCAAAGGACCATAAATCTTTCGCAGAAGCTTTTTCGTAACGTCGACGTCATGATGAGTGACTTGTTGAGTTTGAACTTTGTTTGTCGGGAGCGGACTTTACTTTTCAATTGCCTACTCAGTCTGAAGTGGCGCCTGTTGGCAAGAGTTATTCTGTGTTGGATTTCGAAGCTGACATTGTTGTTGGTTAATACTGGTTCCAATATAAACGAAATTATCTACGACTTCGAAGTTACCCTCAACCGAGGCTGTTTTGATCTTTTCTTTGGGGCTGTTTTTCTTAGGTAATCGAGTTCCAAACCTATCGCACAACACTGAGGAAACATGTTTCGCCTTCAAATGGATGTTTTTTTTACTACCCAGAGGATTCTTGTTCTAACGACCGGAAGTCGTGAGCTGCTCGAGTCATAAGCAAATTAGTCGTTTAGCTTGGGACAGGAGGATAGACTGGTTGCAGGGATATATTGCCCAGAGTAAATCATAAGGCAGCCGAACCACTGCAATATATGTTAAACAGTTCTATGCTATTAGTAAAACAGAAGAGTTAGCCTCATCATAGCCACCATTTATCAGACGACAGAGCCAACATCTACGTGGAGAGCCCAGCAGGAATCAAGTTCATTTCGCATATTGTCCAGGAATTAACTTGAAAAGCAGTGCAACAGTGGAGAATGGCACCAAAACCAAGCAACTTCACCTATATTGGAGGTGAAGCTCACAAGACAACGAGGTCAATGAGATAGTGGCTGAATTTACCAAGAGTGCTGTATGGCTGTCATCCAAAAACGTGATCAACATTTGAAAATCCTTGCATTGTCTATACGACGATCTGGACAAAAGCATGACAAGAAAAATCAAAACACGAAGGAACGATCCAACCGAGTTTCAGAATAGCAATAAACTCGATGGAACGATCCAAACGGGTTCAGAATAGCAAAAGTCAAGTCTAAATTGGGAGCTCAGAAATATACAAAGTTCCTACTGGCACTTGATAGAAGAAACTGTAGGAACATTATAGGAATACTTACTGGCCACAGTTTGGTGATGGCATACGCCTACAGAATGACAATTAGACAGTTCGAGGAAACGTTAATAACAAGGCTCCAGTAAAGTAATTGAGCATCTCTTGTGCACTTGTTTCACATTGGCAAGACTACCCTTTAAACTTATGGAGTTCCACGTTAAGAGATACTGGAAGCATGCGGTCACAGATTCTGTTGAAACTCGCATCAAGCGCAGGCATACTAAAGGATGAGTACTCCTCATGGCCTTCGTAACGGAAATCCAACTGGTATCGCAGAGCAATAAATCAGGTCTAAGGATGTATGGCTCATTAACCTGTCGGACTAATCTAACCTAACTTAACCAGTTTTGGGGGAAATATTATTAAGTTGTATAGGAAAAGTAATGAGTTTAACTAGAAATGAACCAGCATTTGAAGTTTAACATCTTTGAATTAAAATTAAAAAAAAAAAAATTATCACTATTGTTTTATGTACAAAACCACATTGTCACACAACAAATCTAAAATTTAAAGAAATTATAAATTTTTCAATAGTGATTTTATGTCAAAGAGCCAATTTTCTTTAAACACTAAAATATTGCCACGTATGCCACAGCAAATACAACAGTGTCGCCATTGTTGTTGTACGTATTTCACTTACCGCAGCGCGTCGTAAAAAATATTACGTATGATTTTCTGCTTGATGATGCCTGAAGTTGATAGATAGCAACCGCCGCACAGCCATTTAAACGGCTAAAAGTCAAAAGAGCAACAGCAACAACAACTAAAACGCATCCACTACAAGGTTGCGCACATACACTGGTGCCTACTTACATAATATATAGTATAGCTGATGGCCAATAAATACGCAAGGACACAGCGCAGTTCCGTCGGCGTCGCCCATCGCCCATTATTGTGGTTGATGGTAGTTTTTATGACTGTCACTTTAACAGTTATTGCTGCTGGACTTTGCTGCGGGAAGTTGTATTGCTGTCGCTGCTGCTGTTGCTACCTTGGCTCTATACTTGCGCAGCTGTGAGGCTGCATTTGTGTGTGAGTTTGCTGGCTGCGAGGACACATTAAGGATGTGGATGATTTAAGTGCGTGGTTATAGCTGCCCGAGTTGTAGCGTGGGCACAACAGCAACAGCGACAGCACCGAATGTTACGAGTCGTTATAATCACACAACAATAATAATTACAACAATTGCGTTCCGCCTCAGTGTGGCATGAAAAGTGCGTGAAAAAGTTTGTCTCTGCTTTTTTCGCCGCTCAACAATTGCCATATATTGCCATATATTGCCATATATTACGTATATGTTGCAAATTGCTTGTAAAAATTTATTTTGTGCTCGCTTTTGATATAGCGTTGCCACGTGTTGAAAAAATTGCAATTTTTATACTTTAATTGCCGCGTGTTGCCGGGCGGTGCGCGTTTGCTACAAATTTGTCGCAATTTTTGTTATTTGTTGCGTGCGGCATTTTACTTGCCACAAATTATAGTTTTTATTTTAGTTTTTTGCTTCGATGATGTTGTTGCTAGTTTTGCTCGCTTTTTTGAGTAATTTGTAGCCGCAACGATAACAATTGTAAACACGATTTTAATTTTTTTTTTGTTGTTGCTGCTTTGGGTACACGTATTTTTTTAATTTCTTCATGAATATTGCATAAGCAGGGTTGCATGTGTTATGTTTTTTATTGTAAATTTAAACTCGGTTTTATGCTTGTTTAATTTTTGCTGCCCATTAGGGCTATATTACTGATTGTAAATTTGCTGTGGGCCTTAAATGTTAAATATTAATATGCATATATATTAGGGTGGGTCAGAAAAATCGAATATTTTTTCGCTAGGTGCTCTGACAAATGGATTTTTGGACATTTTTAAAGAAAGTTTCTTCAAGTATGATTTAAATGTTAAATATTAATATGCATATATGTATATTAGGGTGGGTCAAAAATCAAATATTTTTATCTTGGTCCTCTGAAAATGGTTTCTTATCTTATATACCATTAATAAAGCTTCTCCACTTATGAGCTTTTAATTGTAATGGGCAGGTCCTCTGCTAAACTGCAATACTCACATATTTCTAGGAAATTTACTGCTTTACAAAAAAAAATTTATGGTCAGACATCAATGGAAATAGAAAATATTAAACATAAAAAATTAAAAAAAAAAACAAAAAATAAAAAAAAATAAAATTAAAGATTTTTGCCTAAAAGTATGCTTGAGAAAAAAAGTTTTTTTGATGTCTGTCTTAGAACCATTCATACAGTAGAATAAAAGCATTGCTTAACTTAATACTACATTTCCTTCATATTTGATTAGACAGTTCCACTTGGTGGTTATTCTTAGCTAATCTTTTCTCTTCAAAACTTATTGTCAATAAGAACTTATGGAGCCTAGATGTATGCTAATTTTTCCGTATTGAAAAAGTAAATGTGAAAAATGTGCAAATATCCAGTTTTCGTAGCATACTTTCCAGCGCAGTGAATTCACAACTTTGATGTGACATTTGGACAGATTTCACTGACAGTCATAACAACCTCAACGAAAATTCGTCAACATTTAAATTCAAAAGTCTTACTTCTTTCTTTCACAGTAGTATATTGCTAGTTTATGAAAAAAAATTATTTATTAATATTTTTCTTGTTTCTTTACAGGTAAGTTCTTCTGTAATTTTCTTAATAATTTGATAATGGTAAGTGGAGACAAATTCTTTATGAAATTATATGTAAGCTTAAGCAGGCATTTATATGCATTCTAAACATAATATCGTACTTAAAATTTTATGATTTTTGTTTGGAGGATGTAGTCTGACCTCCATTTCAATTTGCAAAACTTTTCACGCTTGCAATCGTTAGTAGGTACGTCCGGGTTTTGTAGTTATAGTAGATGGACCCTTCCCGCAGGCATATTGGCTGACGATCATCAATAAATTTTAGCATTTTGACTTCGCTAAACTGCCAAATACTTAGAGAAAAGGGCTTCCAATAGCTTTATCTCCACAATTTTCGACCATGACATCTTTCTCAGCGGGTTACTGCGATTTATGAACGCCACAATCAGATGTTGTTTTGCAATCTCACTGGCTGACATTGTTGGCTTGTCGTCCACCTATATGTTGATTATCAGTTAATGTTGATGGCCGTCCTGGACATGGTTCGTTATCAAAGCGTTCTCGAGCCTCTTTGAATACTTTGATGTGACATTTGACACAGGTATTGGTGACATATCATACCAACTTAGAAAGAGATTTTTTCGATGCATGGGTTTTCGCACAAAATTTAAAAAAGTCTTACTATTTTTTACCCACAAATTCAGGTGGTACTTGACATAAATTGTACTATAATTTTGCTTTAACTTTAATTAGGACACAATTTACCAATTTTTTTGTAGAAAACTATTTCACTAAAGTCCACTTACAGCCCCAATATAAATGTCATACTACTTACAACATTATTTTCCGTCCCTGGGGTAAAATTTACAGGCCATCAATGGCTCGTTTTGGTTCCACTGGAAAACAAGTAAAAAAAAGAGAAAAAGCATGCGTACTTAAAAAAATTTAAAATAAAATTTCTGCTCCTCTCCCCGTAAAAGCGGTAATATTACATAACTTTTCATAGCCACATAAACATATTTTACTTTTTATTTTTATGTTTATGTAATACAGCCCCACTAAATAAATATTTTTTGTTCGAAAGAGACGTGCAACATTATATGCTTTTTTCAGCCACTTCAGCTGCCTCTAGGGCATTTTTATGTGCAACCATAAACATTTGGCCGGGCGAGCAACAAAATCAGGTTGCGCACAGGCAAGAATGGTTGGAGGGGAAAGGCGCAAAAGAGTAGACGAAAAAAAATTATAATAACAAAATGTTGACAAATAAAAACTTGCCATCAAAGCAATGGTAATAGCAGCAGCAGTAGCAGCGGCAATCTAGTGGCAACAACAATATGTTGCCGAACAATACGATTGGGTCAAATAAAAACTGATGACACTGATTAATGGATTTTGTAATATTTTCTGAAATAACTCCTTTTTTCTTCTATTAATTTTTGTAACAATGGCGATAGTGTTGTTTTTTCACTTTTATTTTGTGGCACTGTGTTTCGCATTTGATGTGACACCAAGGCTTCGACTATTTGTCACTTAATAAAAAATAAATAGATTTTCGTGTGAAAATGTTACGTGTTATAATGTTAACTGCAATTTACACACATATATACATACACATGTTGTCAACAATTTTATTGCTTTGAAAAAGTTGTGTAGACAAATTACAATTACATGTCTGTCCAATGGTTTTGGAAATGAGAAAAATAGAATTTTTTGTGCTGAAAACAGGAGGAATGGATTAGAAGGCCGATATGGTGTGTGAACTATAAAAAAATGGTCTGAATAGTACCAAATTTGAAGCTATCAATAGCAACTGCAGGGTTCATCTTAACACATTTCTCCTTTAGCTGAAGGTAAATATAAAGATTTCATGAGTTTCCATAATTTATTCTTTCAAAAAAATGCATTAAATGATAGTTAATCTGTGTGGTGAGGACAATTTTGACGATAGTCTATTCAGAAGTGCTTTGGGAGTTCTTGGGAAGGAGTTAGTAATGACCCAGCAACCCTTTGCGCGTCGGTCTCAGTTTCCTGTCCTGACGCATAACTTGTAGGCTATTCTCCGGTGGCTATTTTGGCTGATGGCGATTTCAACTGCCTCCTCGCACACGCCTTTTTAGAGCTGGCAATATATTGTCGCGACTTGGTGGTGACCGATGCAGAAGCAGACGTTGGCGAATAATAGCTGAGCTCTAACACTCCTAGACTCTAGAAATGAGTACAAGACTCGTACTATACCCATAATTATAGCATCAAATTCTGAGATTTAAGAGACCGACGGTTTAGGTTCATTATATCATCGCTGTACCCGCATTTGAAGTTATACCATAAGCCTCCAGAATTCCTGCCTCTGCCACAGCCAAAACTGGGTGTGGTTGAACCGATACTGGGCATGAGTGCCTCCTGAATTAATAATCCTTGTGTTGTTTCTGGCTGTCTGTGAAAATGAGTTTATCTAGCTTACTTGAAGTATACGGGCTCACTGTGCAAGTGTTCTGATAGAGATAGTCAACGAGGCTTCATCCAACGATAGGCCTAGGAAACAGTGCTCTGACAGGTCAAGCTGTGCTGTGCGTAAGTGTATCTCGTGACTATATGTCATCAACGTAGTTGAGGTCAAGCCAACCGATTTCTTGTATGCTGCCTGGGATCGGCGGTTCCGGATTTCTGCGATAACACTGCCAGCTAGCGAATTGCGTTTCGAAACAGTGTTCATTAATGCTCGCATGTGAAGCGTGAAGCATTACGGGCCGTTGACTGTCGCAAATAAGTTTTATAGGTTAGACATCAAGCAGGCATCGCTCGTATAGTAGATCCTATGCAACAATTCGTTGGGTCTTTCAGAGTGTGTTGTTCGCTTCTTCCTTCTAATTTTCGAGAGCGGAATGCCTCATTAAACCCTCCTTTTTTCACAACACGGTCTCGGAACCAGCTAATTGTCTGATTTCACCAAAAATCTACTTTTACTCCCTTTAAAGAAAAATGCAAAAATTGTTCAACAATCAAGTGCCACTATTACCGTTATAATATTTTTTAAATTCCACAGATATTACACGCGAAACATAGTTCACACTTGAAAAATACAAAAGAAATCACGTTAAAAAGTCATATGTATATTTTTATATATAATATACATATACATACACCTCCGCAATATGCAAATACCGCTATGCATAAATATTTGAGTCGTTATTGATACTGTTAAAAATTCCATTTACCACTATTAAACAAATTCTTTAGCCGGCAACTACAACACAAACAAAACGAACATATGCAACGGAAAATGTATTTTAATTAAAACTTTGCACTCTCGCAAAAATGCCAAAAGGTGCTAGCGTGTCAGTCAGTGGGAAAAAAGTGCCAAGCCAAGCAGTGGCACAAAATATGGAAAATATGAATGCACAGCAAAGCAAAAGGGAAAAAATTGAATGACGAAATGTAGCATATGAAATTCCGCATTGATTAAAACTCACACACACACATATGTTTACATTTATTTACATGCAAATATGCATATGTTGATATTTGTAAGTTTTGGATTGGCTGGCAAATAAAATGCAACACAAATAAAATATTTGTATAAAAGGGAAGCGGTGGCTACTTGATAACAGGTAAGGCGCGGTAAAGCGCAGAAAATGGTTTCGTTGGAAAAATTTTTTTAAAGAGATCAATTCAATAGTTCCCGACCCCTCATAGCAAAATACATTTTTGTCAAAATTCGTTTTTTCATTAAACATGGTTGTTTTTAATGGTGATACACTGTTTATAGAGATCCTTCAACTTTTCGATACCATTTTTGTAGTACTGTTTGACCTTTGCTTCAAAATAGACCTCAGTTTCGGCGATCACCTCCTTAGGCGACAGAAAATTTTTCTCAGCGACCATTCTTTTGAGTTCTGAGAACAGGAATTAGACGCTGGGGGCCAGATCTAGAGAATGTAGTAGATGAGGAGGCAATTCGAAGCCCAATTCATGGACTTTTGCCATCGTTTTCTCAGACTTGTGTTCCACTAAGCATTCTTTTGAGTTCTGAAAACAGGAAATAATTTCTGGCGGCCCGATCTAGAGAATATGCTGGATGCGACAGCAAATCGAAGTCCAATTCATGGACTATAGTTTTCAGTAACCTTCTGCTGTTCTTGGTTAAACAGAAATTTATTTTTCTTCAACTGAAATGATCCAGTAATGCTATCTGGTAGTCGCTGCATCAGTTACTACTTCGGACTGAGTGGGCAATTAGGTAAGTAAAGTTCTCTCTCGACGAACAAAGACCAAACTCTACAAGTCACTCGTCTTCCCCGTCCTGTTATATGGTGCAGAGGCACTCGGATGACTGTCGATTGGACTTCGGAATGAAATTATGGAGCCATTTATCATTTATTGTCAGATATTGATGCAAAAGCTTCAGATTACGATGCTCAAACATCTCCAAACACTGCTCTAAATCATCAGCTCGTCGTGATGTTGGCCAAAAGTGAGCTCGGGCAGCAACCACTTTGCACAGAGCTTTCTGATAGCCAAATTTTCATGATTGATATGATGTGCAGCTTCAGTTGATATCTTTAGAATGTCTTCTATCTCGCACAATTTCACTTTACTTTGATAGAAAACTTTTTTGTGGACTATTTTTGATGTTTCCGTCGGTAACAACCGCTTTTTGGCGTCTTCAGCCTTCAAAAAACTGCTGATCCAACAGCTATCAAATGTGCTCATATGGGTCTTTTGACGGTTAATGCTAACTAATTTGATTCTATGTGTCAGGCCGGGGACTTTTCGATTGACCAAAGCCAGCGTTGGTACGCGGAACACGGTCACACGCGCCTTTTGACAATGTTTTATTTGTTTTTTTGAAAATCTCTATGAAGCGGTTATGCTGTTACAAACATTTCTTTATTCTTTTGCCAACAAATTTACACCACACTCACCGCAATATATTGACACACGCCTTCGCCTGCATATCAATATATATTTTTGTTCCCTTTTTCGGCGGCGCATTGACGCTTACGCGAGTCTGGCAGTCTGTAAAATGCAATAAATAAAAATCATAAAGTTTCCACTTTCATGAATATTAATAACCAACAAATTTTTGTGCATGCAAATACAACAAAAATACAGGCAACGTGTCAATGTTTTCATAATGCACCCATACATATGCATAAGTCTACATTTATACATATAACTGGATGTGTGTGTGTACTTACAACGCGAAGTTGAGAAAATAATGCACGCCACCACATCAACTCTGTCATCACACAGCCGCCTGCAACAAGGCGGCAACACAGCGCTCGTCTTTGTGCCACTTCAACTCGTTGGGTCCACCTTTCCATTGAACGCGCGCTGCTCCACGCCGTCTTCATTGCAGTGAATGCATTACTAGCGGTGCACTCGTGTAAGTAACTTACTGACGCTGCAGTGGAGTCGCAGACGGCGCTGAATATTTCAACGAACGGGCGCAAATGAGTGACGCTGTGTGTGTGTGACAAGTTGCAAGTGCTGATTGAAGTTGCCCGCTTCGTGGTCAGTTTGTTATTTCGAGTGCTGATTCGCATTTATATCGGCTTGTGGCAGCTTGATTATTGTATATACATATATACACCCCTTTCAGTTTGTTTCACATGGTTTTTTTTTGTGTAAAGGAAATGCAAAATTTTAAATTGAATTCATTAATGAATGCCAAATAAAGTCATATGCGAGTGCCAAAGTAAAGTTTTATAAATAAAAAAAATATTATAATTCTAAAATGTAATTGTAAACAGCATTTCATTGCCTCACACACGCTTCCAAATATTCTAAGGGCTCTCCTTCAAACTTAGAAGCAGCTTGTTTTTAAATTACGGTTGTGTAAGAATCGAAGTCGATTCTGAATCGAGAATGCTGTCAATCAACTTTCAAAGATCATCGAGCAATGCTGACTAAGCTCGAGCTCATTCCACTAGTTTTCTTCTGAGATTTACTGTGCCGTTGCGACATATAGGTCATTCCGCTGACAAGCTCAGTAAGCTGTTGGTGAGCTACCAGCAGTTGTTGGATTGCGAAATTTTTCTGGCTCAGAGTGGAACTTAAAGAGTTACTGAACTGCTGTAGCTCTAAGCAACGTTCATATCGCTGCAATGATAGGCGTCCAAAGTGGACTTTGTGTCATCGCACTCACGCGGCGAGGCTGTTAATTTTTGTTTGCAAACTTTGTTATATTGCAATAAGGAATATGAAGTAGAAACATCTGTCCACTGTCCAGCTGGATGGTTTGTGATAGGCTCTCTGAGATTTTTCCCAATATCTGGACATCACAATGGATAGACATCTTCAACATTCCAAAAGTATATGAATGATCAGTGTGACGAGCTGAGTCGAGTAGGCCATGACCTTTATCGACGTTCCTTTCTTGCTAAATGGATGCTCATTTGTGGGAACCGTTAAAATTGGACCACTAAAGCGTATGTCCTCTCTTGCATAAACAAACCCTGGATTAACCTTTAAAGCAAAAAATAAATATTTACATTTTCGCTTCACCCTTCTTACTATTTATCTACATACTCGACTTCAAAATTAAAAAAAAAGAATCTAAAACAAAACAAGTATTTAAATATTTGTAAAATGAAAATCCAAAGTGAAATTTAAAATGCATAGCTGAGTTTCCAAATGACCTGAGCGAGTTGCAACAAAAACTGCAAACCACACAAATTTAGTCACTCTTAGAACTACCCACATATGTGCATTTGGTACTAAATTCAGCACGAAAAAGTACAAACTTTCGGCAAAAGCCAGCGCACTTAGTACACAGTGGCGAGAAAAAAGTGCCACTAACTCGCACTGTGTCAAAGTTGCTGCATAAATATTTGCATGAAAACAGACATATGATTATGAATACATGCAGGTTATTATATACACACAATTATAGGTATATTACATTACATATATATATATGTATGTACATATTATATATGTATATTACAGCTTTTTAGCTAAAATGCGCTTGCTATGAATTTCGCATTTAGTTATTCCCCTGTCAGCGCCTGCATTTGCTGCTTTACTTTTTGAAGCTAAACTATTTCGCTTTTCCTTTTTTGCTGGTCATTCAATTAAAATACATTCAGTATTCAGTGAGTTAGTTAGTTAGTCAGTCACCTTTGCATGTGCCAAGTCTGTATGTGTATGTGTTGCTCACGTGGCAAGCAACACCTTTTGATGAGTTTAGTTAAAATTGCAAGAGATTTGCATATGATAACCCTTACGCTGGGTGAAAATATTTATGCTGTGTGTGTGGCTGTCTGAGTGTTGGTGTTACAAAAAAAAAATTGGAATAGCAATGAATATTTAATCCAAAATATGCTCATTTTGTTATGCAAAGGTTTTGAAGTGTACTGACCACAACTATTATGCCAGAAAGCTGATGAGTTTAGCTCATAGTATACAAGGCTTTTCTTCTACTAAAATATTTTTAAGACAACGGGTTTAAAATAAAGGTTTTTCTTACATGTAAAATCGACTTAAAGTAAAGTTTTCAAAAACAAGCTGTTTTGATTATTAATTCCTCTGAAAATTGTCTCGAGTATTTATACCTTTCATAACAGAAAGTATGGAAAACTTTTTCCTTTGACAAGATATCTTCACGAATTTGGTATATCCGAAGAAATTGTGCAGATCCGACTAACCCAGCTTGTAGCTTCCATATAAAGTGAGCGTTGGATGGCTCAAGTCCTTGTAGGGAAAACTTTTTTATTTGTCAAGATATCTTAACGAAATTTGGCATGGATTATAACCTAAGTCAATGATGTAATATGTTATTTGAAGAAATGGTTTAGATCGGGTTACTTTATCGTTTAGTTGCCATACAAACAGAACGTTCCAACACAAGTGCTAGTAAGGAAAAAATGTTTATTTAACGAGCTATCTTCACCAAATTTGGCGTACATTATCATCTAAAACAACGTTTTAATCTCCGAAGAACTTATGTAAATTGAGTCACTATAGCGTATAGTTGCCATACAAATTAAAATACCGGAATCAAGTCCTTGTATGGGAAACTTTTTTATTTGTTGAGATATCTTCACGAAATTTTAGATGCATTATTACCTAAAGCTTTGCTGTAAGCTCCGAAGAAACGGTTTAGATCGGATCAATATAGTATATAGCTGTCATACAAACTGAGCGCTCGGCATCAAATGCTTGTAAAGAAAACTTTTTTGTTTGATGAAATATTTTCATGAAATTTGGCAAGGATTATTGCCCAAAGTAATGTAGCAATATTCGAAGAAATAGTGCAGATCGAATCACTATAGCATATAGCTGTCATACAAACTGAACAATCCGAAAGAAGTAGCTTTTAGTCAGCTTGCCTTTGAAATTTTATATTTATATGGAAATTATATAAAATATAGATACAAAAACAAAAAAAATTTCGAACTCAAAATATTTTTATAGCTGCTAAAAGACTTCTAGTCGCCATTTTCGCTTCCTTAACATATCACCAGCGACATCTGCATAATATCTTCCGTTATATTCCAAATAGTGAAACGCATAAAAGCCATTCATGCTTGCATTTCAAGCATTAAAACACACACATGCCACAATATTTATTTAGCAAAGAAAGCGCTGATCGATCGCTCAGCAAGTGTGTATGTGTGTGCGTGTCAATGTGCCTGCCGCAAGTGGCAATAAATTTAAATCAAATGTCACAACACAACTTTTCAACGCATATTTCGCAAGCGTTTTTTTTCAACGCCATAAATTTCTTGCTTTCAAAAAAGAAATAATAATTTTCTTGCAACACACTTCAATGCAATGAGTATTTGCGCTTGCGGTTATCAATTTTGAATGACAGAAAAACGCATTGAAAAGTGCAGAGAAAGCGCGCCGCTGAGCGAGCAGTATCACGGTTGAGGACGCCATTGGAGCAGACAACAATGTGTGACGCTGCTTGACACGTACTCTTCCTCAACTATTATTGCCGCTACTTTTTTGCTGTTGCATTTTCCGCACAATCACACACATGCATACAGCGCTGAAATTGCAAATGCAATATATGCGAAAAGTGGTGCTGGTGATTTTTGTCGAGCGTGCAAATAGAATATCGAGCGGCAATGACAGCGAAGTAGTGCAAATACTCGTGGTAGACGTATAAAAATGTCAAACAATAATAAAACGGAAAGCGGGAAAGCAACACGGCGAAGCAAGTAGCGGGAATGCATGAAAAAAACTTGCAGTAGAGTGCTAGCAAAGATCAAGCATGCAGGGTGGAGTGAGTGGAGAGGCTAGAAAAGCGCCGAAAATATGAAAGGCGAAAATGTGTCTTAAGCGGGTGGCAGGCAGCAGTGGGTAGCAAGTGGTGGCAATGCTTAGTTGTAGCATAGTGCCAGTGAAGCGCCCACACGACCTGCTTCCCTTCCACAAATGTTACGTATACGCCATGGTGTGCTGTGGTAGCAAACTATGAAGAAAGTGTAGTTGGCATCTGCGTGTATGTGAGTATGTGAGGCAGCGTCTGCTCGGATATCGAATTCACCTATTTATGAGCATGTAAAAATACACACACATACACATATATGCGCGTATGTGTGCGTGCATGCAACACTTGTCTGCTGTGCAGTGAAATTTTCATATAATTCTATTTCTCCACAGTTTTGCTTCATTTTTCAAACTTTCTTAGCTTTACTCGTTGCATTTTGTTGTTGCTGTTGTTATTGCCACGCCATGTGTGCACAGCAACGTAATGCGAAAAGTGAAAAGCCAAGTGTAAGCAAGCAAACCAAGCCAAGCCAAGCCAAGCAAGCAGACAACTGCGTGGTAATGGGAAATTCATGGCATCATGAATAAGGGAAATTGAAAAGCAATAAAATGGAAAATAACAAATGCAAACAAAAACAACAGAAATTGCCGAAATTGCAATAACAACAAATAGCAGTGGCAAATATTCGCAGCGGAAAGCAAAATAATATGAAAATGTGGCAAAAATAAAGTAAAAGGAAAATACAAATAATAAAATAAAATAAAAATAAGTAAAAATAATGCTTTTTTTTGTACAATTTCAGCGCGTGAAATTCGAAAGCAAATGTGAAATTGAAAAGGCGCAACACATGATCGTGCATTTGGCTCTGTGTGTAATGCGTGTTGAAATAGTAGTACTGGATTTCGTCGTGCAGTTTGTATGGCAGCCATATGATACAGTAACTCGATCTTAATAATTTCTACGCAGAATACATTACAGTCTTAGACAACAGCTTGCTCTAAATTTCTTGAAGATGTCTCGTCAAATAAAAATTTTTTCATACAAGAACTTGATTGCGATCGTTCAGTTTGTATGGCAGCTATATGCTATAGTAATCCGATCTGAATAATTTCTTTGAGGAGAGTAGCGATGCTTTGGGAAATTAGCCATGCTAAATTTCATGATGTTATTTTGTTAAATAAAAAAGTTTTCCATACAAGAACTTGATTTTCATCGGTCAGTTAGTATGGCAGCTATATGTTATAGTTATCCGATTTAAACAATTTCTTCGCAGAACACATTATTGGCTTAGATAATACTCTATGCAAAATTTCTTGAAGAAATCTCGTCAAATAAAAATGGTTGCCATACAAGAACTTGATTTTCATCGGTCAGTTAGTATGGCAGATATATGCTATAGTAGTCCGATAGTCGATATTCTGTCAAATGTGCAGCTGCTTGTGCAGAAAACGATGTGTGCAAAATTGTAGATTCATATCACAAAAACTGAGGGACTAAATCGCTTATATACAGACAGATGTAGAAGGCTAAATCCACTCATTGCATCATGCTCATCATTTATATATTGTCAGCTAAAATGCAAAACAATATATCATAAAAAAAACGAAATTGGGTTTTTATTGCTTACGATTCACTGCATCACGTAACATGTCTGTAGCATAAAATTTTCAGCTGCCGCTGTCAGATATAACCAATATGTGACCAACATATAACCATTTGGTAACCAAAACTCAAGTTATGTTTCAATATGAGTGGTTTCTTTATATCGTTCTTTCTTTGACTGTGAACTTATGAAAAGTGATGTTACGTAATTTTGTATTTTAGGTGACGATATGTAGTTTATGGGGTCTCAGACGTTCCTTCTTAGTGTTACAAACTCTCTGGCAAACTTGAGGGTATACATATACATATATCAACCCGAAACCCGTAATAATCAACTTTTATGAAAAGAAAATTGTCAGCTTCCTTTCTTATAGAAGTGGTAGAGGAAAATAGTTGAGGCCAACTCTCAGTAGACAGGCAGTTTAGTCAAAATTTCAGCACATAACTTCGCTAAGAAAGCTTCAAGTTAAGCATATATTTTGCAAATAACCATACATATTGCCATACATTTTTTTCTCATTTTTTCGTAATGATCTCGCATGAAAAATGTTCACGCTGAAATGAAATAGGTGCTGTCTCGGTTGACATGCCAATAATACCTTGCCACAAAATACCCATATTTTGTTGCACACATCGCAGCACTCAGCATCGCTCAATAAGTATGAGTGACATGCTGTGGAAATTGCCGTTCTTGTAAGTCAAGTGAGTAGGTGTGGTCGTGCGCCTCAAACAAAGCAGCTAGCGGTAAAAAATGAGCACACAATAAAAGAAGATAAATGAGCTAGAAATGTGGAGCAACTGTGGCATAGACAATTTTTTCACATAAAATGTATAAAAGACGTTACAATGTGCATGTGAAAATAACAATAAAAATATAAAGAAGTCTTTTGACAATTTTCTCATATATAATTTTTTTTATATAATGATATAATTTTTAATAAAAAAGTTTGGCAACTATCAAAAAGTCCGAGTAATTTTAATAATTATATATAAAAAAAACTAGGTGGCAACTCTATTAAACAACCTTTAAAATAAATTATTTCTAATAATCTTGTGAATTTTTGACTTTTATAAGTAAGCCGAAATACCGTTTTTCGAATTTTTGGAAAAAAATTTAGAGGTTAGGGTTACCATCTGTTTTTAAGTGGGACTGCATTTAATATTTTTAATTTTTTTTTAATTTCAAAAGTTGTTTTAAATACATTTTTTCTTAATTTTTCCCACATTTATAACAATGTGTTAATAAATATTTTAAAATTGGGTGGCAACATTTGTAAAAAATTGTTTTGCTTAAAGTTGCTTCAAATTTGTAGAATGAGTGATAAAATATAAAATTTAATTTTTAATGAAATATTTTTTTTTATATTAGATGGCAACATTAGTAAGGTTTTTCCCGCAACTTGCTTAAAACTTGAGTATAAATAGTAAAACATAAAATTTAATTTTTAATAAAAAAAAATTTAATATTAGGTGGTAACATTGGTAAAAACATGTTTTGGCTACAGCTTGCTTTACCTTTGGAGAATGAGTGGTAAACTATAAAATTTAATTTTCAATAAAAAAATATTTTAAAAATAGGTGGCAACATTAGTAAAAAATTTGTTTGCTTAAACTTGTTTAAAATGTGTAGAATGAGTTGTAATATATAAAAGTTAATTTAAACAAAAAAAATTTAAATAACTTGGCAACATTTGTAAAAAAATGTGTTTAACGTGTTTGTAATATAAATTGTTAAACAAATAATTTAATTTTTAATAAGAAAATATTTGTAATAATAAACACTAATATCTAAGCCAACAAAAATTATGCCAAGCTTGCATTAAACCCCTGCTAATGCTCGTTAGTGTACCAGTAAGACAAACTGTGCACAATTGGCAGCTGATGGATGACTTGACAAGCCTGGCAATAGCGAGAACAAAAACTCACATCGAAACACGCACACACACACGCTTACAGCCCAGCCAACTTAGACGCCTACAAAGTGGACGACAGGCGCTGGCAACAACAAACACAATGCGCTCTAAGTGCTTCATAAAATAAATTTCGTACACAGCAAACAAAAAGTCTCATCATTAAAAACAACAATAATGCCAACAACAGCAATATACTTTTGTCTACCAAGGACATTTAATGCTGCTAACACAATAACAAACAACAACTATGTATATGTATATACTATAAATGTTTGTATGCGTGTGTACATACTTCGCCTCTTCAAGCTGAGTGACTGATAGCGCTGCTCTGATTCTGTCTGTTACAACTTTCGTCTCGACCCAGCCACCCTGGGTAAGGCTGAAACTTCCCCCTCATCATCACGCGCATTTGCTTGTGGCATTTTTGTTGTTGTACTATCTTTGCGCCCCCACTACCCAACCGAATGAATAGAAAAGAGCTGCAATTCAAGAAGGTAAGCAATCTTCGGTGAACTCAAGTCGGCAGTGAAGTGAAATGCCGGTTAAGACTTTGTATGTGTGTACATTTGTGTGTGTGTGTGTATGTGCGAGGCGTGGGAAAATAGTGAGATAGTCAGTGGAGCAGTATTGTGGCTGAAGAAGCTGAGAAATTAAACACATTTGGCTGTTGGCCAACTGTAAAGTGGAGATGAAGAAGTGCTTGAGCAGCGCAAAAAAAAAAAGAAAGCAAAAAGTAAAGAGTGAGTGTCTCAAAATAGGGGACGGAATGTGTGAGTGTGTGCGTCTGTAGTATGAAAGCGGCGTTTAAAAGCAGTAAAAGCTCCACTCACTGCTGCTTGCTGGAAGCAGTTGGCCCATTTAGCGCCGCATACAATTGTGCCTACACTCACACACACGCATAAAGGCACACACGCAAAAAAAGTACTAAAAACACACACACACTCATACATATGATTATACCTTCTCGAATGCTCCCACACGTCAACACACTGACATACATATACATATACACAGCAGCTTTGTAGCCGCTTGCGCCGCTTTTCCATTCTTACTTTCTTTCTTCCGTTTATGCTTTTGCCGTCCAGTCTTCAGTTACGCTTCGCCTTTGTTGGCTTGTAATGGCTTGCCTTGTCTGCGGTTATGGCCACAGTATGAAGTGCCGCTGCGCTGAGTGCCATTTAAGACGAAATGTTGGCCTGTTAAAAACTAACATTAATTTTGTTATTATGAGCCCATAGTGTAACTTTTCCCTCTATGTATACGCTGTTTTATTGCGCACTCACACATACACATATGTACACACTGTATATGAAGAAAGTGTGTAAAATAATAACTCACTCTCGGTCTGACTGCCTAAGTTTGTGCGGTTTTTATTGTTCGTACACAAAGTTGCAGCGAGATTAAGGCCTACAATGGAGTGTTGGCAGGTAGTTATGAAAATAATAATTTCAAATGTGATTTACCGTATTATTTATGTGTAAGTGAGCAAGTTTTAAAGTAAATTGTTTAAATGAGGTTATGAGGTTCAATGCTGGATTGTAATATCTTTTGATCGGTCGCAGAGTGGTCTGATCTACGATATTTCAGCCATATGCTATAGTGGTCTGATCTGAGATATTTTCTCGGAGAGTTTAGCGTTGCCTTGCACAATAATTCTTACCAAATTTTGTGAAGATAATTTGTCAAATAAATCAGTTTTCCCTATAAGAACATTCAGTCAGTTTATATGGCAGCTATATGCTATAGTAGTCTGATCTGAACAATTTTTTTACGAATTATAGCGATGCTTTGGAGAATATCTCTCACCAAATATCGTGAAGATAGCTCATCAAATAAAAAAGTTTTCCTTATAAGGACTTCAATTTGACAGGTCAGTTTGTATGACAGCTACATGCTATAGTGGTCAGATTTGAACAATTTCTTCACAGATTATGACGTTCTCTTAAATAATTATGTGTGCTAAATTTTGTTAAAAAAACTCGTAAAATAAATAAGTTTTCCCTACAAGGACTTCAATTTGAAAGGCCAAATTGTATGGCAGCTATATGCTATAGTGATCCGATCTGAACAATTTCTTCAAGGATTATAACCTTGTTTTAAAAAATGATTTATGCCAAATTTGGTTAGAAACTATCGTCAAATGAAAAAGTTTTCCTTATAAGGACTCAATTTGATGGGTCACTTTGTATGGCAGCTATCTACTACAGTGGTTCGATTTGAATAATTTCTTCGGAGATTACAGCGTGGCTTTGCACAATAATTCATACCAAATTTTGAGAAGATAATTTGTGAAATAAGAAAGTTTTCCATACAAGGACTTCATTTTGATCGGCTAGTTTTTATAGCAGCTATGTGCTATTTTGAGAAAGAACCCTAATTTTTAGCACGTGTGCAACACTATTTCATTTCCAGTTCCAGTTTCAGCCCAACAAGAAATGTTCTCTATAATGCATATATTTTCAATGCAATGCAAAAGCTTGCAGTTAGCAGCTCTGGTGGGTAGTTCGTATATTTATTGCGCAGTCTGTGCAATGTAACGACAGGACGAGTCGCCTCGCCGCTTCGATGAGTTTAAACAAAGATTTGCACATTTGCAACATTTTTAAATGGACCTTAACGAATTCATTTGCCTAACGATTTCCGCTTTGCACACCAACTAGCCTATTTGCTGTTGTTGGCTGCTTGTCGGCTGCCTTTCGGCCGTCACACCGTTGCGCTGCTGTGTTGGTCATTTGCAGCATTTATAGCGTTGTAATTTTACATTTTGCACATTTTCTCGCTTAAGTAAATACATATGTATATATAGTACATATGTGTTTATGTGTAAAGATATACTTATTTGTATATGTGTAGATATTTATATGTACATTTACATGTATTTTCATTTACAGTAGCTTTTTGTGGATATTTTGTATATTGCTGGCGAAAAGGGTCAGTAAGAAAGCTTTGTTGAGCAAAACAGTCGATGAATTCTATGAACTTTTGAAATTTAAAAATATTTTTAAAATATTTGTAAAAAAATAAAACTGGAACCATTTTTTTAGGGAGATTAACAAAAAACCTGAAATCAAACATTTTTTGTAAAATATAAATATTAAATTTTTTTTCAAAGATTTTTAAATGGTTTTTTAATTTTTTTTTATAATTTTTTTTTTGTAAATATTTTTTTAAGTAATTTTTTTTTTTAATTTTTTTTTATAATATTTTTTTTTAATTTTTTACATTTTGTCTTTTATTTTTTTCAAACTGGAGTGTTTAAAAATAATTTTGGAAGAATCTTTTATAAATTGAATTATTTATTCTTTTATATAAAATATCAGCTAAATAATGATTTAAGTGCTCCTTATAATTTTTAATTATTTTCAAAGTTGTAAATAAATTTCCTACAGACCCCTCTAAGAAAGAGATAAATATCAAAAAGAAATTAAAAAACAAAAACCAATTTTTAAATATTAAAAACATAGACATTGCTTTTAATTTCTAAGAAAAATATGAATATTAAAAAGATATACTAATAATTTCTAAATTAAAATTTTTTTATTTTTTTACAAGTTTAATATTAATAAAACATTCATCTTTTTAATTAAAAGATTATATTCTTAAGTTTTTTACAATTTTGTTTATATTTTCTTTTTTTTTAATATTTATTTTTTACTTAGAAATTAGAAAATATTTTTTGTTTCAATGTTTAAAAAATTGTTGATTTTTTATTTTATGTTAATTATGAGCATTAATTGTTCCAAATGGAGCCAAGACCTTTCAAAATATTTTGATGAAGAAAATGGATTAACCTTTATAATCTTCTTAAAAGTTTAAAATATTCGCAAAAATATAATTAAATTTCCTACAGACCCTTTTCAAAAAAAGATAAATTTTAGGATTGTTATTAAAAAAAAATTAAACAAAGATTTTTAATTTTTTTTTAAGATTTGTGATTTTTTTCGGTTACTTTAAAAATTAAATGAGGATTAATTGTTTAAAGCTCAGTTTTTAATTATGAAAAGACAAATTTATTAATTTTTTTATTTAAAATAGCATCAAAACTGTCATTCCGCACTAACTAACATTTTAAAACATTTTAATTATTACAGAAATTATAAAAAAAATTCCTACAGACCTTCTCAAACACCGTTCTCTCCACCCACTTATAGCTATTTCTATTCATACCCTTTCACTCCTCCATTCGCTAAACCCTCTGCTAACATTTTTCTCATTCGCTTTCGCTCATTATATACACACACACAGCGCCTCTGGTGGCAAACATTTGACTGACGTCGTATATTTAAATAAAATTAGTTACATAAACAATAATTGACTTCAATTGGTTTTTGTTTGCAGAAAATTCTATTTTCAATTCCGGTCGATAGCATAACGGCAGTGTAAATATTCACGAATACATACAAATCTATTAACGACTGAACGACTGTATGCTTAGCTGGAAGTGATGTGCGAGTAGCTATAAGAGTCGGCGCTGATTCGAACGACAAATAAATTTAGCAACGGGTAAACTTTTGGTTGTGTTTCGGTGAGAGACAGGGTACGTTATGTGCTTTGATGGCATGATGACTGTATGTAGTTATGAAAGCCACTTCAGTGAGTCTTGTTCCGTTTAATTTTAAATTATTGACAGATGTTGACATTTATATGCGCTTTTGTTAAGGCAAGTAAGGCGGTAGAGTAAAAAATTAACTTCGAGGGAGAGTAAATATGGTGAGAGATAAATGCCATAATGAGTTAGAATGAGTGAACCTCAGTTATGCGGCGTTAGTAGTTTTTTGGGATATAAAAATTTATCACTTATTGATATTGAAGCATGTTCGGGAGAATTTTAACAAAAATTATGTCATATAATATATGTATGGTTAAGCGAATTCATTGATTTGTAGAAATTGGTTAAGGGTAGAACTCTTAATAGATATACATATACCTGAATCTGAAGTAGAAAATCAATTTAGCTTATATACAGAATAGCTCATTTGCAACGTATTCACACAACTGTCTATCTTTTGCACTTTCGAAATTTCTAAAAATGTCACATATGTGTCCATATACCTGTATATATACCTTTCTATAACGCCAGCAATATGAGTTTGCTGCTCACTTTCTGGCAGTTTTCACGCCTGCCATTTAGCCTCATGGCCTTTTGCCCGCTTCTATTTGCATAGCCAATATTTGCGCAACGTTTGTCATTTGCAATTTGACTGACTGACTGACTATGGATGCCTGGCTCTAGCCTTAACATTTTGATTTGGCGCTGTCTGATATGTCAACTGTTAAGTTGGTCATGCCTTTTTTCGTCTTTTTCCGTCTTTTTCTGTTGAAAATTTCGATTTTTTTCGTCAGCAAACAGAATTTAAGTTAATGAAGGGTAGGTGTGGATATGACAAACGGCATAAATAGACAATTATTTGTACTAAGAGGAATTTCTTGCTTATAACAAAACTAGATTAGATCTTAAACTGAAATATTGCGCCATCTATAGGATATGTTTTGAGGGAGCTAATTGGATCTGATCGTTGCCTAACAACCACTTAACCTCAAATTTCACAAATTTCGAAAATCTGTGTGTTATTTCATATAGGGTATCAACAAGAGCAGTTAAATTCATAACCAGCTTAACCCATCTCTTCATAATATATTATTTTCGTCAAAGCAGCAAAAATTCAATTAAATATGTAATGCTTTTAGTGCTATTAAATTTGAAATGCATTCGTGTATACTTTGTTATCTACGACAATGTTTTGTTCTATTTCCAAATTGATTGCACATTTGTGCATTATTTTACTGAAAACTGTTTGCCATTATTTTTTCACTATCTCTTTGGTTGTATCTCTATTTTTAATTTATTCAACATTTCATTTGGCTTGTGCAGAGATTTGCTGAAATATGTCAAATGCAATTGAAATTTGTAATGTGTTGAATAATTCAGTTGGCAGTAAAATGTGGCAGTTTTTATTTTGAAATGGGCAGACAAGCGCAGATTTATTTATATATATTACTTATTTAATGTTTCTTTTTATAGAGAATGTTGCATAATGCTTGTAGGCATATATTTTTTTTTTGTGTGAAGTGGCGTTTTAATTTTTTAACTTTACAGTGTTGTGCATATAAAAATATGGGAAACCATTTTCGATTGTTCAGATATTTAATTAATTAATTTTTTTATATTAATTATTTTTACGTTAATTTAATTTAAATTAATTTACTTTAATTTATCATAATTTAATTTAATTTAATTTAAGTTAGATAAATTTGATGTATTTAATTTATTTAATCTAATTTGATTTAATTAAATTAAGTTAAATTTTGTTAAATAAATTTTTTTAAAGTAATTTAATTTAATTAAAATAATTTCATTTAATTTGATTTAATTAATTTTAGGTTATGCTTTTAAAATTAATTTAATTTGTTTTTTTTTTAATTGAATTTATTTTAATTTAGTTTATTTCAGTTAATTTAATTTATCTTATTTAATTAACTTCAGCTTAATTTAAATTAGTTTAATTTATTTAATTTACTTTCTTTTAACTTATTTTACTTCAATTTAATTTAATTTAATTCAATTCAGTTTAATTTAATTTAATTTAATTTAATTTAATTTAATTTAATTTAATTTAATTCAATTTAATTTAATTTTATTTAATTTAATTTAGTTTAAATTAATTTGCAATTTTTTCAAAATGGTTCCATTTCATTGGCCACCACTGTATATGAATTTATAGTGTAATCTGTAAAATCGTTCGTAAACACTTTAATCATGCCGTTAGCCTATTGCATTTGTAAATATTTACACTTAAAGTATGTAAGTATTCTACTCAAACACACACACCCACAAACAGTTATATACAGTTGCAGCTCACTATAATATGAAATGTGACATTTGCAACTAAAAATATTTAAATACTCTCATTCAATGTTTTCCATTTATTTCGAGCTTGTGCCAGCCATAATCGCACATCAAAATCCAATTCAATTTAATTTGTTGTAATTTTAATGGATATTCAAAAATGTGCCGTATGCACTCACATCTAGTATATCCTTGTATGTGAATATACATATATGTATACGAGCAAAAAAGTGCCTACATACTTACATGTGTGAGTGCACAGCATTCGATTTTAATTAAATTATAACAAAAGTGTTAGAAATATATATGTTATATAAATTTTAAATTGACTTTCATTGAGTGGCGAATGTTTACAGCCGATACTTTGCGGTTGCCACTTTAAATATATATTTTTATATAAAATGCTGGTATTTGTTTTTCAATCACTATGCGTACGCCTGTTTTCGTAGGTACATATTTATTGCATACTTTTGCGCGCTTGTCAAAATGTCTATTATTTGCATTGACAGTTAGTGAGTTGATGATATTCTTTTGTTTCTTTTTCTTTGTTAATGACTGTACAAATGTCAAATGCAGATTTACTGTATTTACTCAGGTTTGTCAAAGCAAATATGGTATATTTTTCAAATAGAGATTAGTATAAGGGAATGTGGATTATTATAGTATAGAAAAAATGAGCTTTTCATAGTGCTAATGGACGGGAGAGTTGTCAAAATTCTTCAATAATAATAAATTATAAACGAAAACACTTCAATAATAAGAAATTATAAACAAAAGAATTAAAACATTGCCTACCTGTAGGCGTAAAAATTACTATTTGATTAAATTGAGTAATAGCAGAATGTTTATATTTAAAAATTGCTGTGCTGCTCGATATAAGAGTGGTTTAGTATTTCTTTCAGACTAAGTTATGGACAAAGCTACTAAAACATTGCCTACTTTTAGGCGTAGAAATTAATTTTTTATAAAATAGAGCAATAGGAGAATGTTTATTTTTAAAAATTGCTATGTTACTCGGCATAAGAGTTTTTTAAATTATTTAATCACAGTATATTATTGACAACAATATAAAAGTATTGTCTAGATTTAGGCGAAGAATTTAATGTTGGATTATAGGAGCAAAAGAAGAATGTCTATAGCTAAAGATTGCTGCGCTACTCGGTGAAAGAGCTTTTTGAGTACTTTTTTATACTAAATTTTTGATAAACGTTCTAAAACGTTGACTACCTTTTGGCGAAAAAATTAATAGTCTGTTATGCGAAAAATCTTAATAGCCTTAAATAGAGCAATAGAAAATGGGTTTCACTCAAACTTTACTGTGCTTCTCGGCATAAGAGTTGCAAAAATTCTTTAAGCATATTTAGTTAATGAAATTTCAAAAATATTGCCTGTATTTAGGCGCTGAATTTAATAATCGAATAATTAGCGTGAAAAAATAATTCGTTAAAGAGAAAATGTAGTGCCGTTCGGCATAAGCGTTCTCTCAATGAATCAATAATCATACCTAACAATTGGCAAAGGAGGTAAAACATTGCCTACCTTCAGGCGAAGAAATTAATATACGATATATTTTTTGTTATGATTAAAATCAGCACATTTACTTAAACTTGCTTTGTTTGGTGGATAAAGTATTACCTGGAAATTAAAATGGATCTTTAGTTAATATAGATACGATAAAAATTGCCTACATTTAGGAGTTGAATTTAATATTCAATACAAAGTAATGAACAAAATAATAGAAATTGTTAGACATTGCCAACATTTAGGAGCTATAATTATTATTAATTACAAATGGGTCTATGAAATAATATAAATTGATAAATATTGCCTACATTAAGGCGCAAATAAAACAATTTAAATCAATCCTCTTAATTTTTATTAGTTAATTACTTTTCTTCACAAATATTTTATCTTACCAAGACATTTACCCTTGTTTACATACATACATATACATAACGGTACGCTGCAGTATTATAAAGCAAATTTGGAGTCCGCAAGCAAATCGAGAAAACAGCCACAAAAGGAAGCAGAAATAAGCAAAGTAAAAAAAGTATTAATAAACAAACAAATCAAAGCGCTGCAGTGGCAACGCTGACGAAAGCTTGCAGCTCACTGCAGAACTCGACTCGAGGAAGTAGACACGCGCTCACAAAAATTTTAATTACTGCCACTTTTCCTCAAGCACCTGCACTATAAACGCACATACACATACCTATGCGCGTATAAGGAGATTCATATATTCACAGTAGAGTAACGGTAAATACATAAAATTTTCATAATTACTCGAGACTCGAGCTTAAGTGCAGCCAGCAGCCAGCCACATATACGCTTTTCATTTTTCGTACTCCACTTTTTGCTAGCACACGTGAGCAACACAATAAGCGACGACTGCAAAACAGAAGCAGCAAAAGCGAAGCACATAAAATCATAACGGTAAAATAAAAATGAAAACAAAAGTGCATGAGTTGGAGAAAGCAAATGCGTAGCGCTGTGCTTGTGTGTGTTGTGCTACAGTGTAGGCAATTGTTGATGCGTCGTTGGTGCGCCGCGGCGTATGAGTGACGTGCCTATTAGGAGGCTCAAATGTGTGCTACCTGCAATTACGGTACTTATACGCTACTAAAGCAGGCACAGACTGCATTGGCTGCGCTATAAACAGCTGCAGTGATGATGCGAAATGAAGTAGGTTTGTTGTTGCCGTCGTTGCTTCGGCTGCTTTCGTTGCGACAGCGGTTGTTGCCTTGCTTCAAGTATATTTGATATGTTTGTTGCACGAAGGTCGTTAGCGCTTTGATTGTGCTTGCTGGAGAGTAGATAATATTTATGTGTTTTATGTGTATGTTCTTTAATTAGATAAAATCAGGAGATTAATGCAATTTAAAAAATTGGCAATTTGATAATATATTATTTTTTAATATTTTTCAATAATCAAAACTTTATTAAAAATATATATTTTATTTTCAAATCGATGTCAAATTCGATTAAACTATTTTGATTGAAAATTTATTTGAAATTCGAAGAATTCGTTAAAAAGTATTTACATTTTTTTGTAGAAATTTAGCAACTCTATTATAAGCTTAAATCAGTACCAAATTGGTTAAAATTTTTTGTTTGAAAATTAAATTAAATTTTAAATTCCAAGAACAAATTAAAAAAAAAATTTATTTTCTTTTTGCAAAAATGTGGCAACACTATTATAAGCTTTAATAGAGACCAATTTGAATAAATAATAATCTTTTCAAAATTTTCCAATACTAAAAATTTATTAATAAATATTTTATTTTTTTTGTAAAAACAGTGGCAACCCTATTATAAGCTTAAATCGTTACTACATTGTAGAAACTATTTTTTATAAATGTTTTTTTTTTTTAATTTCAAGCATTAATTAAAAGATATATTAAATATTTTTTGTAAAAATGTGGCGACCCTATTATAATCGAGACCAAATTGAACAAAAAATAAGTGTCAGCCCTAATATAAGCTTAAATCGATAGCACTTTTGAGAAATTCTTTTTTTCTGAATGTTTTTTTTTTAACTTGAAGAATTCATTAAAAAATATTAAAAATATTTTTTGTAAAAATGTGGAAACCCTATTTTTTGATAATATATTTATTCTTAATATTTTTCCAATACCAAAAAGTTATAGAAAAATATTTTTTTTTGCTTTTGCATGAAAATGTGGCAACCCTTTTTTGTACATATTTAAAATAATAAATAAATGCTCAATATATAAAATCAACACCAGAGTTGTCAACAGCAAAAAAAAAATTTAACTCCAAACTACAAAATTCTCCTCTCCTTGCAATCAATTAATATTTACACTTGCTTGATGAGTCTCAAACACTACGCTATAGCATAGTACGTTAGTTAGTTAGCGGGTTAAACTAGGCTTTTGCGTAGAATTTGTAAAATAAATACAAACCAGCTAATAGAAGCAATGGCCCGCTGCCTCCAACGCACAGTACATTGCGTATAAATAGTAAACATATACATACATACACCCGCTACGCTGAATTATAGGGGCACAGAGCGACCAATTGAGATGTCCGCTTTCACTCACAAGTTTCAAGTATACAAGCTGAACTTCAGTCGCTGTTCGTAAATCTTGTACCAGCACTCATTTAAGTTCTATAAATTTTAGTGCAAGTTCTTTTTTTTGTAGTTTTTGCTTTGTCGCCTATTTTTCTGGCATATTTTGCCGCATTTTGCAGCTTTCGTACGCTTCATGCCAAAATCGAGCGGTGCGCAACAGCTTTACACAGCTGCTTTTGTGTGCGCGTTCACTTTACTTTTTTTCTATGCTTCAACTTTAGTGAGGGCGTCTATTTTTTGCAAATCTTTGCTTTGGGCGCTTTTGTTTGTGTTTAGAAATTTGAAGTATTTGATTGGGTCTGAAAATGCATGACGGTGCTCTTTACGGTTGTGTGACTGTGAGCATATAATTAGTTGAACCAAATTTAAAGCAAAATAAAAATAAAATGTTCACTGCTGTTGCACTGAAGCGAAAAGATGCTTTACAAATACAACAACTTCTTTACAAGGTTTTGATTTCGAGCGGTTCAGTTTGTAAGGCAGCTTTATGATAATTGTATGGAGAACTTTTTTGTTTGACAAGGTATCTTCATGAAATTTGGCATGAATTATTCGCTTAGGCATCAGAACAGTCTACGAAGAAATTGTTTAGATCGGATCATTATAGCATATAGCTGTCATATAAACCGACCGATCAAACTTAAGTCCTTGTATGAAAAACATTTTTATTTGAAGAGATATCTTCACCAAATTTAGGACACATTATAATTCCTAACAATGATACAATCTCCGAAGAAATTGGTGGGATCGAATAATTTTAGCATATAGCTGCCATACAAACTAACCGATCAAACAGAAGTCCTTGCATGAAAAACTTTTTTGTTTGACAAGGTATTTTCTCCAAATTCGGTATGAATCATTTTCTTAAGCATCTCTACAATTTCGCGAATAAATTACATAGCTCGGACTGCTAAGCATATAGCTGACATACAAATTGTCTGACCATATAAAGCCTGATGAAAACTTATTATTTGAATTATCTTCAAGAAATGCATATGATTTCTGGATTTATTATTTCGAAGATTTTTTAGATCAGCATATAAATATGCATATAAACTACGATTTAGCTTTATGCGAGAAAGGTTCACTGTATTATAGCTTCAGTGCAGCCGAAGATAACGTAATTTCTGGTTTTTAACTGTGCTGTTCTGGCTTGAGACGAACTGAGAAACTCGGAGCTACCAATTTCGACCAATGCAAGCAGTCAAATCCCCTTTAAAGTATTCTGGAACGAAAAATATTCAAATAAAAATCTGTAATGCCTCAAAAGAGATGCTTTCACACAACTTTACTAGACTGTAAAAAATACTTGGCTACTCTTATTTACTAGCAATTCGCGGTGTGAAGTAGAAAAATTGTTATTGCCGACATTTAACATGCCAAAATGGAGTCTAGAGTAACAAATAGTTGCCTATAGGCTGCTAAAAATATTTACATATCCATTTACAACTATTTATAAGTATGTATGTATAAGAAAAACACCAGCACTCGGGCATATGAAGAGCAAACAGGCGCGCTCACACGCCTGCCTGCCGCGCCATGCATTGAATGCGCATTACCTGCACTAGGCGTTGTGGCGGCCACTCATGAGCAGTCGAGCGCAATCAGACGGTGAAGTCAACTAGGCCGTAAAAGCGACATAGCCAACAGTCAACTAGTCAACTATGCGCCTATGCAAAAGCACAAGCAGTCAATCGCACAGCAGACAGCAGGCGGCAGCAGTAGTATTTGCAACAACTACACTACCATGCATGTATGTAAGCACTAATGTTGCAATGTCATAATTTGCAGCTGAAGATATCAGCGCCAACGTCCATTCGCGCCGCCGCCATCAGCTACACGGTTTGCCTGAGTCAGATTACAGCTGCCAAGCAGTCAGTCATTCGTGCATTGCCAGCGCGCGGTTGCTTGCATATACATATCGAAGCTCATCTGTGTGTGTGTGTTTGTGCATGTTGTGTGCGCTTGCAGGCACGCGCATGTGGCATAGAATTTTAAGTTGAACGTCTTCATTTATCGAAGCAAATCGCAATCAGTTTCAGCTGACGTTCAGTTGCCAGCAGCCGCCATTTTGCATGCACACGCCAACACTCATACAATTACATACAGCAACACACATACATGTATTGTGGCACACAGCAAGGAGCCATAAACTGCCAATGACGGCCTAAATTCACAACAAAAGCAATATTATTGCCCCGACAGGCACAAAGTTTGCTTGGCCCAGCACATTTGCATATACATATTGCAGCCCTAAGTGCAGGTGTGTGTGAGTGTATTGGTGTGATTGAGTGTTGGCGTCGGCGTCAGCATTTCACTGATTTGCAAGCACATTTGCGTTGTGCAATCTTCCCGACTAACACACTCGCTGCTCACTCCTCAATCTCGCCACTCTCTTCACTGCCTTCGCTTGCCTTAATATGCGCTGCGACTGCTTTGGTTTTGCTGCTTATCAAATCCATAAGGTCACTTTGCCAGCGCTCTATTCGGTTCATACACTGCTATGTATGCTGTTTGTTGCTGCTGTTGTTGTAAGTGCTAACGGCAAAATTGTGTATTTGAATGCAAAACGTGAATTTTATGATGGGCCATAAATAATAGCTAGACCCTAGGTGTAGAGGTGTGCGCCTAGTAGGAGTTTTGGCAGCAATTTCAAGTCAACTGCAGACCGTTGTTGGTGTCGGCAATAGCCGTTATGTGGGTGTGCTTGTCAACTGGGTGTTGCACGATTGACGACCGGCCACCCACATGCATATTAGTAGCCGTTAGGCGTAAAATGTTTTTGTTGTTGTTCGTATTGTGGGAGTTATCGGCAAAATGTGTGATTGGAATATGGCATGTGCCAGCCAGGCTATTCACGAATGTTTATTTCTTACCTAAATATTTACGATTATGTGCTGGTGGTTGCTGCCAGTTGTTGTTGCCTTAATATGTAAATAAGTAATTGCACATCATGCTAATGGCATTGATTTTAAATAAATAAACTGGAAATACTGTTATTACAAATGTTGAGCATTAATTTTGATTGCTTGATTGAGAATATCGCTGCATTAAAATTTTTGGAATTTATTGACAGATATTTACAGTTTTCAAATATTGTATAAATTTCTCTCGAGCATATAAAAAAATATTAGGTTTATTATTTAAAAATAAGTGTAAGCTGAGTTCATTTCAAAAATTAAATTTTTGATCGATTTTATGGAAGAACCAGCAGGAAGAAAAACTTCAAAGAGCCGAGCAAATTCGACAAAGTATTTTTTTTTAATATTTTTAAAATCCCAAAATTCTTAAAAATGTATATTTTTTTCTAAAAATGTGGCAACCGTATTATAAGTTTTAATTGAAATCAAATTCGATAAATTATTAATTATGAAATATTTTTCCAATACCAAAGATTCATTAAAAACTATTTTATTTATTTTATAAATATATGGCAACCCTATTATAAACTTTAATTGAAATCAAATTGTATAATAATAATCAAAAATACTTTCAGAACTTCAAGAATTTATCAAAAAATATTTAAATTTTTTTTAAATTGAAATTAAATTCGATACTCTTTTTTTCTATTTATTCGTAATCCCAAAATTCATTAAAAATATATTTTGTTTTATTTATAAATTTGTGGCAACTCTATTGTAAGATTTAATTTAGACTAAATTCGGTAAACTATTTTTTTTGAATATTTGTTTGAAATCCCAATAATTCATTCAAAAATGTTTTAATTTTTTTCTTAAACATGTGGCAACCATATTATATTATAAGTTTTAGTCCAGACAAAAAACGCTTTCTTAAAATAAGAAAAACGAGAATTTGCCGTAGCAGAAATATTTTGAACAATACATATTTGAAACTACTTGGATTAACTGCCAAGTATCCATATTAGCTTTCTTCATGGAGATATCAATCTTTCCGTATTTTAGTACCGACAATGTATTACATTTTGGAGCTCACACATTTTCTTTCTTCAGTTTACTGTATTGCCTAGTGTACGATTGACGTTCGTCGAAGAAATTGTCAGGGAATTTAAAAAAATTTCCGTGGGTGCATCGTACTCCACGGCTTTTGATTCTGTAAAAAGTGTAAATAAAGCATACGAATTCGAACAATGCTATGAAACTTCTGCTAGAAGTATTGATTTTCTCATTGTGGTTCCGGATTTAGTGCATACCAAAGTTTACAATTCACTAACCTTCTATTTCATAAAGAACTACTTGAGTTCACACAGTGGTTCATTCATAATTCTATGAGGTTTTAATTATTCAGCATTGAGTGATGAGAGCATATTTTCGTACTTTGAAGTTTAAGCTTGTGATACCTTAGTAGGACTATATTTTCTTCGAAGCATTCTTTGAGATTTTAACCCTTGTCTATTCGACCATCAGAAAACTGGACTATAAACGATTACGATTTTTCAAATGAAAATTAAGAAAATTATTACTATTATTACTCCTGTTCTTTCGTCATAGGACAAATAGACATAAAAAATTTATATCAAAACCTTAATAAATGTTGAAGAAAAAATATTGCAAAAGTAATAATAAAAGTACTACGAATATGGAAATAAAAACTCATTTTGCGTTGGGGAACATATACATTTAATATTTTGTCAAAAAAATCAAGGTACTTGTAAAAGCGCTCAAGTGCATGACCAAACAACAAAATTTAAGTCGTGTAATAACCAAGTAAAACCAAAAAACAAAATAAAAATGAAAAAATCCACAATTTTTGTTGCAAATAATAACTCTGCAGAAACAGGAAGCTTTATGGACTTACCAGCCTTTCGTTTTAATTGCAATAACAAAAATTTCTTGAATTTCCGCTAAACAACGTCAATTTCCGACAACAAGTAAGCCGTTATGATTAGGGAATGTCAAAAATTTTAATAAACGAAGGGTGCCAATGCATAACAGGACAAAGTATAGTAGGGAGAAAAGGAGCATACTTGTAAAGGTTAGCGAGTGTGTAAATCCAAACTTGTTAAGAAATCTAAATGCCTGGAATGAAAAATTTCCTGCTGTAAGAGGTAAAAAGTTTTAGGATGTAAAGTTGAAAAATTTGACGTTATAAAGTAAAAAATGTAGTTTTGAAGGTAAAAGTGGATTAAGGCTTTTTAATAAAACTGTTTGCAGGAATGAAATTATTTCAAGAAACTTTTTTTCTGAGATAAGTGTGGGTTGTGAGTTCTCAGTTGTAAGAAGTACGATGTAAGTTGTAAGGAGTATGTTGAAAGGTGATCTAAGTTTCAGGTTGTAAGATGAAGTTGTTTGGAATGAAGGTTAGTTGTATGACGTAAGTTAAAAGGTATGGGTTGTGAGTTGTCAGATGTAAGGGATAAGTTTTACGATGTAAGTTGTAAGTTGTAAGACGAAAGTTTTAAGATGTCAGAAATGAGGAAATATTTGTATAATATAAGTTGTAAGTTGTATGATGTAATTTGTAAGTTTTTATATGTAAGTTGTATGATGTAAATTGCAAGTAATTATACGTAAGTTGCAATTTGTAAGTTGTAATGTGTAAGTTGTAAGTGGATAGATATAAGTTGTAATGTTAGAAATTTATTCTTCACCATATAGGGTGTTGTAGGGCTAAAGTGTAAGTTGTAAGTTGTATGATGTAACATCTATGTTGCCAGATGAATGTTCTAAGTTGTCAGAAATAATGGGTGAGTTGTAATACGTAAGTTGTAAGATATCAATTGTCAGATGTAAGGGGTAAGTTGTATAATATAAACTGCAGGTTGTAAGTTGTAATCTTAAAAATATATGCTGCACCTGATTGGAAATTATTGCTCTAAACTGTTAGCTGTGATGCATAATTTCTAACCTCTAATTATTTTATAGACTTGAACTGCCGCTTATTCCTTCCAAATTTTCACAAGAGTGAAGAAATATATTTATTGCAAATCAAAATATCAAAAGTAATATTTGCCTTGTCAAAGTGGCCAAGGCTTGCTGACATTGTTTGAGTGTGTTGTTAAGTGAATGCCGTTCACGTTTCCCCATATGCCGGATGTGACTTGATTAACTGCTAGCAAAGCTATAACAACTTTTTGATAGAATGACATTTTTGAAAACAACAACAGCAATGAACTAACAGCCGAAATGTCGTAATGCAAAATTCTTAATAAGCAATTTCGAATATTTCTAGTATTTAATTACTTTTTAGCCTGTCGAAAAGTGAGGTTAATTGAATTAACTTAACTGCGCTGCTAAACCAATTGCAATATTACTGAATATACAGTTAAATTACAGCAATTTGCCGAGGATAACAAGAAACCACTCAGCATATGAAAGCTGCTGAATTGGGCATGTAGCCGCCTGGCACTCAAGCAATTGTACGCTGCTGCGAGTTGTTGCTACTGTGTGCTGGTTGTTGGGCTGTGCGGGCGCGCGCTGTTGCCAACGAAAATGCTAACGGTGCATGCTTGCGGCATAACGAAATCCATTTTTGCGCAACTATTTCGAAAAACACTATAGAAAATTAAAGCAGTGGCAGGCCATAAAAAATAGGCGGGCAACAACGTTTACTAAATGCAGGCAGGCAAGTTGTGGCGCATATCTGCATGCAATCTTCAAATCGCTTGCCACACAGCACAGTGCAACAGGGCACATACCGTGGCGCACATAAGCGCATGCCGCACAGACACACACACGTACCGACACATGGCAGCGTATGAAATTTCCATTTTCAACGCGATTTTCTTAATGAATTTTTGCCACCGCCACCGCACCGCTACTTTGTAGATGCCACGCATACAAGCACATACACTATACACACATATATCTGTGTACAGATACAACTAGCAACACGCCTTTCCCTTGCTATCTCTGCGCTCGCTTGCTATCAGCCATCTCTATTACACCCACACACACTCATACACATACACTCATGTGTGCGGCTAGTCTCTTGTGGCAGCATGGCATGCTATGCTGTGCCGCGTTGCCATTTAAATTGAAATTGAAATGAAATCAAATTTTAGCGGTTACGGTGCAGGCGTTGCGACGTTGGCTGCAGGAGTTAAGAGGCGGTTAGCTTGTTATGCCTGCGAGTGGTGGCGGCGCGAGGAGACAGTAACCGGTGTATAAGGAAGAAAAAGCACTAAAGCGTGGCACAGTGTACTCTCAAGCGCTGCCACTGCCACACATGCATATATATTCTACATATATATGTATGTATGTATTTATGTATATGTATTTATGCTTATATATTTATAACTGTACATATTTGCTTGACGCGTGTATTTGCTTTGCTGCGCAAATTGCAAATTGCTTTTGACATATTTTGACAAGATTTTGATTAAGCCAAGTTGGCTGTTTTTGTTATTGTTGCGCGCTGTGACATCGCAACACCAGCAAATTTGCATTGCCAGTGCGCAGCATTAATAAAAAAATCATATTTATGGCTTTGGCAAAGCAAATGTGCGTTTTATTGAATTTGTTAAGTAAAATAACATTTTGAGGCGCGTTTGCGGCGGACGGATTTTCGAAGTAGAAATATGGTTTTAGAGAGATAAATTAGAAAATAAACGTTTCTAATTATTATTACTTTCATAATTTTATTTTTTAAGTAGCGTATTTTATCAAAAGATAAGTGTTTAATTTTTTTTTGAGTTTTGAAAAATTTCACAACTTTTTTCAATTTATTGAGTTTTTGAAATTTTTTCAAAATTTTTTTCAATTTAATAAGGTTTTTGAATTCTTTCAAACTTTCTTCAATTTAATGAGTTTATAAAATGTTTTCAAACTATTTTCAATATAAGTTTAGCTTTTAAAATTGTTCTCCAAATTTTTTTCAATTCTATGAAAAAATTTAAAAAATTTATTACAGATAAAAATTAAAAAAAAAGTTTTTGGAAATAGCTTCAATAAATTAATATTTTTTTTTCAAAATTAAAAAAAAAAAATCGAAATAAATTTCCAAAAAATTTTATGGCAAAATATTTGTAATAAAATTAAAAAAAGGTATTACAGAAAATTTGTTAATTTTTTTAGAAATATGTATGTTCAATAAATTTTCAAAAAAATATTATTCCAAATTGAGAAAAAATCGAAATAAATTTCAAAAAAATTTTCTAATAAAAACTTATAGCAGACAATATTTTTAATATTTTCAACAAATTCACAAAATGAAATTAATTCAAAATATTTGTAATAAAAAATGAAAAAACAAAAAAATGTTACTGAAAAATGTTTGATTTTTTTTTAGAAATGTTTTCAACAAATTTTCAAAAAAAAAAAAAAAATTAGGAATTGAAAAACAGTCGAAGTTAATTACCAAAAAAATTTAATGCAATATACTCTAATAAAACATTTATTACAGAAAAGATTATAATGGGAAAATGCTTGTAAAAATTTACAAAAAGTTTTAAAAAATTATTTACAGAAGAATTTTTGATTCTTTAGTTAGAAGTACTTTCAATAGATTTTCAAAAAATTTTAAAATTGAAAAAAAAAATCAAAATAAATTTAAAAAATGGAAATGCAAAATATTTCTGCTAAACATTTATTACAGAAAGTACTTGATGTTTTTGGAAAAATTTTCAATAAATTAAAAAAAATTGTTCAGAATTAGAAAAAAACGAAATAAACTTAAAAAAATTTAAATGCAAAATATTTTAAAAATTTCTTACAAAGATTGTTTAATATTTTTAGAAATATTCTCAATGAACTTTTGCAAAAATAAAATTGGTTCAAAAGTGAAAAAAAGAATCTTATTTTAAAAAAATTTTAAGGCAAAATGTTTGAGAAAAAAATATAATATCAGAAAAATGTTAAAATCTTTTATTTATATTTTCAATAAATTTTCATTTAAAAAATTGTTGAAAATTAAAAAAAAATCTAAATAAATTCCAAAAAATATAAATTAATGCAAAATATTTGTAATAAAAAAAAAAAAAAATTATTACAGAAAGGTTTTAATTTTGTGTAAAAATATTTTCTATAAATTTTCCAAAAAAAAAATTTAAAAGCTTTTCGAAAAAATTCTGCGAAATGCATTAAAAAACCGAAAACAAAATAATGCAAAATATTTGTAATAAAAAATTTAAACAAATTTGTACAAAAAAAATTTTATTAGTTTTGTTTAGAAATAAATATGTTCAATAATTTTTCAAAAAAATATTTTTTGATACAAAAAAGTTTATCTTAAAGTATTCAGCATGAAAAAACGAAAAAATTCAAAAAATTCATATTAAACTTGAGTTTTTGCTTATAAGTCCCTAATAATTACATTTTATTTCCATAGAAATTGTAATTTCAATATACATAAATAGAGTATCGACCTTAATCTAAAAAAAAAAATGCTTCTGGTAACTCAACAAATCGATAAGTTCGAATATAGGCGTGAATAAGTTTATAACTTTGTCTGCACCACGCTTTCCACATAAATCAGTTCGTTTGGACATCAACGGATTATTTTGTAATAAATTTGCATTTACAAAATCCCAAATCACTATTCATCTAAAACACCTATTCACCAACTAACTAACTAACTAACTTTGGTGGCTTTCTATACAACTACATATTATACTTATATGGAGACTAGTAAAATATTCATATGCCTGTATGTGCGGTAGTATTACTGCTGCATGTATATATGTGTTTGTGTGTGTATTTGGAGTTGACTTTTTAGACACTATAATTCATGTCGCGCTTTGTGCAGCTAAAACGCTTGCCATGCCGCACGAGTTGAAAGGCGGATTAAAAGGAAATATATTTTTATACTGAAATATATGTATTTATATCATATGGTATGTATATGTAATTTTCTATGTCTGTGTGTAAAAAATCGCCTGAATAAAATGGCGTTGAAAAAATGAAATGAAAGTCAATGACAGCGATTTGCCGGTTTGACCACAATCAGCACGATCTGTGGCTGGCACACCCACTTTTACATGCATATGCACGTGTATGCACATACTCTATCAAATATACATACATATATGTATATATATATATATTAACTCTATGTCAAATGCACTAGCAAAGTCACTGGCGCTTTGGTGACTTTGCATTTTATTTTATCGCTCTCTTTTTAATTGCTGTGAAATCGCTCATGTCAGTCGCTGTAGACAATTAAATAGAGAATAGGATTTTTTTGGATTAGTCACGCTCAGGTAGTGGTGAGAATTATGCATTTTTTATATCGAAAATCTAAATTTATTGATATTTGCAACATTTGCTGATGTAAATAACTGTATAGCTGTTCGAATTTTTTTTAATTTTGTTATGTGAAAGCGTTTTAAAATTTATAAATACTCTATTAAAGCTTTAGAAATTCTAGTATCTAAAAAAAAAATTTCCAAAAATTTTGATAAAGTTGCCACTGAGCTGGTTTAAGCTGAGGTTTACTGAAGCTTGCGGGAGCTTCACATAAAATAATAAATTGTTAAACTGCGCCCTTTTTTTAATTTAGGATTTTAAAAACTTAAAAGTTCTAAACTGATTTAAATATTCACAGATTACTTAAAACTGAATTGAAAGTATTTGACTAGAATATTTTTACAATGACTATGACTTCTAAGCTCCAAAACACCTTCTTTGGTGTGAGTCCCTACAGCAATATAAGGTAACCGATGCAGTAACCGATGTCTTCCTTACTATCGCCCTAATATTTGGTCTCCATGAAAGTTATTTATCAGTGATAAGCCCTAGGTATTTGACCTTAGATAGATAATAAATGAGGTTTCCACCGCAACCTGAGATCGATTGTGCCTTATTTGATCTTATTTAAGTTGGAGTTCAATGAAAAAGTATTTAAGTAATGATTGAGTTTTATAGCCAATATCTCAACCTCTTACCATAAGTGATGAAATTTATATGTGTTTTTCGTCATTGCCATACGAATACTATCAACTAATCTCAACTTCATGAGAGTCTCAAAATATGGTTAACATGTAAGGTTTTTTTGCCTGCTTCAATAACTTCAATCAAAATATGAAATTTGAAGCTTTGAAGTCCATTTCTCGAAAAGGTAAGAAGATCTCCAACCATCCTTACTTTCTGATGACGCTAAGTTTTAAGCAAGCTCAGACATTCTTTGTGAAAAATCGCAGCCCTTGCAAACCTAAGTTATGCAAATCCGTCTGCGTCTAAAATCTGTCAACAAAAAAATCACAAAAATAAACAAATATTCAAATCTACGTAAAACTTAAACTACATTGCAATAGAAAAGCAACAGCAAAAAAATATGCCACAACAACAACACATACAAAACTCCACCTTGACTTATGTCTGTGCCTAAGCAGATACAATTTTTCTTTTGCTCGCCAGTGCAACTACTGCAGGCATTCTCTTAACGGTAATGCAGTTGACATAATACAGGCACATTCGCGCACACAAACAACAACAAAGCAGCGGCGCATATCTTTTCAGCGCCGGAAAGTAAAAATTTGTCCAAGAGCCAGCTGAAAATGTTGTGCTTTAAACGCTTCAGATTTTTTAAGCGCTCTTTGCTTATTTGTTGTTTGCATAAGTTTTGGTACGTTTCATAGCCTTAAGCGCCAAACTTTCGTAAGCAAATTTTATGCAATTTTTTCTTAGCGCAAACTTTTGTCGCAATTTTTTCAACTTTCTGCACTGAATTTGTTGCTTTTTTCAGCTTTTCCTTAAATATTACTAAAGTGTTTCTTTCATTCACTCACACTCTCTCTCTCTTTCTCCTCTTTGCAGGTGCATGGCTTTGCTGCTGTTGTTGTGCAAAAGTACTACAAAGATGTCAGCATAAGTTTCGTGTCTCCGCAAAATAATTGGGGGCATAAAGTGACCGGCGAGCGGTGACAGCTGCGCGAAAGCAAAAAATCGCTGATAGTTTTTGCGTTAAGCTTCATCTGTGAAAAAAAAATATTGCTAAATTTTCGCGTTTTCAGTTCGCGGTAAACTAACGGTATATACGGCAAATACGGTTTCGGTTTCGCGCTTAATTTCGCGGTGTTTCGCATCGGTTACGGTTAAACTAAAATTTTTCGCAATTTAAACGGTAAAAATAAACAGACGACCAAATGTTGGCCTTTCATAACGAGCACATTGCAAGTGAGTACTAAAAACTTTCTTCTTCTTCTTATATATTTTGAATTTCTTAATTGCTTTTGTTATAAAATTATATGTTTGCGTGCACAAGTTCAGTATTTCTTTAGAATTGTAGGCCATTTACTTTCAGCAAATTATAAATAATATTTTGCTAGCGAAACATGTGTAGGCAGCATGTTACTCATACGCAGTGTAGCATAAACCACGAAAGTATTGAGGTAGTTAAGCTTAGTTGAGATTGTTTTTTAAATTTTTTTGTCATAAATATTTGACAGTGCTTTTTTTTGCCGAAAGAACAGGATTACAAATTTTCTAATAATCTCATCAAAAAAACATAATATGTGTATTTCTTGAGAGTTTTACGTTCATCTTTCAACACAAACTTTTTTTATCATCAACTGGGCTATCAGGTCTATTCTAAATACTTATATAAAAACGAATTCTTAAGTTTCGCACTCATTTATTTTTCAAATCAAAAAATAACAAACTTTTTGTACTGAACGATCGGAGTCAAGTGCTCGTAAGGAAATATTTTTGATTTGAAAAGGCATCTTCAAGAAGTTTTTCATGAGTTATTGTCGAAGATAAAAGTGCAATCTGAGAAAAAATTGTTCAGATCGGATCCCTAATGTACATATGTATGTATATAGCTGCCATACAAACAGAACGATCGGAATCAAGTGTTTGTATGGGAAAAGTTTTTATTTGAAGAGATATCTTCATGACATTTGGCAGGGGTTATTTCCTAAGGCAATGATTCAATCTCTGAAAAAATTGTTCAGATCGGATCACTATAGCATATAGCTGCCATACAAACTGAGCGATCGAAATCAAGTTCTTGTAAAGTATCTTTTGTATTTATGAAGGGTATTATAGATTCGGTGCTACCGAGGGTAAGGTCTTTTTTTGTTTTTATTAACTTAACAATGGTTTCGTCGAACAAAAAGTTTACTCATACGCAGTGTGATACATATGAAAAATATATTTATTTTAAATTATATAATATTTTTTTAAGGAAAAGGGAGATTTTTTAAACTCTTTTGGAAGTAAATAATATTTATCGCTGGTTTTTTTTAAATTAAAGATGATTTCATTTCAAAATCGAAGAAAAAATTACTCATACGCAGTGGTGTACATATATGTGTTTTAACTTATACAATATTTTTCAAAAGAAAGGGTACAGTTTCTAAAACTTTGCTAATATTTTATATTATATATTGATATATTTTTCAAATTAAGATGTTTTCGTTTCAAAATCCAACAAAATAGTTACTCATACACAGTGTTGTATTTGTGAAAAATATATACGGTTTTAAAATTAACAAAATTTTTCATTGGAAAGGGTCAATTTATGAAACTTAATTAATATTTAATACTATATATTGACAAAATCCTTGAAAATAGTAACTCATACGCAGTGTAGTATATATTAAAAGTAATTTTATATTAAATCATAAAAAATTTTTGAAAGGAAATGCAAATTAAAATAAAAGGCGCGGACTAATATTAGTTGATATATCCCCTAATTTTTTCAATCAATATGTTTTTGTTTTTTAGAATTTTTTATTAAAGATTTTGTATATAATAATTTTATTTTTTGACTTTTGTTCAAGTTATTTGAGCTTCATTTCTAATATTGAATATTATTTTTTATAATTTTGAATAATTTTTGAATAATGTTTGTTTTGTAATTTTGAATAATTTTCATCACTTTTCTCCAGCAAGTTATTAAAGCTTAATTTTTATTATAAAACTTTTAAATAATTAATATTTTTTTGCATATTTTTTATCAATTTTAACATTTTTTTAAATTTTGTGTTTTATAATTTTCCAAAAATTTTTAATATTTTTCCGCAATCAATTTATTAAAGTTCAAATTTTTTTATTTTATTATTTGTTTAATTTTTAATTTTTAGAATTTTTAATACTTTTTTATTTTTTTCATCAAATTATTAAAGCTCAATCTTTATTATTGAATTTTTAAACATTTAATATTTTTTTGCATAATTTATATAATTTATAATATATCTTTTAATTTTTAATTAATAATTTTCAATAATTTTTAACAACTGCTTATAAGCCATTCACATCCACTTATTATCCATAATCAATTAACTGACAGCTAAGCTTTAACCAACACACGACGTAAGCCACTAACGACATCATTTCACTTACGACCACTTTGGTTTGGCTGCCAAGTATTCAATTTAGCAAATTTACAATTTAAATAAATTTCGAACTAACAAATGCTTAACCGCCCAAAAGCAGGTCATATATATTTAAACTGGCGTTAATTATAATGCACACATGAAAAATATGCACACTGTGCTACATAATTTTTATACAGCACAAACGCCCACTAAGTACGGACGACTAATAGCGCTTAGGCCTTGTAATTTGCATGCTAATAAGCAGGTGTATGGCAGCATTAAAGGCGGGCGGACTGGATGCATATGAAAATTAAAGTAAATCAGGCAAGCAAGTGCATACATACAAGCATGCATGAGAATACATGAATATGTATGTGCGTTTGTGTATGTGTGCCGTAGCAAACAGGTGCCAGACTTCACAAAAAGCGCCCACCAGCTGGGCTCAAGCTAGTAGCGGTCGGTGTCTGTGTGGCATGCTAACCGCAAAGCTTGAGGATGCACTGTGTGCCCACAGCTACTAGCACACACACATACATACATGTATATCATACAATAAAACTTGCACACACACGCTTCCGAGCATATTTACATTTGACCATATATGACCGCGCTGAGTTCTCATTACATGCTCATACATCTGTTGGGGGCTACCATGCAACCATTTTACAGCCATTACTCTCGCCGCACATGCGTGTGTGTGTGTTTGTGTGTTGCCTGCTTGCTGTTAATATATGTCTACCTGCATGAGTCGTAGCTGGCTGGCTGCTAATCTCTTGCTTAATATGTTAATTGCAAAAACTAAAACGGATTTTCTCACCTACACATTTGCATCCTCTGCGTCGTCATTTGCATGCACCCACACACACATATATATGCGTATAACTGTAAACTTGCGCGCTAAGTTGCATTTAGCGTAATTTTGCCTTTGGTTTGCAAAGTTAATTTCTCACATCCGACACTAATCCATTCTGACTGGCGGTCTCACACACCAACTGGCTGCCTTGGTTGCTGAGCGAGGTGGACAGGTGTATATATATATGTATATGTATTGTAATGCTTGAGTGGTTGTAACTTGTCGGCTGGTTTGTGGCAAAGACAAATGAGCGCTTGCGATTAGATAAATGTAGAATTTGGTTGCATTAATTAAGGCGGTGATAATCTCGTATTTAAATTATAGAATTGTTCACGTAATTCATAGTCTCCAGTTTAAGTCTATCTTACATAATAAGGCTTGTATCAGTATTTTATAAAGAGAGATGAAGAAATAGTGATAACTTTTTCAATAGCAGATTACCACAATAAATTGGCTTGATAGAGTGATATCAAATATGTAGAAGAAAAATGTCAGCTTTGTGCCTTTCTTAAGCCTTTCATGTGAATAGTATAGCTTTATAAACACGTTAGTTCCACTATCATGGGAACAAAAGAAACTAAATGACATGTTTTGTAAGGATTATTTACACATACCTTTTGAAAAATGCTCGAAACAAAAGAAATTTTATAAACCCTTGCGCCAATTCCCTCTGACATTTTCCATCTGTCGTTGATCAACTTGATTGTACTGTCACTAAACAGTAGCTGAAGAGCGGAATCTTTCCATTCAGCCTTACTGCTGAGGGTAACTTTAAACTTCCTAGTGAAGACCTTTTGGTAATGCTATCCCTTGGGGAGAAGAGCCAGTGGTATTACGCCACTTAGACCCTTTGTACGTTGGGAGGAGATTACCATACCTCAGCCAAACCTTTTTGCTGTCATTTGGAGCAGTGAGTGTTTGGCAACTTAAACGACCTTATAACGTCAGCAAATTATTTTTTTCTTAACTTTTGATATTTTAATTTTCGTTTCCCATGGCTTTCAAACTGCTATTTATTTCTTTAACTTTTTATCATTTTTAAAGGTTTCTGAACTGGTCTAATTAGCCAACTGTCACTTGAAAATTGAATTTTGACTTATATTTGGCTGCAGCTATTTGACGTTTGATATCCATTTTATATTCAGCATCTTGCTACCTTCTGAAATTTGTCATATTTTATGTAACATGCGTTTGGCAGCTGTCATCTGACACCCATTTGACAGTTGCCGTCTGATATCTGTTTGATATTTGTTCTCTGCCATCCGTGTGACATGTGTCGCCTGACATCTACATATGTTATATTTGACTTCTAATTGTAATATAATACATTTGACATATGTAACACATGTACTATCTTACATAGATGTGAAATCATATTTGACACCTGTCATCTGTCATCGCTTTATCATTTTCCTGACATCTACTTTTCTACATTTTCCAGCTGAAATTCATTTGATATTGGTCATCTAATTTCTTTTTGACATTTGGCGCCTGAAATACATATATTTAACAGCTGCTATCTGGCAACTGTAATCATTTACCATGTGACATAGGTAGATATGAGATCTATTTTACACTTGCCAACCGTCAGCCATTTGACATCTGACATCTGATAGCCATTTTATGTCTGGCATCTGACAGCCATTTGAAATTTGACATTTGTCAGTTATTTGACATCTGGTATATGTCATCCACATAATATTTGCCGTCTGTCAGCCATTTGACATTTGGCATCTGTAATCCACTTCACGTTCCCCTGCCATTAAGTTTGGCTTTTCTTAAAGTATTTTTGAAATTTGAACAAAGTTTGCTTTAGTTTTCTCTTTAACAACGCTATCATAAAACCATACGCTCAAAGCTTCAAACACACTTATGCCGGCCGCATGGAATTTAATTAATATTTTATTACTAGAAGTAGTAGCCGCATATTCCTTCCCAACATGTGTGTTGGGGTCAACTCAAAACTTGACAAAGAAAATTATTAAGAGCAAAAGCACAAGAATCGAGCTCGAATATACTGAGAAATACATTTGTTTGACATTTTCTTTTATTTTTTTACTTGCTTTATGGAGGGTCGTTGAAATGCGACGCACGTAAATATAAACAAAAATGCAAATACACACATACCGATGTTTGAATTGGACTGTTTACTTTATTAATGTTGTAAATATAAAGTACAAGCATGAGCATAAGTAAGAAAAAAAATTAAAAAAAAAACACTTGAAGTGCGACATGGCTGCCGGAAATGCGACGCTGCCTCTAAACCCACCCACAAACTTAAGCATCACCCCAACAACAGGCCTCTTTGCCGCTGCCACTTGCGACAGCATTATATACTCATATATTTTATTGACATGCCCACGGTTATATACTTACCGCCCGCAATTCTCCATTTGCCATTTGCACCACTCAGTCGGCGCCAAAAGCCGCCGCTAACCAACACTTGGCGGTGCCAGGCGACTTGCGTGGCTCGACATTCCTAGCGCTGCTTCGGTCGCTCATTCGTTGGCCAAAAAGAAAGTCCTTGACAAGTTATTATAAGTTTCAATTAAAAGTGGCTTAAGTACTCGAGCTGCCTTGCAAAGCGCGTGGGGAACACAGGGTGTAGGGCATAAGCATGAGTGAGTGGAACAAGCGAATGACTGATGACTGTCGAATATGCCGTTACAAGTGGCTAAGTGTATGTGTATGTGTTTTGTGGAGGAGCAAGCAAAAATTTTGCTTTACAAAACAGTTTAAAGTGGGCAGGAAACAACAAACGAAAAAAAAACTCAACAAACTTTTTTTTTTGTTGTAAAACATTCATTTCCCCATGGCATTGGATAAAAACTGCTCATGTGTGCTGGTAAGCTTGTTTATCGGAATTTTTTGAAGAAAATAATTAGCCGAAAGTCACGGGTGACATATAAAAATGCTCATTAATTTAGCCAGTGTTTGATAGTTAGACGGAATATACTACTTAAAGATTGTGTTTTTCATATTAATAAGGATTTACTGGCTCTAGCTTTAGTAGCAAGTTAAAGTTGTTAGGATGTTTTCTAAGACCAAACTTTTGACACTTAAAGTTTGTAGGAAATTTTCAAAGACCAAACTCCTTCAAACTTTTGGAAAGACAAAACCAAAAATACATCTACATAAGTTATAATTAAATAGAGGTTAACAAGAATATAAACTTCATTTATTTAGTTTGTATCCATCTTGTCTAAAATTTCATACCAGAGTTACGATAGTAAGTGATAAACGACATAATTCTTGTTACCAGATATTTCGCTCTTGATGCTTGGTGGGTCACACATGACCGTTGACACTGTCTATAAAATACTTCCTAGCTGACTTAGCATTGTTTTAGTGAGCTAATGCTAATGTTTGGATCTTGTTACTTGTCAAAAGTTATTATGACAGCTCAAAATACATATTTAATCATGACATTTCTCTAGTGTCTAGCCCTAACATAAGATGTTTGACTACTCACAGTAAAAGTTTGATACTTGGCAGTTGACACATGACAGTTAAACTTGAATTTGAGTAACACTTTATTTTTTGTGTGATTTCAGGTTACATTTGCCGTTGACATATGACAGTTGACACTTGATCTTTGATCTAACTTAATTTTTTATGAACTTTATGCTTCAAATTTGTCACTTTAAACTCGGCCTTTAACCCACTGTACTTGTTGTTTAAATACTGACAGCAAAAGTTTGACATTTCGTAGTTGACATATGACAGTTGACACTTGGTTTTTTTCTAATTTCATTTATTATGGACTTGTCACTTTAAGCTAGGCCTTCAAATCGATATATATGTTGTTGTTTGAGTACTGACAGTAAATTGTGATACCTGACAGCTGACATATGACAGTCGATACTTAAATTTTGATCTTATTTTATTTATACTTCAATCTTGTCACTTTATGCTTGGGCTTCAACCCACTATACTGGTTTTTTGAATACTTACAGTAAAAGTTTGACAGTTGACAGTTTTCGTATGACAGTTGAAACTTGCTTTTTGATCTGATTACATTTTTTTATGGACTTTCTACTTTAAAATTGTAATTTTTAGCACGATTTTCGAAACGCAATACTTGTGTATTGGACTCTGATAGTAAAAATTTGACACTTGACAGTTTACATATGACAGCTGACACTTAAGTTTTGATGGCATTTAAATTTTTGTAAACTTTCTGCTTGATATTTGTCACTTTGAGCTTGGGCTTTCAACATGACAACCAGTCTTATGGTTAAATTTAATGAGTAAATTAAAAGAAAAAGGAGAAAGTATATTTTTATGCTATATATTATATATGTATATATACTATATATATATATATTTGTTGTTATTTTTATTTTTTGTTCTTTATTAAAATTTATAGTCCACTTTTAAGAGTGTACGTTCTTGAAAAAATATTTTATTATGTGCAACAAAGCCACATTCCATGCCTTTCACTTTCCTCCTTTAGCTGCAACAAAGTATTTCGTAGAAAAATTCTCCGTTATTATACCCAGAAGAATATAAACAAACACACGTGTATGCACTTTTCTGCATATGGAGAATCGACAAGCACTTTGTATGCTAGCACTTATGTGGCAACTTCAACAAAGCGCTTAAGTGCTGCTCATAAAATATTAAGAAATATTTAAACGTTTTCTAATTTTCTCCAAAGAGCTGAAAATGAGGTGAAAAACACACTTATTTATATTTTATGATGAAGTTTATATATTTGTGCAATTTCACGTTATTTGGACTTGAAAGAGAGCTTTCTCATATCAGTAGAGTAATATAGTTTCAACTCTTACTGATAAATCACTACACAAAACGCTAATATATTCAATTGCATTCTTCTTAAGCTACTATTACCACTTTTATTATAAAAAAAGATACTCAAAACACTCGAGAACCCGCAAGTGCTTGCTCCAAACTCATTGTCTTTAGTTTGCAGTGAGTGCCTGAGCTTTGATGCGGTGCGGCAGCTGTATGGGGGCGTGTAGGCGGAAAATTGAATTTCAAATTTTCAGCCAACTCTCCCAACACAAGCACAATTTCGAGCACTTGCTAGCTTACTTTTTGGCATTTCCATGTTATTTCCTTTCATTTCTTAGCACTTCACAGCCATTAGCCTTTGCCAAAACGCCTATCAACAAGGCGCGAGTTTGTTTGTATGTGTGTGCAGTGGTGTGAGTGCCAGCCAAAGGCCAACAAATATGAGGTTGAAAGGTGTAGTGCTAGCAATTGGCAGCCTAACTGAGCTGCCGCCGCCGCTGTGGTACAAAAAGATTCACACATGCACTAATACACATACGTATACCAGTTCACACACATATGTGCCAGCTCTCACACCCACATATACGTATACCTGTGCTAATGCACGTGTGCTGTTATTTGTTTTGTTTGTTTGCATTACCATATTCGAGTGCTGGCAACAATGAATCAGCCGACAAGCGTCAAAAGCTTTTGCTGCCCGAATATTTTCAAACAACTTTATGCTACCGTACATACATAAATATATATACATTCTATATACATATATTGAAGAGTTGGAAGAGCGTGAGTTTAGTTTCGTATGCTTTCTTTTACCATTTTCAACTAATAGAAATTGCTTGCCTTTGTTATGCTTTGCAAGTATCATTTGCTTTGCTTTCATTTTGGCTTTGTTGTTCTTGCTGTTGTTCCACCGTTGGCATATTACAATTGTTTTGCATGTAATGATGACACTGATAATGTTATTTGGGTGCCTTAGTCTCGCTCAAACATCAGTGTGTACTTGGGTTCACTTGCTTTAACGGGTTGTCTGCAGTTTGAGGTGGTCTTTCTTGGTAGCCGAGGCATTCAAATTTGGTAAATATTGGCAGGTCCTTCAGGAAAATCGTATGATGTTTTTTCGAACCCCTAAAAAATATGAAATCAAAAATTTGTCTAGCTGATTTTGATGCCAAGAAGTTGGATCAAAAATAGTTTGATATTTAGTTTTGTTAGCAAAACGAGTTCGAAAATAAAACGTAAGCTTTGCTTTGTAAGCATATTTTTGTAACCACTGTATCGGTTACCCCACATAGAAGTTAATAGTGAGTCATTCTGAAGTAGTATGACTTCTAAATACTAGTTTAAATGTAATACTTATTCACAATGTATAGAAATGACAGTGAAAAACAACCATCGCTCTTTGATCTTTTTCACTATATCAGCGTAAGCACCAGGTCACATGTGGCTGGTGGCATTCTATGCTCATCATTCGTCGCTGGCTTGTTGGCATATGACCATAGACTTGGCGTAACCCTACAGTTTATAGTCTAACGCCGTCAAATCGCACAACCGAGGCGGCCATTTAACGGCCATTTCGTGAGATAACACGTTCACCAAACTTGGTTTTCAATAAATTGATTGTGACAATCGCTGAGTGGCTTGTGGCGCTGTCCTTGTTGAAACTACATATTGTCCAAGTCCATGTGACTATGAATCCAAATTTTTCCATAAATCCATAAATCCATCCGTCCATAATTATACTTTTAAAGTTGAAGCCACTGACTCCGAATTTCGGTAGTACATTTTGCAAAATCGACTCGCTAGTGGATCGTATATCTTTCCATGATAAAATGGCAAACCTTACTGAAGAAAAATGAAGAAACGAGCAGGAAGAAATATGATGGCGCTTTGTTGTCCCTTTCGGTCTACTTTTGTAGCGTCGTTAAAAAAAAACCCCGTTGGGTTCTCTTAGACTTCTTTAAGGCTCTCCAACTTAAAGCATTTAATTTGTAAACGGAAGGTCCTTCGCCTTACCAATTTATAGTTTTTTTTCTTATCATCAAATATAAAATTGCAAATTTCGCTTCCAAATACTTGAAAAAATATTATATTTCTTCGATTTTGTAGAAAGTTTGTGTCTTTCGTTTTCATATGTTTAATAGACTTTACCTTTATTTTAATTTTTCGAAAAAAGTTCCAATATTAATTAGTATTAAATTCTCTGTGGCAACATTTAAGAAAATAATTGAATAAAAATTCCATTTGACCATTCGAATGCATAAAATTAAGCGCAGTCATAAAAATTGCGCTCCGTTGCTCTAAAGTCAAAGTCTAAAGGCCACTGAGCCTAAATGTATGCTACTACGTACATATATATGTAGTGTAAGCATACTTTTAGGCGCTATGTACAAATATATGTAGCATACTTTTAGGCGCTACTGTGCTATTACATGCATATGTCTAACTATCATACTTTTTGGCGCTAGTTTGTTACTACATACACCTACAAACAGCTGTTTAACTAGCATACACTTAGGCGGTAGTTTGCTTAGCAGCATGTGTATCTGACATACGAAACCACATTTCTATAAATACACTCATATGCATATATCATGGCAGGTTTTGAAATTTCGCAAACGCCTTTTTCACTATTCAATTTGACTTTTGTATAACTGTATAACCTAGCTTATGCAGTTTTTTTGCTTACTGCTGGCCTGTACTGCCTTGGTTGCTGCCCACAAACGTTTAGTTTAGTTTGAATTTTAATGGGTCGTCATTTACGGTTTTGGAGCGTACCAACAGCGAGGAAGTGGCAGCATTCGACGCTGAAAAGTGCAAGCAAAAGTCAAAACTATTTTTAGGGGGCGTTTCGGCTACACCTACAGCCAAAAATTTCGAGCACAGACACACACACGCAAGAGCGCTCAAATACTTTCAGAAATTTAAAATTTTTATTTGGAACTTTTTGTGCGGCGAATTTTGGGTTGCAGGTGTGCTGGCAATCAACTTCACTCGTGCTTTCGCTGCGCAAGTTTCTTTACTTGTGTACATTTTTGTCTGTGTCTTTGTACGTATGTGGGTGGATTGAGGCAAGACCACTTTTGGCATTGCCAATTTCAATTTCGTTTGCCACGCTATCTCTGTATGTATATATGTGCATATATGTTTATATTAAGTGCAGCTGTGTGTGTATGCCTTAGTTGTGGCAACCACATTTTGATATGTAATTTACATTTTGTTCCAGCTTTTGCTGTGCTTCCGCTTTTTGTACACCTTCCCCGCGCTTCCTTTGCCTTTATAGTGTGCTTGTATTGCTTACTGTGCTTCTATTAACCAGTTTTGTGTGTGTGTGTGTGTGTGTGTGTATGTGGATTTCTTTGCTCTCAACTCGTTTGGTATTTAGCCAAATCATTCTTTATAGCAGCCGAAAAGGCAGTCGGCTGCATTCCATTGCTGTGCACAATTGATTTTGACAGCATTTGGCACAGGTCCGACTGGCTCGTTGAAAAGAACTTAACACATTTACAAATCGACAGTGAATTGGCTAACTGGGGAAAGTGGTAGGACCGAGGCATTCAAAAATGTTTTAAAATTCATATTAATTTTTAACTTAATGTGGTTTTTTGGTTTAGGATATACATTATTGAATAATTTGTGGAGAGCAAAGAAATATTGGAAAGGTATGTGAAATATGTGCAAATATGGTATATATACATTGTGACAAAAAAGCACTCAGAAAGTATAGGTAGAATACTTTAACGCGCAACAGGTTAAAGTCCGAACTACTCTGTGCTGCTAGGAGTGCAAGCAAACTAAGAACCTTTTGTCTTCCGTATCAAATCTGAGGGGTGATCAAGAAGAAGAATTCACAATTATTTTCATAATGTTGTTCCTTCAACAAATCATTTCTTCACAAATATGTCTGAGAAGATTGTGTGAAAATGTATAAACGATCTATAGAGGCCAAATATTTTCAAAAAAATGTATACGACAAAACTATCCATGACACAACATATTTTTTTTACTATTTGAATATTTCTTCCAAAAGTTCGAAAATTCAAAACTTGTATACCATACTACTGTGGGCAAAAAATAGAAAAACTTAATGTAAAATTTTGTCGTTTTAAGCTCAAAAATTTGTTTTAGTAAATACTTGCAAGATTTTGCTTAGTACACAAGAAAGCGCGCTAGTATCATTCCGCCTAAGAGCAACCACTGCTCGTGATGATACTAAAATAATCAGAGAAGTGAAGAAAGTCCCGACTGTTTCAGCTGTTAATCAGAGAAGCCTTTAGATCAATGTTTCTGAGCGAAACAAAACTTGAAAAACAAAATGCCTTTCATCAGCAAAAAAAAAAATCTTTGAGGTATTATTGGAATTTGCCAAAAGGTATTAACAAATGCCGCTAAGTTTTTGGAAAAAAATAATTCGAAGTGATGCAAATTTGAATTGAAAACTATGAAAGGAAGAATAAAGTGTAGCTAAAACATTTCCACCTCCGAACTGCTTTGGATATACTTATTTTGAAGCCTCTCATAACGCTGATAAAGCGTGCTTTTAGCCACAGTGGTCTATGGATTATAGTAATAGTCGAAGGTAAAATGATGAGTGAGTGCGACGTACAGATGCCTAGTACAAATTAAGAGCCTGGAAGTTGGCCTGCAAAATAACCTCAAATACCAGCAGAGGACAATGAATTTGGAAAATTGAAAAATGTACCATTTTTTTATAAGCCTTAGTGTCTGCGATTATTTCTTTATTGTTGCTAAAGTTCTTTCCAGCGAGCATTGTCTTTATGTCTGAGAACAGAGCCTACACATATTCAAATACCCACTGAACAAACTATATCAAACACATTCCTTTTAAATTTTTAGAGTCTCAACTTTCTCCAACAACTTAATTTTGCAGACATACGAAATTATTTTGTGTACTTTGTGAGGTTTTCGTCGGTAACAGCCTACTTAGGGCGTCCACTGACTTCATCGTCCTCGGTGTTCATTTCGCCATATCTGAATTTAGCATACCCGCCTTTGATGGTTGATTTTTCTGAAACTGTGTCTGAAAACTCTTCAGTACGCCAAGGGTTTGCTACAACTGTATTTTTCCCCTTCAAAAAGTTATATTCTATCAACACCCGAAATTATTTTTTATACATTTTTTCACAATAGCAGAAATTGCCACAGCTTTCAAATATATGCATTTGAAGGTTAAGGCTAACTAAAAATCGTAATGATTTAATTCTAGTGACGCCATCTATGTATCAGGCCGTGGTATCTTCAATTGATCTTTTAAGTATGTGCAAAACAAATCGATTTTTTTTCGCAATTCAGAGGTGCATATAACATTTTAAGTATTTGGCAGTCATTTTAGTGCACCTAAATGTGACATTGATTCAGTGCGTCCAAATATTCATATATTTTTCTTCCAAAGTTGTTCAGTGTCGAGAGTCTTTTTGGTCCGTTGGTATAATATGTTCGATTCGTTACTCTCTTAGTAAAGTTATTACCATTAAAAAGTATTTTCCACTAAAAAAAGTTTCGTTATGTGTGGAATAATTTGTAGGAAGATGAGCAAGTAATGAGAGAAGTGAATATACCACAGACCTTGAGAACAACCAAATAATAAAAATTAATTATTTGAAAAATAAAATGCAAAAACAGCAATAAGGCACTGCTGCTGGATTAATCAGGGAAAAAATATGCAAAAAGTAATCATTAAAATAAGCGATACCTCAATTAAATTTGATAGCTTCAAAACTTGCCACTTTCAAAGTAACCCTTTTTCAGCTAATTAGCTCAAAACTTTAACAACAGCTGCTGCCAAAAGATTGAAAATACATATTTACGCGCATATTGTATTTACATATGTGAGTGTGTGTGAAAACTTTGCTTTAAACAGCGACTTTACAGTTAAGCGCTAATCGTTAGCCGTTCAAAGTGTGCATTCAAAGCAGCTGTGACCTGCGCTTAAGTAAGGTTATTAAGAGAAAGAGAAAAAGTACTGTTATTAGGTTATAAAAGTAAAATTATATATATGCAACTAAAATCTAACTGCCACAGCAAGTAGTGTGGTGAAAAAAAAATACAAAATCAACTACAACAACTCAAAGCGAAAGTCAACAGTCCATTCATAGTTGCGCCATTAGCTGCAGCTGCAAATAAACAGCGCGACAACGCATTGCAAGCAAGCGCCGTGAAGTATGCTTTAAAAATTGCAATGCCAAAGTGTAAGCGAATGCTTTGCATTTTTTATGGTTGCCAAATGTGGACAAAACGTTGACTATTTGCAGCAGTGAAATGGCACGAGGCAAAGCGCATATGTGTTAAATGTGGCACGTGTGTGTGTGTGCCACATATGTTTGTGTTGGTAAATTTCTTCGCACGCAAACGACAACCAGCAAAGCTGCTAATGACTTTTAAAGTACTTTTTATGCACAAAAGCAACACACTCACATACACACACACATATGAACAGTTTAGCGCAAGGCGAACATTTTTTGGTTAATTTTTTGGTGTTTTTGCATATTTTTTTGTTTTTATATTTCGCTGTGATTTTTTGCTTGACTGCGTTGACATCATGGACGCTGACAAAAATTGCTGGCTATACGTGTGTGTGTGTGTGAATATATGCATATGTGTATTTTTTTGTGTTTATATTCATATATGTGTATGTTTGTGAATATATGTACATAGTATATATGTATATTTGTATATATATGCATCTATGTATGCCTGCTTGTATGTTCGCATGTTGTACAAGCGTTTAGCGACAATTTTAGTTTCGTAACAACAACTACAACACTCAACAAACACAGCCGGCTCTGTGTCAACTCGTTGTATAACCGACTGCTCTCTCGTCTTTGTCGTTTGTCATCAACGCCTCGCACCCTTTGCCGCTCAGCTTCAATGGCAGCTATTAAATGTTGCTTTTTTGCTCTTGTTGCTGGCACATAACATAAGCGCCTTCCTACATATGACTTAATAGGCGGCAATTTACAATGGAAAAAACCAGCAGCCAAACATGTAAGTGTGTGTGTCGCTGCAGTCATGCCGTATCACTGGCATACCAGTTTGCTGAATACTCGCCATTTTTTAATGTTTGCTAAAAAATTACTTTGTAACAGCTGCGCGCTATTCGCCGTTTAATCACCTACAAAAACGCCAGCGCTCCGAAATATTACTTTCATGGGCGCTCATTTCACATAATTTCGGGTGACAAACGTGTGCATATAAGTACATTTACGAATATATGTGTATCTACATATGTGTAGGACAGTGATTTTTCGTTTTTGGTGCAATTTTCTAATTTTGCACCATTACGCCACATACTTTTTAACACTTTTATACCCATAGAGATGTGTTGCTGAAGGGTATTCTAATTATATCCATAAGGTAGTTGCTTAAGATTTGTTGGAATCAAGATCACTAATACTAACAAGTATATAAAATACTCAGATTGGTTAGAAAATTCGTTAATTGTATAAACTGTAGACCCAATTATGCCTTATATTGTTCAAAACTTTCAAAATATTAGTATACGTTTTTTCTTTTGGATACCTAAAACGGAATTTTAATCACGCCCAAGTCGTACAAAAATTCGTTAAAGCTGTCCAAGCACCCACGAGAGTTTGATTTTTATGGCTTTTTGTGATCGAAGCAGATACGGGTTAATGTACAAGATTCATAGAATATGTCCAAGCATCTTCCAGAGCTTGATTGTTTATACTTCCATGGAGCATTTTGTGATCGAAGCAGAGCATAGACCCGTTTAAGATTCATTGAAGATGTCCAAGCACCCAGGAGAGTTTGCTTTTTAAAACTCTCATGAGCCATTTGCTAAAGATGTCCAAGCTTCCTCGAGCATCCTTGAGAGTTTGATTTTTTTACTCTCATGTAGCACTTTTTTGATCAAGACAGAAAGTACATGAAATAGATATATTCTAATGAATGGTTTTGCCGTGAACTTATAGGTACATATTGCTACCATCGAATACTATCGATGAGCTACTTGCCTTTGCCTTAAGTGGTCTTCAGGTCATAACTAAGCTGGCAATATGTGGAAAAGAAGCATGTATAACACACATTGAGTTTTCTTCTGAAAGATCTGCAGATCTTTTTAGACACGTTATATCACCATGTAAGCACTAAGAAAACACTTTTCGTTTCTCAACTACAAATAACTCCGCTTGAAGGATCACGTGAGAACTTAAAGCCAAAATTTGCGACAAAATTCTTCATATACGCGATCGCCTTAAACAATTTTCACATCACTGGTTATAAAAATTTTGCTTTGTGCCCAAATGTATGCTTCCTTACTCTGCTTCACTTCACTTAAAATACTTGCTGCTCCGCAAATATTCGTCTAACGTCATCGCTACCGAAAGCGCAGGTAATTAAAGAACAGCGTGGCGATTACACGAAGTCTTTTACAGCGCTGCCGCACCCTAAATGACAGAAGCATGGATTTTTCGGTGTGTTTGATTGTTTTGGATTAGTAATTGAGCGCTAAGTGGCGGCAGCGTGTATTAAGCATATTAGCTAGCGTTTATAGATGCTAATAAAAAATTGTAACTTTGTTGCAGCCTCATTACACAAAGAGTGCCGGTTGTTGTGGCAACTTTTTAACGACAATTAACGAGGAAAAAGGATACAATGGGAAAAAGATTTAGGAAAACTAAAATTTAGAAGCGGTTAGTAAAGAGTGGGAAGATAGACTTATTATGTCATTGTAAATTGTATGTTGGCTGGATTGGAAACCAGCTCCTTATATTTGTAGGAGTGCTTATTTCAAGGCTGAAGTACTTAATCTAATTAATTGGCGTATGGCTTGCAAAAAAAAAAGACTTAAGAAGTGAAAGTGATTCATTCGATTTCATCAAGATAAATTTATTTTCAGCAGGCTTGGATATTACTCTAAATGAAACATTTATTTTTTTTACTATTCTATTAATTGAGTAATATTTTAGAATCAAAATATATTTTAATATGAAAAAAAATATTCGACTTTTTGACAATGTTAAACTATTCTTCAGTTACTTTTAAGTATGTATGTTTCCAATACAATAGCAGAGTTGCTATTCAGACCTTAAGCTTGATGACAGTGTGCTCAAAGCTAGTCAAGGTGTACACGACCACACTCACTGTAGCATCAAGCTATTTCCGCAATAAACTAGAATGAGTGTCTGGCCACAGCGGACACTTCTGTAAAACAGATAAGCTTCCAAGAAAGGGCATATTTACTCAAATTCCGTCAGGATTAGAACGAGCAAGGATGTCCTTGACTTCGTGATTCGGGCACTGGATCTAAGGACTTCAGCGACCTCAGCAAGTGTTGATCAGCGACTTGAGGGATTGCCATCTGGTCCAAAGTAGAACGTAAAACGTCCATTGAACTGCTAGCTCGTAACAAGACTCACATCACTGCAGTGATAGGTGTGATACTTGGACACGGTCCCATTGGCACTTACCCGGTGACGCTAAAGATTTTGGAGTTTCTCAGAGTTGCAGGAAGGAAGATGAGGTAAAACCATCTAGACATTTAGACCCTTTCTACTTCACCATGCAGCTTTCGCCAGACTAAGCTTAAATCATCTAGTTTGCCGTGCTTTGTAGGCGGGGTTATATATATATGTATATAATTGATCAGGTTGACGAGAAAAGTTGAAATCCGGGTAGCTGCCAGTCTGTCTATCCGTCCGTAAAATCGGTAAGTTTCTAAGAAAGGGCATCTTCACTCAAATTCCAACAAGATGAGGACGAGCAAGTGTTCCCTTTATTTCGGATATAAAGGCGCTTGATCTATGAATTTCAAGTTGTAGGAACGAAGATGAGGGGGAAACATTTTCTTCTCTGACCAGTTTCTCCCGACTATGGTTGAAGTATCTTTGTTACCATACTTTCTATGAACCCGGGGAATTGGCTGGTATTAGCTTCCTCAAAAAATTTTTGGTAGCCTATAGAAGATTTCTCGATATTCAACGGTCTGTTTGATTCATATTTGAGCGGTGTGGGCATCATAACGGATAAGCGTCTCTCGCTGTCCAAGTGGGATTATGCGTGACCTCACGGGAAATAAGTTAATTTACGTAACCAACCTAACTAAACTAAAATATAATAAAAAATTAATAAAACTTTGATAAATAACAAACATTTTTAGGATTTATTTTATTTAGAGTTGCCACCTTATTGAAAAAAATATTTCTTTGAAAATAAAATTCATTTTATAAAACTTTAACAAACTAACATTGTTTTAGAATTAGGTTTTTTTAATTTAGAGTTGCCACCTTATTGAAAAAAATATTATTTCCTATAAAAAAGAATTAGTTTTGTTAAATAAAACCCTAATAAAAAACTGACATTGCTTAGGCATTATTTTGTTTTTATTTAGATTTGCCAACTTACAAAAAATGTTATTTCTTGTAAACAAATAAATTTTATTTAATAAAATTTTAACAAAAAACTAACCTTGTTTTTGAAATATTTTTTTTTATTTAGAGTTGCCACCTTTTGAAAAAAAAAGTTATTTCTTACAAAAATTTACAAATTTAATGTGCATAAGCGCAATATTAAATCTCATAATTAACTTTTGACCACAAAAACATTAGCATTTTTAGCTAAAATACACATGCAACACACATAAAACGCCACACAATGTTTCTGGTTTGTTTTGTGGCAACACTCAAACTACAAACCGCGAATTATAGTTAACCACACAAAGCAATTTTTCATGTGCGCCTCAATTGACAAAATGGCAGATATTTTAATAACTCGCAAGCGCCGTTAGTTAGACAGCGCCGGTATTTATATAACAAAAACAACAAGTAACAGGCAAAAAGTCAACGGCAAAATGTTATAATCAACAATAATGCAGTGTTGCAATGTGGTGTGCAGCATAATTTTGTGGCGTTTCAAAAATGTTGCCACAGCAGTTGAAGTCTAAAGAGTCACGTGATTATTTGCTTATGTGTTATTGTTATTGTTGAGTTGCGCTTTTTTTGTTGTGTTGGTGTGAATGGTGCTTCCTGGTTTATAAACTGCCTGTTTGTGCATTTGACAGCTGTCGTTATGGTTTGACATGCGCCATTTGAGTGAGTGCACGCGACTTGCATGTAAGTTGTTGTTGTTGTTGCCATTGTTGATATTAATGCTAAATATAAATAGTTTTAGTTTTGGAAATCTATTTGCGCGCACCCACACGCCGCTGATTATTTCAATATTTTATTTAGAAATGTGCATGTTATTGTTGTTTTGTTGTTGTATGCCACAACAGTTCGTGCCCGTGAAAATGTGCGACTAAACGTTCTCGTTTAGCTATAAATTAATGACAAAAATTGCTGCTGGCAGTCAACAATAAACTTACACATACACATACATATGTATATGTGTTTATATATACATATATATATAGATATGTACAAACACATACATGTGGCATGCAACTGCACGTGTTATGTGCACAGTGTAATAAGTTGAATTATTAAATTTACCACATGACACAGGCACACCTACACACCTACATATACTTGCAGCATGCACACACAATTGCCAACACGTGTTTGTTTGTGTGTGTCTCTCCATCTCTCTTTGTTGCCACTGGCATTTGGCAACAAAATGTTCGTCACGCCGCTGCCACGTCACACGCTATTTTTATGCTGCGCTTTTCAGCTGTACCATATAGTATGTGCGTATGTGTATGCGCTTGCTACTTGCCACAATGGCCAACAAGCAGCAACATTCAACATGCAACATGCCACATGCAATGTTTATTCTTTTGTATGTCTCTCAAGTAATTTTTATTACAAAAATTTCTATTTTATTTTTGGCATTCGCTTTCATGTCAGCCGTGCGCTGGCACTTGTTCGGCCTTTTCTTGCCGCTTTTGGCACTTCTCTCGCTAAACAGGCACGTTAATGCACATGTTTACATTGTTTTTGTTTCAACTTGTTGTTGTAATGTTTCCATTTCTTGCTTTTTTGTCGTTTTAATTTTCTGCTAAGCAGCATTGTCGTCGCTTTCAGGCTTGAGTTGTTTGGAAAAACAAACAACAACAATGTATAATTGAAAAGCGAAAAAAATATTTTTTGGCAGGCGAGAAATATCGCTTTGACTTGCTTGGCAATGTCGTGTTTGAATTTAATTTTACTTAATTTAGCTACTTGAAAATCGCTGTCAGCAGTGTCTTATATCTCAACCATGTAATTACGTTTGATTGAATTTAATGGGAAAAGTTTTTCGCTTGCTAGTGGAATATTTATTGGCGCTTGAAAATTATTGCTGTCGTTCGAAGGGTGGTTCGTTTAGAGCAAGAGGTACGTGTGACGGTGAATACTACATGCAAGCAACTGGTATACAAACAGAGCTCCTGATTTGTTGTCGCATCTGCTTTTTTTCGGGAACTTTTTTCTCCCGAAGTCCTATTTCTCATGTCCTTTTTTACGCTCAGATTTGTGAGTTAAAAAATTTCGTGGAAAAATCATGGGTTTTATTGGAAGAAACTTTCAAACTGACTTTCTTTTTATGTTCAAGGAACAAAAAAAATAATTGAAATATAACCTGTTAACCTTTACCTTTATCTATATCTATATTTTTATCTTTATCTTTACCCTTATCTTTATTTTTATCCTTATGCATATCCTTATCTTTATCTTTATCCTTATCTTTGCTTTTATCCCTATCTATATCTATATCTTTATCTCTATCTTTATCTTTATCTTTATCTTTCGCTTTATCTTTATCTTCATCTATGTCTACATCTTTATCCTTATCCTTACCCTTACCCTTACCCTTACCCTTACCCTTACCCTTACCCTTATCCTGATCCTTATCATTACCTTTATCCTTATCCTTATCCCTATCCTTATTATTATTCTTATCCTTATCCTTATCCTTATTCTTATCCTTATCTTTATCTTTATCCTTATCCCTATCCCTATCCCTATCCCTATCCTTATCCTTATCCTTTGCCCTATCCTTATCCTTATTCTTATCCTTATACTTTTCCATTTCCTTTTCCTTTCCCTTTTCCTTTTCCTTATCCTTATCTTTGTCCTTATCCTTATCCTTATACTTATCCTTATCCTTATCCCTATCTTTATCATTACTCTTATCCTTATCCTTATCCCTTTTCTTATCCTTAGCCTTATCCTTATCCTTATCCTTATACTTTTCCATTCACTTTTCCTTTTCCTTATTCTTATCTTTGTCCTTATCCTTATCCTTATACTTATCCTTATCCCTATCCTTATCATTACTCTTTTCCTTATCCTTATTCTTATCCTTATCCTTATCCTTATCCTTATCTTTTTCCTTATCCTTATCCTTATCATTATAGTCAACCTTATCCGTTTCCTTATCCTTATCCTTGTTCTCATCCTTATCCTTATCCTCATTCTTATCCTTATCCTTATCATTGTCCTTGTCCTTATTATTAAAAATTATTATTAAACTAGTTTTAAGGCGGTTTTATTATAAAATCTATAACACAAACATTATAACACAAATGTTTGCCAATGTAAATACATTCTATCTCTCTCTCTCTCTACTTGCAGGTTGTGCCTTTTTAACTTACTTTAGCCCGGAGAGCACAACGACGGCTGCTAATTCGCCAACAACGCCACAAGCAGCTGTGCTCAATGATAAAACGGCCTTAACTGGGGTAAGCGAGAAGATATATGTGTTTTCTAATAACTTTAAAAAGTTTTGAATTTTTATTTTTTAACTGTAGTTGCTTGTTGTTGTCTAGTGAAGATACTTATTTATAGAATTTTGATTTTTCTTACAAAATATTAAGTTGAAAAACAATATTACAAAAAATCTGCAAACAATAACACCAACTTAAAATCACAAGCTCAGCGTTGAGAAATGGTTATTAGCTCTTACATATTATTTTCTTAAGTTTCTGTCTAGTATTTTAGCAACTTTTTTTACATACCGTTTTCACCTGACCATAATTTTTAGCTGCATGCTTGGCTTAGCTTTAAATCACAGCCTTCAATTATTTTCCAAAACCAGTTCGAAATATTCTTTCCGCATTTCCGCTGCATTTGGTATTTTTGTCGTAACACATATCTACTTTTAGGCGCTCACTATGCATAGCTCATTATTTCGAAACACTGTTATATGTTTGTTTGTGGTTTTTGTTTTTGCTGTTGTTTGACGTGAGTTCAGTGCATTTGCACTCATATTTGCGCTTCACACATCAAAATTCGCTGTTCAATCCACAAAATTCACCGCCGTTAATCAACCACATTTTTAGACTGTGCGCCTGTGGTTTCAGTGGTCAATGGAATTTCGCTTTATTATGCTATACTTTGGCAATTTAATGCCAACGCGTTTGTTCGCTTATAAATACACTGCAGTGGTGGTACATTGTTACTGTGGTACATTGTTACTGTGGTAAATATGTGAAATGAAAATCAACTTACGCTTCTCTTGCCTGGAAGTACTGCTCATTATTCATTATTTTCCATAAATGTTACTCACATTTGATTTGCTATGAAATATTTGTACATATTAAACAGAAATGGCTGTGAATGGTGATAAACAGGTTGCAGTTCAAATTTGCTTACGAGGTGGAAAAATCAAAGTCCAATTATTTTCAAAATATATATCTGAAATATTGGATAGTCGACTCTTTTCGTATTTCTAATAAACGCTCAACTAATTTTTTTATATTGAGCTTTAATGAACCAAATATGTACCGCTAGAGACATTATTCCATCAGTATAAAACTTTCTGCCCTCTTGGCGAAAAACTGCGATCAGTAGTTTTCACAGGCTTCTCTTGAAGCCAACTTTACTCCATTAAGGGAGTTTTGCATTGACCGAAACAAATGGTAGTGTGATGGTGGAAAGGCAAGTATTTAGGTGGATGCATCAAAGCTTCTCAGTCAACTTCTTCCAGTTTTTTCCAAGTCATCAACAATGTGTGTGGTCTAGCGTTGTCCTAATGGAAGACGTAGCCCTTTCTGTTGATCAGTTCTGCCGGGTTTTCGATTGCCTGCTTCAATCTCATCAGTTATTGACAGCAAAATGTAGAATCAATCGGTCGAGCTTTCTGTTGATCAGTTCGGCCCGTTTTTCGATTGCTTGCTTCAATCTCATCAGCTGTTGACAGTAAAATGTAAAATCAATCGGTCGACCAGGCTGGAGCAGCTCACAGTAGATGATTCCTTTCCAATCTCACAAAATACTCAGCATAACCTTACGAGGCGTCAATATTGGCTTTGGGACTATTTGTTGAGCTTCACCACACTTGGGCCATGATCATTTTCGCGCATTATTGTCATATGTGATCCACTTTTCGCCTTCTGTTACCATTCGCTTAAAAAATGGTTGGATTTCATTTCATTTCAGCAAAAAATAGCAGATACTATTTCGGTCCATTAAATTTTTCACAGACAATTTATGTGATACCCAAACATCGAGCTTCTTTTTGTAGCCAGCCTTTCTTTAAATGGTTCAAAACCCTTCCCTTTTTTGTACAAATTTTTCAAAATAAAGATGAATTCTTCATTACTTTCCCTCATTTTTGAACAGCTGTAATTTTTTTTCAACTTCCCTGAATTTAATTATTTTTCTGTCAAATGAAGCTTAAAATCTCACCTTTCCAACGCTATATAGTGTGACACAATGTGATTGGTGCAACTGGAGATATACGACTGTAACGACATCTATTGACAAAATGCGAAAGGACTTTTTCGACTGCGATGTTAGAGGCTGTGTCTTGCCAATTTTGGGTTGCTAAAACTCAAAATGATATTAAAAATGTCCGAACTCGTAGGTTTTGTGTTGTTATCACGAGGTGTAGTAGTCAAAACACCATTATTTACTAAAATGACAAAAATACGTGACGGCAAACTGCAAATTCGTAATCACGACACCTCAAATATCCCAGAAGGGTAAACATTTTTTTATTCAAATTTGTTGAGAAGTGAAAGCCTTTCAAAGCTTGATCACTAAAACTACCTAAAAATAAATATTTGAAACTTAATCTCAGGCAGTCATAAGTCTCTAATCCATACCGTAACTTCTGCTAACCCACACTATAGAATTTTCCATCATAACTAACAAGGTCACTAAGGCATGTAATAAAACTTCGACAATAACTTCACTCAAAAATTTCTTCAAATTTCCAAAACTGTCAAACGCTTTGCCACATTAAACGCATGAGTTAATTTCGAAAGGCTCAAGTTCGAATTCAAGTTAAAATTTGCTGAATACTCAGCTGTAAGTTTTTTTTTAAATACTTGCAGCAGTTGACTGCAGGTGCTAGGCAAAGGCACTGCACGCTAGTTTTGTCAGCCTTTACAGTTGCAGGCTGGCAACTTAAGCGCTGAAAACGGAAATAAAAAAATTAAACGCTTATCTCGAACTTGAATGGGTATGTCTGTGGATATGAGCTATGAAAGATGCCATTTTTGCGGCAGCAAGACACACATGAACCCACATACAAATAAAAATACGCGTTGCAACCCGCATGTTAGCGTTCAGCTACACATACACAGCAGAGTTATGCGGTCACACATACATTTGTGCAAATGCCAGCTTTTTAATGTTAGGCGGTTGGCCTTTCTAAGCTGCCTGCTGCTGGCTGCTGGCTTGTGACATCCGCATGTTATCGTTGTTGTTGGTGCTAGTTGTGTTGGTTAGTTCGGTCGCATGACGCGTATTCAAATTTCTACTTGAAATGCAGTTTTTTGCCCCACAACTGCCAGTTAGCTTACGTATAAGCATATAGAGAGATATACAGATAACTTCTGCTTGCGTGCTTTCAGGCGCAAGCTTTTTTTGTTTGCTACGCTTTCTTGTGCCAAGCAGTGCAGCAAGCACTGAAGAGGCGTGTCGGTTTGTGTGACTTGAAACTTTTGCATACAAAGTGAAATTTATCGGGCAGTCAGTGAGTGAACTCCAAAAGCGCATGTGTCTATCTATGTGTGTATGCTTGTATGCTTGGATGCGCTTTGTATGCGTGTGCTGCCGGTTGATGTTTAAGAGGCAAAACTTTCTAAATAGAATCTGCACTCGGAAATCATAACGGAAATTTTTAAAATAGCTAATATTAAATGTATTTAAATGTAGTTGTGTGTGTGTGTGTGCTTTAGGCACTTTGCACTGAGTGGCCAAGAAAAGCGCTTGTGGCTATGCGACAGCAAAACTTAAGCACACTTCTTACTTCTGCTAGTAGCTAAGGCTGTTATACATGCCTGAATACTTACTTATAAACGCCTGCACACTACTGCACATCGCTTATGTGTGTGTGTGTCCTTGCGTTGTAAAATCTTTTTTCTAAGCAACTAAAAGTGACTTCTGGTTTTAAATACGATTCTAAGATTTTTGATTAGGACTTAACCAGTGACTTTACCATTATGCCACTTTTCGTTTTCGTTAGTTTCTACAACAACAAGCATGCTCTGCGCTACTCACAGGATATGCCGGTCATAACTTGCATATATTTTTGGGTAAAACTCAACTGCAAAAAGATGACAGTTGCAAAGAAAAGTGGTTATGGGATAAGAAATGTAATAACAACAATAAAAAATACCAGTAAGGAAGTGCAAATGCGGGCGGAACCGGGTTTTTTATGATAGATAGTTTTTGGTAGAAGCTGAAGCGGTAATAATTGCGGCCTTTGAACAGAATTGGAGCATGTAAAGCAAACTCTGCGCTTGAGAGTATTTATACTTAACCTAAACTTATGGAAAACTTAACTTTTTAATATAATAAGTAAATTAATACTCGTGGCAATGTGGCTTAGCTTGAGACGTCTTAGCACATCAAAGAGTGGCTTTTGTAAAACTAACGCATAGATTTTGAAATAATCTTTGTAAAAAAAACAAAATAATAATGGATTTTGATTTAAAATTAATAAAAATTAAATGCTTTTATCTCCCTCCAAAGAGCAGATGTTGCATATTTTTGCTTTCTTCTTTACTATACTTTGTCATTTCCTACAATTTTCCTCCATATAATGCGAAAAAAATCTTTAATTGTAAGATAAATCGTTTTCGACAGTACGATAATAATGAATTTCAATTTTATAAGCATTAAATTTTAAGCGCTTATGTCTCCCTCCAATGTCAAAAACATCATATTTTTGCTACTCTTTACTGTTCTGCTTTGAGCTAGAAATTTTTTTCTTGACAAAAATTCCAAAATTCCTGCTTAAGGAGCGCTGCTGGGGTTAGTATTTTTACTAAAAATAAAATAAAATCAAATAAGATCAAAATAAAGTAAAATAAAATAAAATAAAATAAGTTTTCATATGAGTATGCTTCCCGACTACCCACTGCTACCCAAACGAACTTGCATTACATTTAAATATATTATATATATACCATAGGCGGCGGAAGTTCAAAATGCTAGATTATATTTGCATAAAGTTTTCACAAAACTGGCCGCACTTCTTCATTTCCTTCCTTTCAATGTCGCCGCTCTCACCGCCGCTGCCCCAATTGCCGATACTTTTACTGCTTGCTGCAAGCTTCCTCCACTACTGCGGCGCTTTCAATTCGAATCTTTATTGTTTGCCTCACCAGTGATTATGCAATTTTAGTTATTGTAGTTATTTCAAAGTTTGTTGAAGCGCAATTTCTTTGCTGGTTTTATGCATGAAATGAAAATTCATGCCTGAAAGTATGCAACATTTATGCAAAATCGGAAAATATTAAGAAAAAACTTGCGCGCATACGCACACATGCAAAGAAACTTGGTTTTGTTTGTGTGTGTGTGCAAAGAAATGGAATGTGGGTTAGGCATTGTCAGTTGGATATTGCATTTCCGCATAAGCTATTCGTTTGTTGTGCTCCCTTCGTACGTTTTTGGGCTGCGCCAAAGAAATCTAATATTTTCAGTGGTCTCAAAAAATGCATAACTTTAAGGAAAATTAATTCATTTAATATATTTTATTTGTATTCCTGCTTTTAGCATCATATTGGAAGGCACAGATTTACATTTTTTTTAAATATCAGAATATATATGGATAATAACATCTATGTTTACAATTTTATAATAGCAGTAAAATAAGTAATCTATGATAGGAGCTGAAGTTTTGAGTATTAAGCATCTTATAAAAAAAATATTTATCAAAGGGCGCTTAAGGAGTAAAAAAAGTAGTATACCTTTAGGAGTTTCCAAAATGATACATTTAACATATTTATAGGTACCATTCATAAACCAGCGTTATTCTAGATGTATATAATAGCCTAAAATATACCAAAAATTCTCTACTTTCTGTTTTCTTAAGATTTAAAAAAGATTGCATACTTTTAGGAGTTTTAAAAATATACCAACAACATATTTGTAGCTATCTTTTGGTAAAATAGCGCGATTTTGGCACTATAATCATATAGAAAATACCAAAAAACGGCTCTGCTTTCGGTTTTGATAGGAGAAAAAAAGTTGCATACTTTTTAGGGCTTCAAAAGTTAAGCTTTTAATAAAGAGTTAAATTTGTTTATGAAAGCTAAAGCAAAAACCCACAAATTATGCTCAATATAAGTGCTTTCATTAGTTCGAACTATAAGAAAAAGTAAAAAAATACAAAATTCTAGCATACCTTTAGGCCGGCCACACCCATTTGTGCTGGCTTTCTACCGTGTCAATTGCCTTGGTTAATAACTTAGCCACAACAGAGACATAAAACAGCTGAGATAATAAAAAAAACTGATAAACCAATCAGAGAAAGGCAAAAGCGCTAAGCGCTGCACAAAAAGATAAAGCATACACAAAGGCTGATAAGCATGAAAAAAGCGCAAAATTGTTGTGCGCATACAAATTTTCGCCGCTATGCAGTTGAGTGGCGCAACGAGCTGGGTTAGATGCTAGGCAAAAATTTGCAAAATATGACACTTAAAAAGGGTAAAAAAAATCCAAAAAACGGAAAATCTACAACAAGACGCAGGGCAATAGAGTTGTTGACCAACGGCGCTTAGACAGCTTGTGTTGCAGCCACAAGCATTCCTTAGTTTCACACAGGTTTGCGTTTCTTTTTTCTGATGTTTTTTTGATACAGCCAGGCCGCAAAGGCAAGCCATTGGGCGCTGTTTGCCGGCCTAGTTGGTTAGCCAGTTAGAGGTCTGCGCTAGGTCGGCAGCGTTGGCGCCGTATTCAAAGCAGTTAAAATGCCTGTCAGTAGACAGCGATTTGGTTAGGAAAAAAGCACAAATTCGAAAAATGAAAGCAGCCAAAATGTTGCTTGGAAAAAATGCCGTCGTCGGCAGCATTGTACCCATTTTTCCGTAGCTTGCCTGCCTGTCTTTGCCGCGCCTTCAATATGCATGTGTGTGTGTGTGTCAAGCATGTAATGCTGTTTGGCCTCTACGTCATTGTGCGCGCTTCCCTTGTATGCTTCGTTATGCTTTCATGCCTTTCCTTTCCTTCGCTTGTGTACGTTTATGCGGCGGCTTGATTAATTGCCGACTGCGGTTAAAAATTTCTGCTGATTTTGCTAGTTTGGACACTACACCCACCGCAGCTAGGCCGCGCACCATGCAAGCGCACTTAGTTATACGCCCAATAGGCGGTTAAGCGCTCTTATGAGGTTCACAGGAATTTTAGGCATATTTTTAGCTAACGCAAGCAAAACTATTTTATAATATATTTCAGCGTTGTAGCAAATAATTTATGTCTCCGCCGGCGCGTTGAACGTGAAAAGATATGAGATATTTTTGATAGTAGATATGTATATGTATGTCGGTGTATGCGTGAGAAATGATTTATTAGAATTTCATTTAAAGTGATAAAGTGGTAAAGATATTGAGACTATTCTGCAGTGTGGTGTTACGAGAGGAGAAGGTGTGCTTATAATATTTAAAGTGCAACTAATTTTCTTTATTACTTGTGTTAGAGAATGCGCTATACTCGTATGGTAATATTTAGGCTAAGTAAGATTTATCTGGTGGGCCAATAAGCCACGTATAGTCTAGTTTCGGTTCTTTGCGATATCAGCAGGAGTTCAGTTACCAGTTGCATGAGGAGTTTCATGCTTTAGAATACCTGCGCTTGGCACGAATTTTAACAGAATCTGTGGCCTCACTATCGATATCTCTTCCATTGTATCATACCGTGAGGGTACCCCAGATGCTTACAGTGTAGTCTTGCCAATGTAGAACAAGTGCACAATAGATGCTCCATTGTTTCCCTGCTGCCTTGCTCTAGACATTTCCTGCAGTCTTTTCGACATGTCAGCCCCATTTCTGCTAGCGCGTGTCGTCACCAGCCAGTGACCAGTTAGTATTACGATCATGTTCCTGAAGTCTTTTCTATCAAATGTTAATTTTGCACCCAGGCAGCTCGTTCCTATCAGATTTGATTTTCTTTACCATCTGCTGCCCAAGTGTTATATAAAATATTTCATAAGCATTGTAAGGCGTAAATAATGTAAATATTAAATATAGTATATTTTAGCTAGCTGCCAGTTACATTCTGAGTCCATATAGCCTTCGTTCTACCGTCATTTAAATTTTATCGGTATACAGCGCCATCTAGGTGTACATTTTCTACATTCAAGCTATTCTAAGCTTTTAAGCGATCTTAAACTATAAAGCTTCCCGAATTTGCTACTTTTTTGGCTTACTCACAAACTAGAGTCTCCAAATATAATATTATATAAACTGTCATATCGATTACTTAGTGAAACCTTTCATGAAACTTTATTCGATCACTGCGCCATCTGTGTGTCAATTTTATACATTGATAGTGTAATAAAGATTAAAAAAGCTTTCGAACTTTGCTATGCTTTTAATACTTTATAAACTGACCTTAAAACAGAGACTTTAAGGTTTTAAGCGATCGTCTACTTAAAAAATCTTTCCAAATTTGCTTTTGACTTATTCAAAAATTAAAGGCTTCAACTATTGTTTAAAATATAAAATGAAAAAAGTACCTGAATATACTACATAAGTACATATACAGTCGAATTTATTTTCAAAGCATTATTCGCTTACATCAAAACGGTAAATATAAAGCGAACAAATTTGCATATAGTTTCGTTTATACCTTGAATAAAATTTTACCATCCTGCAGCGCCCCCTATGTGCTAGTTTTCTATATTCATATTGCTCCAAGCTTTTAAGAGATCGTAATCTTAAAGAAGCTCTCCGAATTTGATATCTCTCTCACTGATTCATAATTTGCAGTCTCCAACTATTATATAAGTTATCGTATACGGAAAAGATCACTTCATGAAATCATTTTTTTACTCCTCCTACCAATTAATGTTTAAGAAAACAGCTAAGCGAAAGCCGCTGAAAATTAAGCACAACAAAAGGAAACCGATAAACCGATTAAACGAAAATTTCTTTATACGGCAGCATAACAGAAAACTGAAGAAGCTTTACTTCTACCAACGGACAGTTATTGTTAATAAATCCTCGTCTCGTTTGGAGAAATGAAAAACAAAGATATGAAGAGTAAATGAAAAGAAAGCTATAAAAAGCTCGTAATGGAAACATAAAAGTGTAAATTATAAAGGAATGAAATATTTGGTAAAGGAAGGGTAGACTACATTATAGATTTTCAAATACTTTTTTAGTACTTATTTTAATCTGAATTAAAATAAAAAAAAGGTAAACTTCGGTTGCAGCGAAGCTGGATCTAAAACGGATCATCATGCTGATCACTTAGATACACACTTTGGTAGGATAAATGTACATACAGAATATAAATTCAGCGTAAGCGAAAACTGACATCAGATTCTCTGTACCAATAAGCCTAGCTTCTCCGAGAATTTCCTGAACCTACCTATTCCGTAATGAGAGTTGACAAACCTTGCCTCCAAGATGATGAGAGCACCTCTTGGGTATATGCTCAGTACTGTAATAGAAAATATGAACCGCATTTTATAGTTATAAAGTAGTCTTGAGATTGCTTACTTTGATTACAGAAACCAACAAGTAGAAAGTACATCTATAAGCACACTTCGATTAAGGTATCTTCAAGGCAATTAAATTAATTCTACATGGAGTTGAGTTACTGGGTAAGTGCACTTGTAATAAAGTAACTCAGCAGTAGGTATAAAACAATGTGAAACGAGAGCGGAAAGTGCCCGCAAAAATCACGAAAAATTTGCATTTTACACGCGCGCACAAACGAAACGAGCAAAGTAAGCACAATGGCTTCAAGAACCAATAAAAAAAGAAAAATGCACATCCCCATGCAAAGACTTATACACATCTATATAAAAAGGAACACATTTATTGCCGTGTAACAGCGAAAGGGTAAGCCTTTAAGTAAAAAGCGCGCACGCCACAAAGCATGCAATGCAGCTGCAGAATATTAAGGCGCAATGAGACAGAAATGCAAAAAGGAGTGAACAATAATTCAGAACATACAGTAAACATAAAACTCAAGTGCTAGGCGCGCAGCTAAAATGCGCAGTGAGATGCTCGCCAGCCAACTGTCTGTGCCACACATATAAATATAAGTGTGGTATGTGTGCATGTGTCTGTCATGTGCGCCGCAAAGTATGCAAAACGCGCAACCCAAAATGTTCTGAAGAAGCTATGCATATGCAAAAGGCGTAGAGTAAAGTGCATTGCCAACGAGCGCGCCGAAACCGAAATCCACAACCCAAAACGAATTCATGTGTAATTAAAATCCTTTGTAAATTTATGGATATTTCGGTTTGTTTGACGCCTCTCTCTCCCCTCGTACTTTCAGTTTAGTCTTCTTTAATTGTAGCTACTAGTGGAGTGATTTGAGTGACCCTCAAGGGAATGTTTAAAGGAATCGTTATAGAAAATTGGGTGGCATAGATTTGCTTTGAGGAAGTAGTAAAGCAAAAAGCGAATTCCGAGATGTTTCTCCACAGTTAGTCATAACATATTATAACATAACATATTATAACACAACATAACATAGGATAACAAAATTTTACATAACTTAACTTAACTTAAACTCACATGTTCAGTGCTTAATCTAGACATCACCTAACATACTACAACTTAACTTAACTTAACTTGACTTAACTTGATTTAACTTAACTTAACTTAACTTAACTAACTTAACTTAACTGAACTTAACTTAACTTAACTTAACTTAACTTAACTTAACTAACTAACTAACTTAACGTAACTTAACTTAACTTAACTTAACTTAACTTAACTTAACGTAACTTAAATTAACTTAACTTAACTTAACTTAACGTAACTTAACGTAACTTAAATTAACTTAACTTAACATACCTTGTTGAATTTTTTTAAAGCCAAATGCCTTCCCTTCTTTTTCCCACTGGCTGTCTTGTCATGCAACCAATTTTCATATGATGTCTCTTTGCCGGCCTCAAAAACGCGAATTTTTTAATGACTACTTCTGAATGTCCTTGTGAGAGTGTCGTATACTATGCGCTTGTGGTATGTGGTCCATGCGGTTATCCCACACAGCATGCTTGGTACTTTATTTCAAGCTGCGGGGCCACCACACCACACACACATAAACACCGAGTGTTGTAAACACACGCGCGTTGTAGGCCACGAAAAGGAAAGTAATGTGAGCAAAATGGCTCCCAAGTGCATAACAAGCAGTACACTTACACATAGCCAATGAGACGTGCGTGCATGTGTGTGTGTGAATGAAGATGCTTGCAAAGACTTGGCGCTTTTTATATTTAAGCTTGGTGTTCCTCTCTCTATGCTTATTTTGTGCAATTAAACTCAAAATGCGGCTGAGCGTTCTGCACATAGATAACGGTAGCATGCGCGTTGCATTAAGTTGGCGTAACGGCGCTTTATGCCGCTGCCACAGCAAGAGTTAAGCGCACAGGCGTTAGCATGCATGTGTGTGTGTGTGTGCGTTAAACAAATGTTAATGTAAGTAGGCGCAGCAAGAAATGCAGCATTGCATTTTTGCTTTTGAGCTTTACGTCGCTTTCCTTTATGTTTTTTTTCCGCTTCCCTTTTTGTGTGAATTTTTGTTGTTGTTAAAGTACACGCTTTTCGCAGGTAAATCGCGTGGCGTCTGCTCGTGATTAATGCCAGCTGACAGTGACAGCTGTAGCCAGCAACAACATAAAAAACAAGAAAAAATAATAAAACAGCAGAAAACAACAACAACAATATAAGCAAGCCAATAAAAATAACGGTTTCGAAAAAAGTGGAAATTGGCTGAGTTGTTGTTGTTGCTAGGCAAATAAAAAAATGCATATGAAGTGCTGCCTGCGGTTTGCTGCGCCACCCCACTGCAGCCTTGAACTCCGCTTTATTTACAGCACATGTCTTTACTTGAAAATGTTTCTTCTTTTTTTTTTGATTTTTTTTTTTTTTGAGTTTTGGTTTTATACGCGACTGTAAATTTTTGAGGCGCATTCCGGTAGTTTCGTTTAAAATTTATTTATTTTTTTCTGCAATTTTTTCGCTTCCGAAGCCTCTGTGCTTCGTAGCTGTTCCTTAGTTGCCGTTATTGTTGTTGTTGTTTTCACTGGCATTACTATTGGCGGCAATAAAACGGATTTCCTTGCTTTTAAGTAGTTAATTTCTTGCTGCCAACTGCATCCAGCCAACCGTCATCCACAGCGACCATCAGCTATTTTTTAGCGCTTCTTGCAAGCTTTATAAATTTGCGCGTTTAACCGCCGTCATTCCTCACCGGCGCACTGGCATACGTTTTTATGCGCTTTAATCGCCATTAAAGGTAGTAAATAAAAGCAGCGCCGCTTGTAAGAGGCACAATAAATATGCTGGCCGTTCGTGCTGCACGTATGGCTGTATGTATGTGTGTAAGTGTTTACGGGTGTATATGTTTGTGCATCTGTTTATGTATGTGTTTCATGGTTTTAAGTAAGCAATTGCTGTTGCATATCTGGCATATCTATCTGGCGTAGCTGTCTGCAAACCGCAGCTGTTCGGTCGACGTCGGCCGTTTTTCGCTTCCCGCTCGTATTATTTGTTTGATTGCTGCGGTTTAGAGTTTTAAATCGCTTACCCTCGTGTATTTTGATCATTTATTGTTGTCTTTAAAGTCTATGAAGTTTACTGTTAATCTTGGGTATTGTAAAAATACTGAATATCGGTGGCATGCTTTGAAAGTGGTACATAAAAGTAGACAAGTTTAGCAGCTGCATAAAACCATGTGACTTGCTGATATGCATATCGTCACCTAAAATGCAAAATAACGTAGCTTCACTAGTTTACAGGCGAAGAAAAAACGTTATGATAGAAATTACTCATATTGAAACAAAATATACTGAACGGAGAATAAGAAAAAATCACACGGAAACAAATCTGGTGAATTCGGTGCTTAATCGATGGTATCCATTGGCTCTAAATTCGGTCACAATCGTACTCCTTTTGAAAAAAAAATCAGCTTTATCGGGACGAGCCGAGCAAGAACGACATTTCATACCCAAAATATTCAAAAAATAATTCAAACGGACTCGCGAGAGATGCCGAGTTCTCCTTCCATCGCTCTAATACTCGTACTTGCCTGTCGATTTTCCAGCACCATATCTTTTTAATATTTTCATCAATTGAAGAGGTCCAGGGTCGCAAAGAAAACAGAATATTTTCCAATCTTTAATAAGCTTATTTTAATAAAAAATATCGGCTACAGGACCAATCCGCGGAATCATCTTCAAAAAGAAGACATTGGCCGTGATTCTGGGTGTTCATGCTGTTTGAAAAAGGAAGGAAAAATTAATTTTAAAAAATATGTAAGGCCTGCCTTCAGTTGGTTTTTCGTTGGGCTTCTTTTGATACTACTTTTCAAGTAAAGTTTTTGTACTGGCTATTCTGTTTTATACTTTTCCAGGATATGTAATAAGAGGAACAGATATGTAGAAAAGTAAAATGTCTTTTTTTGAAAATTAATTCGAGAAATAAGGCCACCTATCTTAGTAAATATGTGGCGTGTGACCAAGAAGTTAGTTTAAATACAACGAAAATCATATGGCCAAATAAAGACGAAATATTAACCTTTAATTAATTGTTATACCCTGCGCAGGGTGTCATAGTTTTTGAGATATTAAACCAAGATTTCGCACCCTCTATTTTCTCACCAAGATGCTGCTCATTTGTCGAAATCGTCGAGATCAGAACACTATAGCATGTAGCTGCCATACAAACTGACCTACCAAACTTAAGTTCTTGTAGGGAAAACTTTTTTGTTTGACGAGATATCCTGTCGAAATTTAATGTGGTTTATTATTCAAGTCTATGGTATAATATCTGTAGAAAACGTTCAGATCAGACCACTACAGCATACAGCTGCCATACAAACTGTTTGATCAAACTCGAATACTTGTATGGACAACTTTTGCATTTGAGAAGATATATACGTATATATATTAAGAAAATTGCCACTAATTAAACCAGTAATGCATTCTCAAAAAGAATTGTTAAGATTCGACAACTATAGCATATAGTTGCCATACAAACTGATCGATTAAAATCAAGATTAAGGTCATTATACCACTTTTTATGCTAAGATAAATGAAGTTGTGTTGAGTAACACAGCTTTAGTGTGCTCGTTGTTCATGTTTTTCTATTTTCAGTGTAGAAAAACGCAAATAAGAATAATAAAATGGACAAATTTGAAATTAGCTCCATTATTCCTCATTCAAATAAAATTGCAACAAGCTGCAAATCCTTTATAAAAATAAATACATTTCCCACACATAACAAAGGCTTATAGGCAATTTGAAAAATTAATATAAACTCAGCAATTTGGCTGCAAAAGCTATGAATATTTCCGAATCAACTCACAGTAGCTGTATTTTTGTTTGTATGTTTATTCTCATATTATATGCGAAAGCTTGCAGCTGCAACAAAATAGTTATTTTTAGTACATATGAGTGGAATAGTTGTAGGAACATGCAGTTATTTACATATAGATATATATTTAGTGGTTAACCGAACTCAGCGGTCAGCAAAAGCAATCAAATAAAATGCATAAAAATTTTTGCATATTTCAATTTCCATATTGTGGCTGCAGCGAGACAATGCTACAATTTTTTCGTTTACTACATTTTGTTTTTAGAAAAGGAAATCTAGCGTAGCTGGTAGCACTAAAGTGTGCGTTTTTGCGCCATATAGCTGACTTTTTAGGCAAAATGGGGGCAAAGTTGAAAAAATACTAATATGCATACAAAGAAAATTTGAAATATTGCAAAATAAATTTTTGTACCACAAATTTTTATTGTTGCAACGGGCGGACTTTGCAAGCCCAATGAAAAAATATATTTTCTTTTAAAGCTAAAAAGTTAAAAAAAAGATGAACACACACTGAACGTCAATACCACAATATGCGTGGCATATCCGGGACGATTTCAAGTGTGGCGCCTCCAGTTCCGACAGCTGTTGCTATCGCGCCATTTGCAAGCAATTCGCTGCAATTTTGTGTTTCTTTTGTCTAGTTATTTATTGAATATTAATATATTTTTCTGCGTTGACTCTGCAAGGTTTACCATTTTTGTTGAAGCGCAGTCAGCTGTGTATGATTTTATAAAAATGACGGCAGGCTGTTATTACTGTTTTTTTTTTTAAATATGGTGCTTTTTTCATATGAATAGTTGTTCTTAAGCCGCTGAAACACGCACATGGGAGGAGAATATAAAGCTTAGAATTTGTTCTATATATACTATAACTTTTCTTGAATATTCTATGTGTTAAAATATTCATACTTTAGTAGAAACGAAGTCAAAGTCACAGATAATGGAAAAATAAGCATGAATCAGCAATCTTGTCGTACGCGAACTCAATGTGGAAAATTATGTGATATGAAATAATAAAGTACCACATGAAAAGTCCTTCACTCAACAACGAATGCCGCAATTTTCTGCACGAAAACCTTAAAAAAAAATTTACGAAAATGGCCAATAGCCTTAATTTAATTTTTTTTTTCGCCTTAACCAACTATATTTTAATACTGCCTAGAAGTACGCAACAATAATTTCACTTACCCATTGCTGAAAAATGCATTTTTTTATAAATACACTTTTCGGCGTCGGCACTTCATAATTCAAACATATTTCCGCCGCCTGCGTTGTGCCGCGGAAGCAACACTTTTCGATTATTTTCCTACAGCCTTTGGTGTCAAGCGTTTTTACACATTATTGGCAGCAGCTTCCGCCGCCAATTCGGCAAAGCATTTGCGTTGTTATTTCAGCCAATACGCTTCGCAAATTTTTGCATAAGCATAAAAAACCGTTTGCACCCCAGTCAGGAAACGATTGTTTGCCAAACCGGATGTCGATTGCTATGCAATATTTTTTCTGCCACTTCTCTGCTGGCGTTTGCTGTTCAAGTGCGGCGCATATGTTGTAAGCGAAATAAGCGTTGGTAAAAGCCTTCCATTTTTTGTTTTAGTTACAATTTTTATTTTGTTGCTTTAGCACTGCAATTTTAATTTATTACATTAAATATATTTATGTGAAATTTATTGCACAATTTTATGCAATAATTTAAAAAGTTTCCGCCGACGCTTGTGTGGAATTTTTGCTGAATTTGCTGTTAATATTTTGCCTAACAAAAAAACCTTTGCATTGACATATTTCATATGACAGGAAATTGGAGAGAAAAAATATTTGATAAATATTGCTTTTACGTGTGTGTCATAAATATTATTGCCAATAAAGGTAATAAATTAAAATTGACGCGTCATACGCAACGCACATGCGCACAGCACTCATTGCGGCAGCAGATTACTCATACACCGTGTAGCACATCCACTACCTTGAGCTGGTTACTCATACGTCAGGTAGCTCATGCACAACCATGAGTTGGTTACTCATACGCCATGTAGTACACCATTCAGCTGGTTACTCAAACGCCGTGTAGAACTTCCACTAATGTGAACTGGTTACTCATACGCCATGCAGAGCTTCCACTACCTTGAGCTGGTTACTCATACGCCCTGCCTGTCTCTACTACCTGTATCGCACGTAATGGTGTGGTTACTCATACGCGCTGTATAACTCTATAACTTGTGCCGGGTACGCACGCACGCTTGCTTTGACAGCTATCAACAGCTCAAGCGTTTGTATGCATATGAATATATGTACATTTACAGCTGTAAATATGCACATTTATGCCTGCTGAAATTTTTATGGCTTTTATCACAGTGTGCATATGAAATTGCTTACAACAACAATTACTTATATTTAAATGCTCACAAATGAGTAATCTTAACACAAACAACCACCGCAAGCAACTGACACAGACACACACAAATACACATCACTCTCGCACTCGCACTTGCGCAGTTCCTTCGCAACACCTGCTCTACGCACAGCGTATCTTAATTGATTGATGTCCTTGAGTTCGAAAATACCATTGGGAGCAAAAATTGTTGCTGCAGGCGCTGAGTTGTAAATTGTTTTCGACTGCTGACTGCCTGCCTATCAGCTCGCCTGCTGGCTGTTGCATATTGAGCAGCTCATGAGCACGTCAGGCTGCTTTGAGCGGCATTGAATTGTGTTGTGCGTGAAATTATTTGAGCACAGTGCGCACCGAGGGGAATTCATCACTTTAAGTGCTTCACCACATAGTAAGTGAAAATGTTGAATTTTTAATGTCAGCTTATGAATATGCAGACATTTGAATAATTGCAAATTTGTGCTCTCACTCCCACGCACACACATATACACAGTGGTTTGTGTGTGCTGGAATTGTTTGTGAAACGTGCTTGCGTGCAATTATGAAATGTATTCGAAATGTTTCCGAAATAAATTACCTTTCTCTAATGTAATTGAATGCGCATCAACATAATTTTGTGCTAACGGCATATAGGCATGCAGTTGAGCGCACAGCTTCATTTGCATTGAAACATGTTGATGAAATAATTGTCTAATTTACTAAGTGTGCTATTTAGAGACAAAATGTGGTTAAACAAATGAAGATAAATGCAAATAAACACTATATTGTGTGGGCATCAACATATATTATGTAATAAATTATTTTTAGCTTAATATATTTATTAATCCGTGTATAGCTTGGAATTCTAAACAAAAATTTCAATCCGTGATTTTTGCGAGTATGGCGAGAGCAGCTTCCTTGCATTAGAAAATAAAGTTGCAGGAAATTTTAGGCTGATTTATTCTTTAAAAGATTTATTTTCGGAGTTTTAACTACATATAATTTAGTGTATACATATACAATAGTTCAAATGCACTCCTTTTTGTCAAAGCATATGCCTTAGGCGTGTTCAGCAGCTACTTTTTTCGCAACTAGACTTACATATGCCATAGTTTGCTTAGATCATAGACTTTAGTTTAGATCAACTATCAACTTTTTCTGTTTTTGATTATTTTTGTTCCTTTTTGAAAATCAAATTTTAATTTCTTACCTTTAAGGCTGTTATTTTTTCTCTAAGCGACATCTTTTGATTTGAAGCGCCTAAAGGTAGGCTACGTCTATTTTATGTTAAGTTACAAAACTCGGAGAGATTCTTTTTTATTATTTCAAAATAAATATTATAATAATTTATTACATTTATGACAGTTAATTTTTCTCTAAACGACACCTTTTGATTTGAAGCGCCTAAAGGTAGGCAACAGAGACTTTTTTTTACTTTTGCAAACTCAGATATAATTTTTTTACTTATAACACAGTTAATTTTTCTCTTAACGACACCTTATATAGGCAATATCTATTTTATTTTTTGGAAAAACTACTCACAAAGCCATAAAAAATTGTTCCAATAATCTGATATCTAGTTTATTTAAACTTATCAAATGTTTTATTTAGTGTTGTAGCTTCATCCCAAACAAACAAAAATTTTCCTGTTTTTTGCTTTTAATACAATATTAATTCTTCCTAAACGACAGCTATTGTTTTGCAGCGCCTACAAGTAGGCAACATATATTTAATTTAAATTAGAAGTACTCACAGAGATAAAACGTGTTCTTCTTCTTCTTGTTCTACTAATCGCATATTTAGATTTATTTTTATTTATATAGATAGTTTCTTTAGTTGTAAAGCTTCATTCTACTACTATAAAAATGTTTATCACCAGTTTTGGCTCTTATACATTATAAATTAATATTTTAAAGCTATATTGCAATATACTCAGCCTGCCTTTTTTCCATTAAATTTTTATATAGAACTTTATTTTGCTTAATTTAAACCTTTGCATGCATATATTTAAGCTGCTTGTTTGGTTAGTAATCTAGCCAACATTTCAGAACATTGAACAATAGATCTTAAATATAAAAACTTATAGAACAAATTTTTTACATACTGTAATATAAAATATTACTAATATTTTTTATTTATTAAAAAATGTTTATCTAACTTTTAAAACTAAGTTTTCAAATACCCAGATGTTTTTTGCCTGACTTGCTGAGTTTTCAAATCTTTCAACACATTTTTCTGTTAAGTGGCGGGTTTAAGGTTTTAAAGGCAAAAAAAAGGATATATTTGTGTTTTTTTGCGGCAACATGAGTAATATAATTTTATTAAATTTAATGGCATATTATTTGCACAACTCTTGAGGTATATTGGCAAAAAGTTTCAAAAAAAAATATTAATAAATAAGCCTGTGGCGGTGAATCTCCAGAAGCGCGTTGAAAAAAGTGATTTAGCGGTAAACATTATAATTCGTTACCGGTTAATCTGAAACAGAAAAATTGATATGCGTTTTAAAGCTGATGTGTTTCTCGAGGTAGTCAGAAAGATTTTTGTTCTATTTTTTGAAGCACTTGGAAATAAAAAGCGCGATTTTAGCTCAAAATATCTCGGTTAATTTGTTAATAAAAAATAGAAAAAAAATGGAAAAAAGCTCCATCTGATTACCTGTTGATTTATGTAAGAAGTAATGTTCAAATTTTCAAAAGGATTGGTTCAGTAGATTTTGAGTTCTAATGTTCCCGAACTTCAAAAATCACGATTTCGGGAAAATCGTTTTGAAGTTTTATATGTCATGAAAGTCAGGTATCACGGCGGGTCGTTCATAACGCTGTAACTCCGTTAGTTTGACTACAATTGACTCAAAATTTATTCTCGATATATTGGGCGTTTAGAAAAAAAATTCAAAAATGCAAAATAAAATTTTAAAATTAATTAGTCTGACTAAACGTATATCATGAAACGGTCAGACTCCTTAACTCCCCAGACAAAATAATTCTTATTAGCTTGAGCCTCCTGTGAAGTTAGTAATCTATAGCTTGGTATATGTGCGGTTCATTGCAAAATCGACTTAAATTTTTATTTAAAAGTTAGCAAAAACGTTCTTATATCAAATCCACCTAATGTCAACTCGAACAAACTGTTTATGAACTTTTGAAACAGCTTTAAATGTTAGAAGTATAGTTTCAGGAGTTCAGGATTTTTTTGTATGAGAAAGTTTATGAACTTTTGAAACGGCTTTTACTTTAGTGGTATAGTTTCATGAGTTCAGGAACGAATTCTTTGTGGACGATTCCACGGCTATAATCATCGTTTTCACCTTCGACTTGCTCATGCAAGCTTTTTTTGGAGAGGGGGCGCGCGGAGACAACCATTGTGAGCTTTGGCGTTTGGTTTTCCGGAAAAAGAGAAAGGGAATTTCAAGGTCACAGGTTTACCACAAGCGCGGCAATAATCAGTCTCATTACTTAATTGTCAAACCTCGTATGAACTTCTGAAACAGGCCAATAGTTTTAATGCAAAGCAAGTTTCTTCATAATTTTCAGTTTCAAACCATTTGCTATACAAAAAATTAAACTTTAGAAAATTGATTTATTGAAATTACTGTATGCTATTGTTTAATATAGTTAATATTTGTTTGTTTTACACAACCGATCGACTTATTATTTTCAGTTTCTTAATGCAAATTCTTGGTTTAGGCATGCATGTTTATACAAAAACTATGTGATATACCTATATGTATATATATATAATGTTTTCTAAATATTTTCATAAAATTATAAAAAAAGAAAGGTAAGTGGAAAACTTAAATAATATTGTAATCTTCTCTTGATGTTGTTTGAATATTTATAACTATATAATGTATGTATATGTGTTAAGATGGGAGTTTTCTTAAGAAATATTCTATGTATTTTTACAAAACAAATATATGTGTTGAAATTGAGTATGGGAAAATTTGTATAAATCAATGTTTTAAGTACAAGCAATACTGTATTGTAAGTAATAAAAATTTGCTAAGGCACAACAAATATAGGAGAATTACCGCAAGCAGCAAGCAGCAGCAGAGCAGCTAACTATCAGCCGTTTACTAAGCCAAAGGCAAAAAGCAGGTAGTCTACTCCATACTTTGCTTTAACAGGAACTTGAAATCTTGATGTTGTTGTTGTTGTTGATGTTTACATAAAATAATAAAAATTAAAAAAAAAAATATTTGATGTTGTTGCTAATATTTAATGTCATTGATGTTGTTGGTGTTGAATGTTGTTGTTGTTAAACATATAAATATGAGAAATGTTAAGAAAAAATTGTAAAAATATTTTATAATAAATAAAGCAAATATAAAAAAATGTATAATTAAGTTATTCAAAAATGTTGTATTATTTTTCTAAACTCTCGTTGTTGTGATATTTTTGTCAACTTGCGAAAAAAAATTATACGAAATTAGCGGTGTTTAAATTTACTCAACCTAAATGTCATTATGCTGTTGTAAAATACAATAAATATATCTAAATGTGTATGTATGTATTGATATCTATGTGTTTATTTCAATTTCTTGATGTTGTTTCTCAATGTTTTATTTGTTGTTGCTGTTCAGAAAATAAACAAAATACGGCAAAGCACACGCTGTCGCTCAGCGATGCCTGGAAATAAGTCAAACTTGCCGCATTTGTTGTTGTGTGTTACTTTTTCTCATAACCAACCAGCACTGCATAGGTTGTTGTTGCGCTACAAGCAAACAACCAAACCAAACAACTGTATAAACAGACACCCGAATCAGCTTGCAAACATATTTATTTAGCTCCTTTCTACGCATTAAACATTTCATTGCAGATAGCCGCAACGCCGAAGCCATTAGTTGCGAGTGGCCATAGTAACAACAACAACAACAGCAGCAGCAGTAGCCGTAGCAGCAAACACTGCAGTGGTCAAAGCTACAGCTTAAGCATGAGCAACAATAACAACAACAACCCAATTGCCGGTCATGGCAGACGTCTACAGCCTTATGACTTGAATATGGCGCGCCTGCAGCAGCAACAGCAGCACCATCACCAGCAACAACAACAACAGCAATTCACAGCGTTGCAGCTTAGTGCCACGCAACCGCAGACAACGTTGTTGCATGTGTTGCAATTGCAGCAAATGCGACAATTTATAAGACAGCGTCAACAAGCACGACTGCAGCAGCAGCAGCAACAACATCAGCAGCAATACATACAGCAACAACAACAACAAATTAAACTTAAATACCAACAACAACAACAAAGTTTGCAACAACACAAGCTCTTGTTGCCCATAAATTTAATGTCGCGCCTTGCGAACTGTTTCGGTGGTAGTCGTAGCGCTAGTCGTAATCGTACTTGTAGTAATCGTGAAGTGTCCGCGATGGCGGCTACCGCCAGCCCCGGTAATAATGATAATGCGCTAACAACAACAACAACAACTAAAACAACGTCATCATTTCAAAAATCCATTGTTAAGCTTTGCTAACAATCACTAAACTCAACGTCTGCGGCATCGGCTGCCGCTGGCGTTGACGCGAATGCGCCGATAAAGTCGTCAAATGCGGGCAGCGTTGACAAAATGACTGAGGTCTCAGGGGAGCGGGAATGTGAAGCAGATATGAAGGTAGGTTACTTGCTGATATATTTGAAAATAAAAGAAGATGAGGTTACATATAGGAGCTGGATTTGCTATGTAGAAAGATAAGAAATTCTTAAAAAACCAATATACTGATTCCTTCTAATTTATAAATTCGTTTTAGAAATATAAAATATATATATAGTTGCTTTGAAAGCAACTCTTTTGTCATTTATATTGCTTAATATTCAGGTAACTTCGTAGTTATCGATAAAAACTGAGAGGTTGGGACGCAAAAAATGTTTATTGAGGCTAAGACCAGAGTATGCTGACAAACTCTTAATGAAAGCAAGTAAAAAATTTAACTTCGGCTGCAATGCAGTTATAATAGCTTTCACAGGTATAAGATAAAGTGGTGTCAAAAGTTGTTTATGTTGATTTTGATTGCTAAGTTTATGATATAGTGATCCGGTTTGAACAATTTCTTCGGAGGTTGTAGAGATGCATTTAATAATAATTTATGGCGAATTTCGTTAGCATATCTTTTCAAATAAAAAAGTATTCCATACATGGTCTAGAGTTCGACTGGCCAGTTTGTATGACAGCTATGTTTTAAAGCTGTTCGATCTGAATAATTTCTTCGGAGATTGCATGTTGGTATAAAACAATAATCCCTACCAAACTTCGTGAAGATATCTTTTCAAATAAAAAAGTTTTTCTTAGAAAAATTTTGTTTTAGCCGTACATTGTGTATGACAGCTATATGCTTTAGTTGTCCGATTTGGAAAAAGACGTGAGCAATATTTCGGATCGATATCTCGAAAACTGAGGTACTAGTTCGCGTAAATAGAGACAGAAAACAGACGAACAGACGGGTAGCTAGGCAGATCAGGCTTCAGCTCGTCATGTTGATCATTTATACTATGTATATACTTTAGTAAATATACTTTGTAGGTTCTCCGACGTTTCTTTCTGGGTGTAACAGACTTCGTGGTAAATTGAATATATACTGTTTAGGGCATAAAAAGTTCTAACGAGCTCGAGAAAAGTTTCGGAAAGTTCTTCTCAAGTTATTGCATATAATTTTCTTAATGTTATCGACAAAAACTCTAACTGTTGAAGATCGCATATGTTGAAAAAATACATTTTAATGGGCGGAGTGTCCTGAATTTGCTCATAACTGAGATTTGTTAATCTCTCATTTATTCACTTTTTTCGTATTCGACTGCCAAGAGCTTGGTATCGTAAGCCTCGAGCCTTTAGAGCCTTAAGAACTTTCAATAGACTCCATCGACTCAAAGCTAATGCACGGATCCATTTTATAGGATTTCGCTACTAAAAAAGTCAAAATTAAATTAATCTCATGATAAGGTTGGTAGAAAATTATAATTTTTCTTGCGTCATGTTGACGAACTACTCTTTGCTCAGTGCTATTCGACATTCTGTTGCGAGAAATACTTGAGAATACTTGCTTGAAGTTAATGTATTAACTAGAGAGTTTCGGGAGACCCTTCGCCGAGACTGAGCGTCTTTACTGCTTTTATGATATTCTCACCAGAATTTTCTTAATCTTTTTAAGGTATAAAATGGTGTTTAGAACGAAAAATACGTTTAGCTTGCATAGCTGATGATATTAAGCAGAATCTTCTCAACTTTTTTAAAGCACAAAATGCTCTTCAGCATGAAAAAAGTGTATAGATTGCAGAACTTAGATCAGCAGCAGATATTATACTCATATTATAGAATTATCACATCAATATTCCAATATGTGAATAACTTTTTAAAAACTTTCCTGCGCTATTAATAAAGTATCATTATTGAAACAAGTTTGACAGAACCAAAAAATTACCCAAATGGCACCCTAAAAATTACCTTAACAATTATCCAAAAATTACCCCATAAAATACTTAAAAGGTACCTTATTATACATTTTTAGTATTTCAGGCTAATGTATTTACCAAATTTGGGCATTCATTGAATTTAACTTTGATAAATGAATACGAATGTGTGACTTAGAGCCAAAATTTCTTCCACACATATTAGTGTTGCCTACAAAGCTCACAAAGCCAATAAATAGCGCGGAATTTTATAGTAAAACCTCCCGAAAATGGCCAGCAAAGCAGCAATTGCCAAATGGGAAAATTCTAAGGTGATTACTAACGCAAAGACATAGTAAACTATTCAAATATGTGGAACATATGTATATACATACGTATATGGTAATATATAAGCGGTTTAGTAATTTTGGGGCAGAAAAGCTGGAAGCCTCAATTTGTATTGCAGTTAGATAAGAGAACACTTGCAGTTACACAAGCGAACATTTTGTATGTATATGTAATATATTATACATAAAGAGTTTATATTTTCAGCGATACCAACGCTTGATCATTATGCAAATTGCACTTAGCGCGAATGCAATAGTTTTGTCGATTTAAGCCAAGTGTGTGTCACTGTGTAGGCTAATGCACATACATTTGTATGCGTGTGTGATTGTAATTGCGTGAATTTTTGCTGCTGTGGGCGTGCTAAGTACATTGATGGAGCTGCGTTGCAAGCCTTTGGTAATAGATTTCAACAAATGTTTAGAGATACAAAGATGTGCATATAATGCTAAGGACCCTGTAGGAAAAATTGAAAGGTTTTAAAATTAAATTTCTGCGGAACTTAGTTTTTTATTAGTAACAAATATTGATATACATAAATATTTAAAAAAATGTGTAATAAAAAAAAATATTTATAAAAAAAAATAAAAATTATAATTTTTAATAAATGTTTAAATTGTATACAAAACTAAAAATATTATAGAAATAACTAATTTTTGCACTTAAACTATATATAAAAATACTAATATAAATTTAATTTTTAATCTTCCTCAACCAAAAAATTTTTTAAAAATTTCCTACTGGGCCATTAACAATTTTTTCTAATATTATAGAGTTATCCTCATCTAAATATTTTAAACATTTTCAAAAGGGCCTTCAAGCCTTTATTTTTTTAATTACTATACTTTCTTTCTCAGTTAAAAATATTAAAAGTGTCCTACAGGGCCTTTATAACTTTTTTATATTATACAGTTTTCCTCAACTATACATTTTACAAATTTTCTGGAGGGTCTTCAAGCCTTTGTTTCCTTCTATTATTTTATTAATTTAATTATTTATTGCTCAACCAAAAATTTTAAAAATTTCCTACAGGGTCTTTAAATTTTTTTCTAGTATTATGTAGTTTTCCTCAACTAGACGTTTTAAAAATTTTGTTTTAGGTATTTAAACCTTTGTTTTCTTCCATTTTTATACTTTGTTCCTCAATCAAAAAATATTAAAAATTTCCTACAGGGTCCTTAAGCATTTTTTCCTAAGCACATATCTCACATACGTTTCCAACACTGATCCTACCGCAGTAACACATAATTTCGGCGCCATGTTAACAGCATTTTCTTGCCACTTTTCAATTATCGTAATTTATGCAAATGCGCTCAATTTTGGTGGGCGTTACGCGCATCGATAATGATACATTTAAGTGGTAATAAATATGCGCACGGGCGTTAGTGTACTATTACTTTAATTCCAAACCAAAAATTACCAGTGGGACTGATGATTATACGCAGTTGATTGATGGATTTGCTAAATTTGGGTTTTACGTTTGGATACTAGAAAATTTTCGCCATTTCAGTGAGAATTTCTAAATGGTTGGAAGAGGATATTCATATTTTTTATATAATCAACCCTCTAAACTTGATCTCTAATTCTGATACCTCCTCCAGTTCATTGAACAGCGAAGCTGCTGGATATCTAATCAGAGTTCTAAATAAGACCAGACATAAGTATAAGAGGTTCTCCAGTGTCGCTCTTATGCCCACTTCCCTGCACTTTCTATATATGTCATCGTTAATAGTGCGCATATGGCTTACATATGACGCCAGTAAGTTGTGACATGTGACTATGCATGCCCTTAAAGCAATCCAACTCACTCTGATCCGTCTATTAGAACTTTCGAAAAATCCGTTCTCCGTATCGTTTTTAACGACTTGCATATTTTCTATAGTTCCTTTGCTTTAGACAAATTATTTTCTTCCACAATTATATATAATTTGGAGTTACAATAAGCTCAAAATTACATTATACAAGCTTCTGGACTTACTTGTATGTATTTGGATTGATTCGGCGCTTTTTATCAATAATTCGAAGTTTTTCCGAAATTTTCGGAGTTACTCCGAAAGTCATCTAAAACACAGAAATCACAGTTTACATTGTTGCTTATCTCAATCAAGCGCTTGTATGGAAATTTTGTACATTTGGCATGGGTTATAGCCTAAAGCAATGGTGTAAGCTCCGAAGAAATTGTTCAGTTCGTAGTACTAAAGCATATAGCTAAAAACCCTTCATTATATACATATATGAGCCTCAATGTATGCTACAGCTTTCATACAAGTACCTTGTATAGACAATTTTTCATTTGCTTGAAATAGAGATATAATTTGTGGATAGAAAATGGATATTCACTTTTCAACTTACATTCAATTCTTTGTTTGCAGCAGCATTGCAGCTTAAATTTAACCCATAAACAAACTTAAAGTAATGCCAAGTACAAAAACTAACTGCAATATTCTAGAACAAAATCGTGTCAAATCAAATGGCGTAAACTTGCAACAATGTGCAATAACAAAAACAAAGCAAAAAGTGGCAATAAAATAGCGTCCATTAAATGCAACAAATAAAATGTAAAATGCTGAAAGCAAACGTGGAAAGTTGGGCGAGTGCAACGAAATGAAAGAGATGCGCTTGTATCGCGCTGAAAAATGGCAAACACTTTGGAAAAGTTCGCCTTCGCCACGTTGACGTGCACACCTGATTGCATGCAACAAAATGTGCAACAGAAATAAATGACACAAAAAAAGTGCCGTTGCGCTGCATACATATAATGAAGCAACTAAATTTTTAACGCCTACACAGACAACAACAGCAACAACATGTGCCAAACACATACATACTAGCAACGATTTACTTTAGTTGTTTTTGTAAGATATTTATCTACGCTGCCACAACGCCTTTGCAGCTGCAACATTTGTTTGATGTGGCAGATCGTGAGCGCAGCGGGCAACACGTTGAATTATGTGCAAATCACGTAAAATGCTTACGGCTGAAAAAGGGAACTGGAGCTGCTGCACTCACACACACACACACAGAGACATGCGTGTACATGCAAACAGTGGCACATTGTTTATGCATGTGGGCGCAGGCAGTTAAAAACAACGTGATTTGTAGCCAGCAAATAGATGATCACATGTGCATAGCAAAAAAGCAACAACAACAATAAGAAAAATGAACAGCAACAAGCTGATATGTGTGTTATCGGATAAATTCTAAGCACCACAGATACACACACACAGTTGGCAGCCTACAAATCGCGTGTTGCATATGTGCAGTGCCACATGCAGTTGTTGTTGCTGCTATTATTGTTAGCATTTACTTGCCTTGCACCTATTCGCATCTCAGTCTGCAACTCTTGTACTTTCTGCGTGGCATTTGTTGCAGCTCACATGCAGCTTGGCCTACAGCAAGGCGTTGGCGCCACCGCAAACCAACATTCTGTCTCTGCTCGTATTCGTACTGCTTTTCACATGCTTTCTGGTTGTAGATTTTATTTTAGTTTATTGCTAGCTTGCCCCCACCACAACTTCCATGCTGAGTGCACTAAATCTTGCATACACTTCTCCCTCTACCCTTTCGCAGTCTAAGTTTTCGCACCCCTCAGCCGCTTTAGCGCTGTTGTGTGTGTTGTTGGTGTGCGCTCTTGCCGCTTGCATGTCTACTTTTTGATGCAACAGCTGCCATGGTGTCAGCTGAGCTCTGCGTGAATTATTTCCACACTTCGGAAATTCTCTGGATTTACTCGCATACATAAATATCACATATCCGCTCACACTGGTTTAAAAACATTTCTCGCACATTTCTCGCGTTCAGAGTCCCGCAAACTGGCATTCGAATGCAGAATACAGAATTAGCAGCAATTGTTTTTGTATCGAGAATTCATGTTTGTTTGTGAATGCGTTTGAAATGGTGTTGATCAAACATTTATTGCAGTGTAAGAACTTAAGTGAGAGAGTAGTTGGTGCAGTCTGAAGTCGTATAAGCCTTAAGAGCATGCTCAACAGCTGTCGCTGTAGTAAAAAAGCTCAAAAACGTATACAGTTCAGTTATATAAATTATTCAGAAATCGGGTTGAAGTTGAAAAATATACTTTTGAATGAAAAAAATATTCTCGAAGACATTTTGAAACTCAAAAGCATATTTTTAAATAAAAAAATATACTTTTCTTTCCAAAAAACTCTCACAGTGTCACCTCAATAAACAAAATATATCACCTTAAATAATCGATAATTTTTCGATTAGTCTTTAAAATCATTAACAATTGACAAGAAATTTTTAAGTGATACACCATGCCGTATAAGCAACACAAAATTATATGTAATACATATGTACTATATACTATTGGCAGCAAATTTTTAAAGGGTACACCATGTTGTATGAGCAACACAGAATATGTTAGGCACTCGTATAAATGCATTTGATACATAAATTCGACTGCGTATAACTGTTAAAGGAATATTTTTAAAACCTTTTTTGGAGAGTACTAAATTTTGTACTAGAATTTTTGTAGAAGAATATTCTATTTTCAAAGTTGTTCGTTTATTTGTTGTGGTTATAAAAAAAAAATAATGTAGAAGCTCAAAAGAAGTACATGTTAAATACAAAGGGAAAAGTAAAAAATGAAAACACACTTCAGTTGCATCGAAGCTAAAATATCCTTAACGAAAACATAACATTCCTTACAAGAACTTGATTTTACGCAATCAGTTTGTATGGCAGCTATATGTTATAGTGCTCCGATCCGAACATTTTCTGCGTAGATAGTACAGTTGTCTTAGGCAAATGCACATTCAAATTTCGTGAAGGTATCTCTCCAAACAAAAAAGTTTTCCCTATAAGCACCTGCCTACTATCGTTCAGGTGTGTATGACAGCTTTATGTAATAGTGGTCCGTTATCAACAATTTGAACAAATAAGCAGCTTCTTCGGCCAAAAACCACGTGTGCAATATTTCAGATTAATATCTCAAAAAATGTGGATCTAAGGTACACCCTAATTTATGTAAGTCTACATATCATTATAGCACTAAATTGCTTTTTGAGCTTTTCAATAATTAAATACACATTATGTTCAATGACTGCCTCATTGTGAATGAGAAACACGACTTAACACTATTATTTTAAGGCATACGCCTTTACGTATGCTACATTTTTCTTCAAATCAACTATAGCAGTGCCAGGAAATCAACTACGGCTGCCTACTTAATGCTATCTACTATTGCTATTTACTATCTCTCCTCTTCAACTCTTTCTATGCGCCGCCAGCAATCAACTCAGTGCTAATTAAACTTGAGTAAATAAAATTACTCATCCGCTATGGTGTACTTTTGTCATATAAGAGGATTTTTTACTTGCACTTGCCTTGCCGTTCAGCGACTCCAAGTTTTTTTTGTCCATACCAGACTAAAATTACTCAACCGCCATATTGTACTTTACTTTATATAACGGCTTGACTTGCACTTGGCTACTTGGCTTATTCCTTACCTCCTTCAAATTTTTTTTTGGCATTTCTGAGACATTTTGTGAGATTCTTTCTATTTATACAAATTCCATTTCATTCTAGACCAGCGACAAACTAACTATTTTCTTAGCAAACACACACATTTTCTGCTCTCTGTGGTCACTGCATACTAACCGGTCTTTTTAAGCCGCTGCAAGCAATAATTTTATTTCGCTCTTCTTTCTGCTTGACTGACTAACGGCTTGACTGTGTGTTGGCAACCTGTTATGGCACGTGATTTCCGCAACGCCACGTAAACACGATTTGAAGGTAATTAAGCTCATTAACGCGCGCACCAGCAAGCACATACACAGACCCTCTCTAAATGTACGAGTATATGTGTGCATTTGTCCACCCAAAGTAGCTAAACTTGATTGGCTGACTTTTCTTCTGCTTTGCACAGCATTTAGCGGCTAACTACTTGAATGCAAGCAACCAGCGAGGTATTCTATGCAACAGCAGCGCCAAATGCTTGAACGTGGTCAGTATCAGCGGCCGCATAGTTCGGTTTGCTGTGAGCGAAAGTTTGCCAGCAAACTTTTTTATGCACTCTATGCGAGTTGGTTGTCGCGCCGCAGCCAATTTCAGTTCCCTAAAACACATACACTCACACTTGTGTGTTAGCACATTGCTTAGTGCCAATTTTCTCTAGTCCCGCTTTTTGGTGCTGCTTGCGGTGGCTGAAAATTGCAAAACGCGTGCGGAATTGTCAATTCATTTTAATTTCAAGTCAACACCTTGACCAAAATGTGTAATTAGCAGCGACAATTTTTATATTAACGTAAGCTGTTGGTATTGGTGTGTGCTTTATTCATATATTACTATATACATTTTTTTCAATGTGTCTCTGCTGTATTAAGAACTGCTTGGTCCAAGAGTGTGTACAATTAAAAGTTAATAGTCAAGCGCAATTATACAGTTAGTCAGTGTTGCTGTGGTATAATTGTCACGTACTGCTTGGTAATCGTACTTTGGTTAAAATTAGTACGTGATTACGCATATTATTTTTAGTAGTAACGAGTTAAGACCAAAATGCCTGACTTTGTTACAATTTTTTAAATCACTAGTTTGTACCTCAATGTAATTGTATTAGAATGTATGTATGAATTTAATGAAAGGCTTGGCTTTTGATTGAGCTTTGAAATCCGCACTTCTGCTGTACTATATATTATATATTGGGTAGTCGAAAAAGTCTTTTCGTATTTCTAATAAAATTTTAACAAATGTTTTCAACATACCCGAATATAATTTTTTTGATTAAATGAAGCTTGAAATCTTACCTTTCCAACACTATATAGTATGACACAATGTTATTGGTAGCACTGGAGATATACGAGTGCAACGACATCTATTAACAAAATACGAAAATACTTTTTCGACTACCCAATATATCGAGGTGAACTTGAATGAGTTTGGAAAAAGTGAACCATAAGTAATGTGAGGTTAAGAAGACAATTTAAAAACTTTTTGAAACAAAAAAACCTTAATTATGACAGAAGCGATGTTATATACCCTACACAAATACATTTCTTATAGCACAAAGCTGCATAAAAGATTTTTATCGCTGAGTTTGTATGACAGCTATATGTTATAGTAGCTCGATCTATACAATATGTAACGAGATTATAATATTGATATTGGTAATAGACCTACCAAATTTCGTGAAGCTATCTTGTCAAATAAAAAAGTTTTCCTTATAAAAGCTTCATTTTGATTGATCGATTTGTATGACAGCTATAAGCTATAGTGGAGCGCTCTAACTGATTTCTTAGGAGATTATAGCGTTGCCTTTGATAATAACTTATACCAAAATTCGTGAAGATATCTCGTCAAATGAAAAAGTTTTCTATATAAGGAATAATTTGTGAACGGCCAGTTTGTAAGGCAGCTATATGTTATAGTTATCCGATCTGAACAATTTCTTCGCAGCTAATAAAGCTGCTTTTAGCAACAGTTGGTAACAAATTTTCTGCGAATAACTCATCAAATAAAAAAGTTTTCCATATGAAAACCTGATTTTGCTGGGTCAGTTTGTATGGCAGCCATAAGCTATAGTAGACCAATCTAAAAAATATATTTGCAGTTTATAGCACTGCTTATGCTAATAATCTATGCAAAATTTTGTGAAAATATCTCCTTAAATAAAAAAGTTTTCACTACGTAGACTCGATTTCGACCAGCCACGTTGTATGGCGGCTATGTGCCATAGTGCTCCAATAACAACGATTCTGACAAATAAGCAGCGTCTTGAGTAGAAAACGCCGGAAGCAAAGTTTTGAAATGATAAAGCAAAAACTGTGGATTTAATTCAGATATATGCAGAGGGCAGGACAGAGTCGCCGACGTTTACTTCTGGGTGTTACAAGCTTCGTGAAAATGAACACGATTCTTGATAATATGAGTTTGGTTTAAATATTCAATAGTCTTTTTTGTTTAAACCCTAAATCTCATCTATTACCTTTAAAGTATTTGTAAATGTTTATAAAAAATATTTTCTTTAATTAAAAGCGACCTCAAAACCACAAGTATTAATAATGTTGCGCCAAGCTATATACATACACACATAAACAAAAGTAAAAAGAACTCAAAAAATGCATTACCAATAATATTTAATTAAATTATAAATAATAAAATTAAAAATAGCTTTCAACAACGCGGCAACAACAACTTTAATTGACACAACATTTGGTGGCTGTGACGTGCAAATGTCTGCAATTATCAGCAAATGGGCTGTGATTGCCTTTGTTGCATTATATTACTGTTGTTATAGCAGTTGATGTCTGAACTGCGAATACAAGTATGAAAAGAGGTCAATTGCGGTGTGCTTTTGAACTTCACAAAAACAAATGAGCAAATTATGCAATGCGTTGCATGCACTTATAAGCATATATATTGTATACTGAAATAAGTAATTACATATTTATGCATAAAAACATATATTTATGCATTCGTGTGTGCGTCAAAGTGCACGCAATTTCGCTTTCAAGCCTTGCAGCTTTGTACATTTGTGTTTGTGTCGCAATAAAAAATGTCATTTGCAATTAATTGCATTATTAAGCACTGTGTAAAATTAAACTACAGGAAAAGCATATAAAAAAGCGGCAATGAAAATGAAAATAATTACCAAATAATGCAAACAAAGCCAACCGCAAGTGGGTAAAAACATTTCTTCACGCGCAAATAACAAAATTAAAAATGAAACCGCAAAAGCAACTGTCGCGTCTAGCAACAATAACACATTGCTGCATATAGTGAGGACAATGATGTAATAAAATGAATGTTTTTGGACATATGAACATGTGCTATATACAACATAATGTAATATTTATGTGGTGTAATACAGCAGTATGAGTGTTGATATGGAATTGTATATGTGTGTGTGTGTGACTTATGTACCGATAGACGCCTGTAATTTTGATAAATTATCTACTAAAGCGTTAAATATAAAATATAATTGCGTGAAGGCCAACAAGGCGTATACGCAACCTATGCTTTGTTGCCTTTCATGGCAATGGCGTAAGAGTAACCTCTCTCTTCAATCATAAAGATCAACAAGGCGTATACGCAACCTTTGCATCTGTCTGATTTGATGGTACATGGCGTATGAGTAACCTATTTCGTTCAGTCATATAAACAATTAAGGGGGTATTCGGGTCCAGATTCATTAATTTCAGGCAATTTTTTAAGTTTCAGAAAAGGGAATTCATAATCTTTTTAGGTATTTATTAAGACTACAGGAATACAGGACAAAATCAACAAAAATTTAAAGCCTTCAAGCGTATAGAAAGCAAAAAAAATATGTATACATATATTTACCTAGAATTTTATTGCTATATCTAGACCAAATTTTTATCAAATGAAGATGCCTTAACTAAATAAAAAAAAAAAAATCTAGGCGCCACTTTTTTGACAGTTAGAATTTTTTAAAAATAATAAAAAATGAAATTTAAGGTTATGGATAGTTCTAGTCATACACAAGATGCTCATATTTTTAGGTAAATGGGTCAAGTAGAACCCAATGAGTATGTGTATCGTTTTAAAAAAGATGGTTAGGTAAAAAACGCGTTTCTCCGATTTAATAGATATATTCCCGAAAGTAATTTGAATTTTAAACTTCCTCTTATGCCCATAAGTGAATATTGTTTTCATTTACTCTCACATTTTCTTACATTTAAACTTATAATAAAATACCAGATTGCTTAATAAGAGAAGAAGTCTCGTACTTATCTAATGCTCACTTTCTGTACTAAATTTATTGGGATTTTAGAATTAAGCGATATACAATATTTTCAATTTCGGAAAATGGTGGCAATCTTCACTCATAAATATTTCTACTTCCTTACTAAACGGTTAATATGTGTACTATATGAAATTGTCATAGCGTATGAGTAACCTTTTCCATTGTGTCATGTAGCAAAACACTGAAGATTATTTCCGTGTACACTCATATTTTCTTACATTTAAACTTATAATAAATTGCCAGCTTGCTTAAATTTCCTAGAAATCTGGCACCTATCTGGATTTCTCACTTTCTGTATTAAACTAAATGTAATTTTCGACTTTACATTATTTTTTTAATTTCGAAAATGGTAGCAACACCGTTGCTGTAGTCAAATTTGCTCAATATTCAACTATATTCTGACTTTGCATATAAGTAACCCCACTTACTCTTTCTAATCTAATAATATACATTATGAAAAATTACATGGCGTATAAGTAACCTTACAGAACTCGTAAATTTTTGTGTGATTATTTGTAATCGTTCAATATTTCCACCTTCAAACTCCTAGTAAACAGCAAAAAAAACCCAATGATTTTCGAAATTTTACCTTCTTTTAATATTTAAGCGAATAATTTTCGCAAATTGAACTTGTGTGGGAGTCACGTACTTGAATTGAGCAAGACAGCTACAATTTCTTACTCCAAGCACCTGAATTGTGCGCCTTTAATGCGCAGTTATGTTTGAATTTCGATTTTGAATATTATTATTATTATTTTTTGGCATACAGTACAGCTCAATTCAGCCACCTTTGACTTTTCCACATTTGCTGTATATTCTGGCAGCTTTTGGGATCTAAGTATGAGTCATGCACAAGATGCGAGCACAGCACGATTCGAGCGTAGTCGAAACGTTCACACATGCAGACATTCGCACGTGCCTGCACAATATTTATATAGGAAGGAATGGAATATGCATTGCTTTATAGAATATATTTGCTTCAGAATTCAGGTTAGACTTGTGTTGAGGAAAACATTAAATATTTGCAGCAGTTTTGGAAAAATTAAAAATTTTTTTAAATAATTTTTTATTTTTTGATATTTGCTGCTATAAATAACTTTTTATAATCCTCTATATATATAAAAATTCAAAAAATAATAATTTTATTGCCTACATTTAGGCGCAGTTTAGAAATAATGAGTTTACTGAACTTATTTCGATTAAAAAAATGCGTATTTTAAATGTGAATCAAATTCGAAGTCAAAGAAAAAGAGACCATGCTGTACCTACATATCTGCAAAACAGTTGCGAACAAGACTAAATTTCAATGATTCCATGAAAAATACTAAACACGTAGAAAAATTTTTAAATAAAAAATACTAAGCAAAGCAAAGGAAGTTGTGCAGCATTTGAATTCTGATAAGATGTGGCAGCTGCAGTGGTAACCGAGCAGCTGCAAGCTACATGCTCCAACTACAGCTGCAACAGTAATGACACAAGCTAGTTGCGCTTGCGAAATGCACAGCTGACAACAAGCAAAAAACTGAGCGACAACTGCGCTGGCCTTTTTCGCCACTATTTGATATGCGAAGCGTGTAATTTTGTACGAAAAATTCAGCAACCGGAAATGTGCACGGCGATACAAGGCGAGCGCATGCATGAGCGATAAGCTCACGCTGTCAGTAGTTGTATTGGTGTGTGTGAAAAAGTGGCATAATATGCACATGTATGCAGTTACATGACAGCTCATTGATACGCATACGCAGTTGCGCTGGTGTAAAGTTGTGCCGGCGCTACTGTTGCTGCATCACTAAAACTAAATTTATTTCAATTCAATTGAATTTGATTTGCGCAGCAACTCTCGTGGGAGTTAGTTTGTATGTTTTTTTGTTGTTTTTATATTTTTTGATGATTTTGAGGCTAGAGATGCAGTATTGGCTTAGTTTGGGAAAAGAAGCAAAAAGAATAGTTAAGTTAGTAAAGAATTTTGTGTAGAATATTTGAAAAAGTTTGAAAAATTGCTGTTTGAGAAAATTTTAGTAATTATAATATCAAAATCAATGGAATGTGATTGCATAGATGATGTAATAAATTATTTTGTTGGAGAACATTTTTTGATTAATAATTCTAACGGTATATTTTATACTCATATTCATATTCATACTCATATTTATATTCATTATCATATTCATATTCACATTCATATTCATAGTAGTGTTATGCTACTCATACGCTATGTAGTGCTTTTCTAAACGAAAATTATCACTCATACGCCTAGTGCAACCGACCCAATCGATTCGTTGTTTATTGAACGATGGTCGTCCACTGCAATGGTAGGTTACTCATACGCCAGTACAGGCAGTACTTCATAAATGAAAATTATCACTCATACGTCATGCTGATTTTATAATCCACAGTTACTATTGATATTCATATTTATATTCTTACTCCTTCTCATACTCATATCTCCATATACATATGTACATACATACTCATATTCATCCTCATACTCACACTCAAACTCATATTCATATTCACATTTGCTCTAGCGTAAGTACTTATTTCTATATTCCTCAAACCCTTTTCGTACCGCATATTTTTTTACCAACTCTAATTTGAGCAAGCCTCCACGGAGTATACCTAACATCTTACAATAACATTATCCATGGCGTATGAGTAACTTTAAACTAGCGGCTACCCCTGCGCAGTACTCATACATGTTGACATTAAGCTTCACATGCCCACTAAATCTTGTCGAAATCGTGGTGATTTGTAAGCAGTTTTAATTCTGTGAAGACTACCAAGCCCACAGCACGTTTTTTGTACTAAAAAATCACACATGTTTAAGCGACATACTCTTCTGCACATCTCTTGCGTGGCAAACGCACACGTTCTACGACTTAATCATTGAAATTCCTGCTTTTAGCAGCATAAATAACTTACCATAGTTGACAACACTGTAGGAAAATAAATATATTTTAAATTCATGTGCGCCTTACCAACTCTTGAGCGCACATATTTCGTAATTTTCTAATTACAGTGTACGTGCTCAACAGCCATTTTGGCATGAAGAGGAAATAAATTTTTACAAAAGGCACTCAAATTAAATACGTACAAAATGGACAACAGCAGCGTGTTTTGTTTTAAAAATATCAACTCATGTAATTGTGCTTACCACCGAACGCCACACAGGGCGTATGAGTAACCTCGAAACAAGTTGGAAAATGCAAAAGTCACATAATAATGCCGGCGTTGGACGTCACTCTTGGCCGGCGCTTACAGTCTAGTGCAGCAAATGAGACACGCACCATAAATTAAAATGCATAGTGTGACCACGCGGTAGCATATCGTGACGTAGCTGTTGATGCCGATTTAGCCACACAGTCCGGCTGCACCGACATACGCCTAAGTTGCCCCGAACTGGTCACGCAAATGCAAAATAAGTTCAACTCAACTTTGCAACTGACCAAAATTTTGTGTTTCATTGAAGTTGTTCGAGTGGCTGTGGTGTGCTCAATTGAGCTTACAACTCTGTTGCCGGTTGCCGGCGCTTACTTGGTAATGCTGTTGAAAGTTTGCATTTTATTTTTTGGTATATTCGTGCATATACAATAATTGAGTAATAGCTAGCTCTTCTCGTGCCTTGCGCTATTACTGCTGCTTATGGCTTAAGCGTCTTCTAATGTGTTTCCAATTATTTTACAATGCCTAAATGCGGGCATAAACAAATTTTCCACACTTTGCGCAGCTAATGGCTTGAAGTTGCACCTCTTAAGCATTTACCGGTGGATTTATTGTAGAAAATTGCTGTTTTTATAGTTGAGAAAGCGTGGAGTATGAGGGATCAGCACATAATTATTATATGATGTTGAGCATAGAAATTCTTAAATGTTTAATTTTATGGCAAACAAGAAAAAATGTTAACTTCGGCTACATGAAAGCAATGATATCCCTCACAGCTCTACTTTTTATTGCATAAAGAAGTATAAAAAGATATTTGTCTTGATTTTCTACGGTTAGTTTAGATTGCAGTTATAAGCCATAGTTCTGCGATCTCAATAATTTCTTCGAACATTGTAGCTATGCTATGTATATTAATCTACGCCAAATTTCGCGAAGATATTTCGTCAATTGCAAAAGTTTTCTGTGGAAGTACTTGATGTCGATCGTTTGGTTTGTATGGCAGCCATAAACTGTAGTGATCCGATCTGAATAACTTCTTCAGAAATTGTATCTTTAGCTATTATCTTAGCTAAACACACCAAATTTTGTGAAAATATCTTGACAAATAAGAAAGTTTTTCATACAAGCTTGTGATTCCGATCGCTTAGTTTGTATGGCAGCTAAAGGGTGATTTTTTAAGAGCTTGATAACTTTTTAAAAAAAAAAAAAGCATAAAATTTGCAAAATCTCATCGGTTCTTTATTTGAAACGTTAGATTGGTTCATGACATTTACTTTTTGAAGATAATTTCATTTAAATGTTGACCGCGGCTGCGTCTTAGGTGGTCCATTCGGAAAGTCCAATTTTGGGCAACTTTTTCGAGCATTTCGGCCGGAATAGCCCGAATTTCTTCGGAAATGTTGTCTTCCAAAGCTGGAATAGTTGCTGGCTTATTTCTGTAGACTTTAGACTTGACGTAGCCCCACAAAAAATAGTCTAAAGGCGTTAAATCGCATGATCTTGGTGGCCAACTTACGGGTCCATTTCTTGAGATGAATTGTTGTCCGAAGTTTTCCCTCAAAATGGCCATAGAATCGCGAGCTGTGTGGCATGTAGCGCCATCTTGTTGAATCCACATGTCAACCAAGTTCAGTTCTTCCATTTTTGGCAACAAAAAGTTTGTTAGCATCGAACGATAGCGATCGCCATTCACCGTAACGTTGCGTCCAACAGCATCTTTGAAAAAATACGGTCCAATGATTCCACCAGCGTACAAACCACACCAAACAGTGCATTTTTCGGGATGCATGGGCAGTTCTTGAACGGCTTCTGGTTGCTCTTCACCCCAAATGCGGCAATTTTGCTTATTTACGTAGCCATTCAACCAGAAATGAGCCTCATCGCTCATCGGACACGGACGCGAAACACATTTCGAACCGAACACTGATTTTGGTAATAAAATTCAATGATTTGCAAGCGTTGCTCGTTAGTAAGTCTATTCATGATGAAATGTCAAAGCATACTGAGCATCTTTCTCTTTGACACCATGTCTGACATCCCACGTGATCTGTCAAATACTACTGCATGAAAATCCTAACCTCAAAAAAATCACCCGTTATATGCTATAATGATCCGATATGAAGAATTTCTTCGGAGTTTGCAAAGGGGCTAATAGAATAAGGTATGTTAAAAATCTTGATATGAAATGACTAAGGCTTCCATATAAACACTTGATTCGATGCGTTAAGCTTGTATGACAGCTGTATGCTATAGTGGTCTGCTATCGGTGGTTCCGACAAATGAGCAAAGTGTTGATAAGAAAGGTGCGTGTGCAAAATTTTAGATCAATATCTCGTATAACTGCGGTTTAAAATGGGTCTTTGGTTACTATTCGGCTGGTTTTCGGTTGGGTTCGGAAGAAATTTTACCTGTCGGTACCATTCTTTCGCATTGAAAGGCAATTTTTGAAGATTTACAGGACTTGAAAAGCAGACTTTCATAATTTCATATGCCATGAGTAACATGTACACGTTGGTTAGGTGTATCAGTAGGTGACCAGGATCAAGAAAATATCGTTACCATACTAAAAGGTCTGGATGCAGCCTGAAAACATCAAAAATATATTTGTACAATTGAAAAGTGCCAGTAGTTTTGCTATGATATTCTACTTATGCATATAAATATCTAGTTACCCATGGTGTATGAGGGACCCAATGTAATGAGAGGGTAGCATACGACAGTTATTTGAACTAAAATCAGTATTCTAGCGTCGTTATACGAGTATGCATATGTGGCCTGGCCTACGAAAAGAGAGCTACCGTGCGAAAACTAGTTTTCTGGGAAACAGCTGTGCTGTCGTTTCGTCAGTTTCTCGTTATCTCATTAATTGTTCTCTTATTTTGACACCTAAGCCTCTTTCCGTAGACCAGGTCACATATAAAAACAGTAACTGATTTTTTTAACCCATCATTATGATTTTTCAATTTATTCCTTAATCTGTAAAGGCCTTATCACGCAGAAAGGGTTCATCATTAAAATTAAGTAGATAGTATTAAAAACTAATGGTTTCCATATTGGTTCCAAAACTTGAAAATTGTGTATATTGGCCTCTCTTGTACTCTACTACTGGACAGCTGGGCCTCACGACTGCTTGGTCATCGTTGGGCCAGCATTGGTACCTGTGCGGTGGCAAACGCCTTTTGGCCCAATATACATAGATCGCAGGAGATCTGTTGATTTCTTTGTTCTCAGTAAGGCCAGCCTCATAAGTGATGGGGTTCTTGACGGGCCACTTCCCTATTGGCATACATGCTGTTAGGCTGTGAATTTTACATCTATCTAGTCCACGTGCGATCTCTGATCAGCCATCTAACCTAACCTAACCTAACCTAATCGGCACTGAAATTTAGTCGAATTATTAATAATTACAAATTTTTAGTTATACATGGCGTATGAGTGATCATTTGAATTTAGTTAGGCAGCGTATGGGATAAGGTGGCGTATGAGTAACCTATCATTGCAGCAGAGGAACAATGAGTCGAAGCTCAATCAACGCCTTATGTTTTGCATATAAATAATGTGATATATTAAAATATTTTTAAAATATTCGAAAGAAATAAACGCCGTCAATTTTTAACTCAATGCAAATCTACAATACTTTCTGATAACAAGCAAAAACGAAAATAAAAAATAAAACAAATAAAATAAAACCGAACTGTAATACTTGCCACTTATAAAATTTATTTATGCTCCGTTAATCCCTACGGCGTAAGCAATAAAAAAGGAAAACATTTGCATTTTAATAATTAATTGCACTGCAATCGCATGATAAATACTTCAACTTGCCGGTTGAATGTCAACTTTTTCATTTTGCGCTTAATAATAATATTTTTTCTTACGCCATTTGCGACTTTTAAAGCGTTATTAATCAGCGATATGCATGTTATGGCACTTTTTCACAATTCTTACACACCAACAATGCACACAGTATATGCGACGGTAGAAAAAAATGAAAAATAAAAAGCGTATGAAAACAGCGTCTGGCGTGCGGGTTTCATATGTATACATTAATATATATGGTTATTTCTGTGCGCTGCTATATAAAAATGTATGCGCGCAATCGAAATTAAAAATTCATTATAATGAAATATTTTATTGAATTTATTAAAAATGCAGATATTGTTCGCGCCTACTCGCCGCCGGCGCCAACGTCATTGCCATGCCGTCAAACAGGCACGCAAAAGCAAACACTTGCAAAGCAAGTACGCATATGCAAGAGTATTAAGTACTTGAACGTGCAAATGTGTGTGCCATTTATTTATAAATAAATTTGCAACATGCATTCGATTACGCAATATTGGTGAATTTTTGCACAACGCCTTGGTAAATTTATTTTTCGCTTAAATTGCCCCAATGTTATTGTTTGATGAGTTGAAAAAGTAGTTTTCAATTGTGCGTGCGACCGCCTGGAAGTAGGCAATAAAATTGTAAAGTCACACACGGAAAATGAACAATTACCGCTTTATTTATATCATTTTATGTAATTTATTTTTCGTCGGCAAATATGCGCGGCTTCCACATGTAATCTCAGCTGCGTGCAGTTTGCGGCATGTTTGCTCTACAGCTTTGCATTTAACGCGGTACTTCACTATTTGCTTAAAAGCTGCTTTATTTCGAGATTTTTTTGTTTTTCATTTGAGTTTCATTATATTCATTATTAATTGTATTCGTTACTAAGTTTAGCATGGTTACTAAATACTGTGTTAGAACGCCACACAGTTGCTATATTTTCGGCGTAGTAAATTGTACTGTGCGGTCTATTTTTGGAAAAACCTGTCTAAATTTAAAGTAATTCTTGAATTTAATAACATTTTCTTTATTTTTAGTGGTCACGAATAACTATATTTATAATTTTATTTATATTTGCTGCAGTTTAGTCATGCGATTTGCAACGACGGCATGAGCTGATTTTCTCGTGCCCCTAAAGGTATGCTACGATTCATTAGTTGTGTTCTTTCTGCAACAAACACAAGTAAAGTTTTCCAGTAAATGCTGAAATCACGTTAAAGCAACTGATTGTACTTATCGTTTTTAAAGTTATGTACACGTTTAATTTATTTGGGGTTTTTCTAACACCTACGTTTTATTGTTCGATTTTTTAAACAAATGCAAGAATATATTCTCCTTGAAAAACTCTGACACTTTCTCTAATAAATCCAAACAAAGCAATAAAGACTGTGGTAAGTGCTAAATAATTAATTTTGCTCATGCGCCTAACGGTATGCAAAATTTCATAGTTTTGAAGTTTCTTCTAACAGCTATATGTATGCAGGGCTTTATTATTTCTTTCGGTTTCATTACAAATGTTTCGAAATTCAAGGCTGTAATCAGGTTTCAGGAGCAGATTATATTTATACGCCTAAATTATGTGCAAATTTTTTTTGTTCTAAACGTTTTTTTTAAACAGGTATCAAAATATTCATTATTTGAGAAGAAAATTTCTCAGAAAAGGCTCAATGCATGTTTAACTAAGAAATGTGACTTATACGCCTGAATGTATGCAACTTTTTTAATTTTTGTTGTTTTCTGTAATAATTTCAAGCAAAGTTCTTAACTAAGTATTTATTGTTTGCTAAGAAAAACTCCAAAAAATGTTGGAATCATGTTTTACTGACTGTTTTGAATTTGCGCCTGATAGTATGCAATTTTTTAATTTTTGGCGTTTTCTCTAACAATTTCAAACCAAGTTCTTCATTAAAAGTGTGGAATCAGGTTTAGCTACATTTTACTAAAACCATGTCTGGTACAAAAATTTTATTAAAAGCAGCACCCTTATTTTTCAAGACATTTCTCTTAAAATACGAATACTTATATAGTAATTTTCAACTTGAAAATGAACGATGAAAAGAATATTTAAGGATTTCTAAATATCAATTTTTTATTGCATTTTGTTTTCAGTTATATTTTTTTAAATTCGCTATAAGTATTACCAATTCCAAGTGAGGTCAAATTTTGAATGGTTTTAAAAATTTTTTGGATTTTTTTTTAAATTTCAATATTTACTTCAAGTTAAAAAATGCTTTAAAAATATAATTTTTAATTATATGTATACTTTAAAATTTAAAAACATTTCTATACTCAAATCTAAAAAAATATGTCCTCCTAATAATGCATTAGCGCTGGTGTACTCAACTTCTTAGCTCTTTTCATACCAGTAGTGTTTCCTCTCTCTCTACACATACGCCACTTTATTCAAATACACTTGTGTTTATGCCATCAATAAGCTCAAACATGCTAGATAAGGGTCTTCAAAAACTTGCTTTTTCCAACCCACAAAAAGTTGCGCATACGCCACGTCGTACACTAATTGCGCTACAAACGCTCCTACTAAAAGCGAAACAGTAGTTGTAAAAATCGATAAAAGACACTACTAACTACACCACAAAGTACAGTGAGCAGCGCGAAATTCGAACAAACTAGAAACTAGTTGCGAACGGCAAGCGAACGTGCGTTTTTGCGCCGAATGCGTGCGACGCTAACTACCCAGCACACATACACACGCAATCAATGCGGATTTTTCGCGCGCTAATTTTAAAGTTTGGCCACACACCAGAGTTTCACCGCTAGTGGCGCGTATCAGTGCAATTAAATAAAGAACAATATACTCATTTGCCAACTCAAAGTGTGTCGGTGTGTGTGTGTGCCATGAGAAAGCGTGTTCTGCGAAAGTTTCGACTTTTGATTAATTACACGCATCCGTGAAATACGCGCTGAATTGCATTTCTAAGCAGTTGCGGCGAACGACGTGTAGCGGCAAGTCGCAAGGAAACACTTGCTTAGTTGGCCCGCGAAAGCATAAAAGTGCGGAGGCGGGAGAAAGTGCATGAAAATGATTGCGGTGGGGTGTGTGTGTGGCCACAATTTAGAAAACATGTAGCATGCCAAAAGCGCACGGCATGTCGACGCTAACAAATTTCGCCACTCAACCTTTACCTGCATACTTTCAGGCGCATACGCAATTTTTAGCTGCCAAGTTCAATCAACTCTCCACAACAAGCAGCTATCTACACTTATTGTCGATTGCTGCTCATCCTCTGCACTCTGCACGCACACAACTTGGCATGGAAATTTGTATTCACACCAATTGCTTATGCGGCAATAAATCATTTCACGCAATCCGCCGGCGTCAGCCGATACGTTGCTTGTGTGCGTGTTAGTTTTGAAAATGCGTGTGGGCTATTAAATGAGTGGCAATTTAGTCAGTGAGTGAGTGAGTGTGTAAAAATGTGCGGTTTGTTGTTGTAGTGGTTAAGTTTGGTTTGCTGTTAGCCACAATTTAGTTTAAATTATTGCAAGGTTAACTGATAGAGTGTTTGCTGAGGGTTTCAGTGGTATATCATACTGAGCTTGTGTATGTGTGAGTAATGGTATTGAAATTGTATCATGTTTCACTGCCAAATTACTTTTGTTTATTGACTTCGTACTCCCAGCGCTTTACGAGTATAGTGGCTTTGGATGGAGTGAGTTTGTGCTTTGAATTTACAGAATTTAAGCTGCGTTCTGTTATTCACTTGAAGTGTTTGAAATCAACATTACTGAAACTAGTCATTTTAGGAAATAAATTTATTTCAAATTTTGGGAAAAATCTTTATTATGGTCTGCAAATCTGTCTACCGGGTCAAATTGGGCATACTACCTATGTAGAGAACCTGAAAATATTTCATTTAGAAAGCACTGCTTACAGTCAACTAAGACAAGTCAAAGAAACATTATAAAAACTCCACCTTTTCAAGCAAATAATTTACTTCTCCCTTGGTTTTGCTGAAAGGACCGACAGCCGTTCGCCATTTAGCAGAATCAGCGCTTGCCGATATGGTTTCTCGGTTCTCTCCAGCCCTCCAGTCATGCGCGGGTAGTGACAGGTTGCAGTATCTGAGGATTTCCTCAATCTCACCAAAAGAGGAAGATTCCGCTGACATCCAGACGCGAGTCCTAGGTCGAAACGCACAGCCTTCAGCCTGGCTTTAAAATTTTCCCCACCCGAGAGACTGCCTCCTTATATAGGACAGCCGATCGCTCATATGCGAATCTAATGAGCTTATGAAGCCCATGGTGGCATCCGGCACTTTCATCCAATGGACATGGCCCATGGTTTCCAATAACTACCTTTAGGAAGACTAAGGAGATAGCCGCTGCCAACCTCTTATACCCCTATGAGGATATGGCACCACTTCTTTTCTACGTTCGAACACGCCTAGCTTTATAGAATCAGCTTTTAGCGCTTTCATTTATGGTTGGCGGAGCCCACGTCCACAGTCTTTTTCCAGGAGACCTCTGTTGCTTGACCGCCAGTTAAGTTTTGGTTAAGTGAGGTCTTGCCCTAACTTCTTCGCTCCAGCTCAGCACCCTCTTGGCAAACTGTATATTAGCGACCTAGCATGCTTATCACCGTAAGGTTCTACGATTTTGGGTGCCAAGCGGCGGAGTCCTTCATGAGTCTAGCAGAGGTTGCTTTGCTATTGCTGCCGATTCTGCTGCGACCAACGTCGGTTGCCAGCGGGTTTCTACTGATTTCCTCCATCCTACAATTCTCAGAGTCGCATGAAATAGAAACTATTAAGCATCGGTATTGCTGCGTTTTGCCACCGACGGCTTCGTCGCACTTGGAACAGCATTCCCGCCCAGGACAAATCTGAGTGTCCAATATCCATTCGCTCTCCTTCGTCACCTTTCCGTCAATGTTTGTATTTTTAGTGTCCATACAAATAGGATCCCCACTCAGAGCCGCTATCTGTCCCCCGAAAAGGTAGTCGCTTTTAATGATCCCAAGGGTGTCTCAGTAACGAGGCCAAGGCGAAGGTTGAGTTACATCCTTATGAGGCTATCGTTCAGAGCCCACCAGCGCAACGAAGGAGTTGTCTCAACTTAGAGTTATATATCTTTGGGTCTTATAGCAAAAGCAAAATTGATGGAAGTGACCTCAACAGAGGGTACTGTGAATATGATCATCGTGAACTGACTGTTCAGCTCCTGCAAGAGCTTTTTAAGGTACAAGCTGTTGCAGGACTAGGCACGAAAATATTCTACACAATATAAGAATTAGCGCAGATCTTTTATTCCACTTCAAGAGAGTACATAAAGGGTAAGAAAGAGTTCTGCATAATAAAGGGATCACTACAGATCTTCTTACTTCAAAAAAGTATGTGAAATGGTACAAAAGCAACCCAGGAACATGTTCAGTATGAGAAAAGCTTAGAGTTTTACTTTCACGAATACCCAAATGAGGCGAACCCGAATGAAAAAAATTCTAAAAATTATTTCATCTCCCAATTTTCTCAGAAATCGGAATATTGCATATATAAATTTCTTCCATTTTCTTTGAGTTGCTAAGAACCATTCCTAACTTTACAATAACTGCTACATATTAAGAAAACAATCAAATTTATTTAACTAGCATTTTAAATATGTATTAGAAAATATCTAATTCACTTTTTCTCTACTTTCAGGTAAGTCAAACAAAAACACACTAAAGCAAGAAGTCAAATAAACAAGGTAAAAAATCGCCAGTAACTTTTCAGATTATTTGATGCACACAAAGATTGTTATGCTAGAGAGTAAATACACTTAAGTGAATAGAAAATATTTGAATACAAGCAGCTAGGTAAAAATGTACAGAAACAGATATTTGTGATAAACCAAAGAGACACATGACATTTCAAGCGTTGTTCAAACTTTCCTTGAGCTGACTTAAGAGCACTGAAAAAATATTAAAGACAAAACAACAAAACAAAAAGCAAATCTAATACCAAGTGTTTGCACTTAAAGCAAAGTCTTAGTAAAACTACAAGTTTGCGTACTTATGAGCTAAGCGGGCGACAGCCTACGAGCCATTGGCAATTTGGTTACTCATACGCCAAGTGTGACCGAAGCAACGCAATATCCGGCAAGTTTGCATACGACAGTCAAGTAACTTAAACAAAAGTAAGAGAGAGAGTAAGACAAAAAGTGAAGTGGGTGGGGAGGGTCATGATAAAAAATGTGTGTTTCAAGCAACGAAATTGGAAAACAAAAGCCATGCCAAGCAGCAAAAAGCAGAAGCAATAAATAAGCAATGGAAATAAGCAATGCTTGACGGACAGGCAAATAAATAATAGTGTGTAGCAGTTGTCGGCGAGTGCATAAATTTGTATGTATGCGCTCACGTATGCACACATGTGTGCGTATTTTTTCATATTACGCTGCTTGTTGCATTGTTATTGCTGTTGCTTGCCACTTGTGCTGGCACTTGTTTGTGCATTTGTGGTGGGCTGTGCGTCAACTGCTAACCGAAAATGCCATGTACCACTCGAAATGACACTTGAAGGCGTGCAAATATCCGACCAAAAAGAAAACAACATGCAGCGAAGGAAGCACAAGTGGCAGATGAAGAATGAGAAGAAGAAGTGAAGTAAGAGAAGTTGCATACGCAACGAGCAGCAGATGCAAGAGAGGCTGGCTAAAGAAGCTGCCAGAGCGTACTTTTTTGACAAAAACGAAGCAATAAATTTTCAGCTTGTTGTACTTGAAGTAGTCAAACACTTGGCAAGAGCACAGCTGTAGTGTGGAAACCCTCGGATTTAAGAAAACATTTAAGGAAACATTTAATTTTTTTGAAAGAAATATACAGCATCCCTGTCTACAATCTACTGTTCTTTAAAAAAATGTATTAATAACACTTTGACTTCACTTAAATTGCAATGACCCGAATAAGTTACATACGTTGCTCTGAAATATTTGTAGACAAATAAGTGGGCGTGCCTGCTTGTATGATTGTCATGGGGTTGCTCTAAACATGTGTTTACAAATGCCACAAATAACTATCTAATTGAGTGTGTAGTTGTGTTTAGTAATATGTATATACGAGTGTACTTGATTTTCTTGCTGGCAACTCGCTTGTAGGCGTACACCTTCGCGTCAAGCTTGGTTAGAACAAATCGCTTTCGGAAACTTATCGCAGGAAAATAATACTTCCTTTGGTGGTCAGTTAGCTGCTTACAAATTGGCTGTTGTTTTACATGTCAAATGTCATGTGTGACAAATATTTAGTAACGATGAAACCATGAAAAGAAAACATATCTCTTACTTTCTGTTGTAGTTGGGGAAAATATATTATCATTATTTTTTAAAGACAATAAAGCGAAGTTGCTGGTAGTGTTAACCATTGCTAACCAAACGACTAAGTAGTGTATATGGATTCTATGTCAAGGGCCGCAATCAGTGAAATCTGAAATGCTAACTTACCTTACTTAACTTAACTTAACTTAACTTAACTTAACGCAACTTAACTTAATTTAACTTAACTTAGCTCAACTCAACTTAACTTAACTTAACTTAGCTTAACTTAACTTAACTTAACTTAACATAACTTAACGTAATAACTTCACAGTAACCTTAACTTTCCTTAACTAAATAAACAAGCTAATCAGTGACCTTAACTAACTTGATAACATTTCCTTAAGTAAAATGTACTTTACCTTAAGAAATCGCTTACCATTTTTTGTCAATAGGTTAACTTTTGTTTGCTCAGTATCGACCTTTCAATCCTCATAAGTATGTTGAACTGTAGAACTTTCTTCGGGTTTAGCTTGTCCGTAATACTGCATGCTTTTTTCATATCGAAAAATTCTTAGCCAAAATATTAAACATTTTACTTAGAAAACTTAAATTAAGCTTCCTTTAATCTTTGTTGCGTAAGGAGCAGCAAAGTAACTGCGAAGTGTTTCAAGCGACTACCACATAAAGCAGTACTATGAACACATATGAGTTTGAAAATGAGTGGTTCAAATGTTCGTAAGCCAGCTAACACACCTTTAGAATCGCAATACCGCAAACTCGAATTTCCTTAATGTTGCCACTTGGCGCTGCTGGCAAAAAGTTTGCACAATTTACACGCAGAGATTTCGCAAGTTGCTCCAAAATAAATTTACGCATTACAAACTCGCCAACTAAAGTGATAAAATCAAAGCAGTTACCAGCAGGGAGGCGCCATTATAAGCTGCATTACAGCTAAGTAAGTACTCACACGCATGCGGACAACCAACGCCATGCTTGTAAGTGTACTGCTTCTTTTCGCCACTTTGATCAGGTGGCGCTTGGCAAAAGTTGGTGACAATTTTCGCACAAAATGCGCCTATAAATTATTGGCGTCTCACCGAAATGTGCGCAACGATGTAATGAGGTAATCGCTGGTAGCTGCACCGTGCATGTAAGGCACTGCCGCAAAGTTCGTTAAAAGGTGGACTGGCGCTTATGTGGCCGAAAGTTACTGCTGGCATTAAGAAAGTGCTGCGCTGTTTAACTTTTCCCGGTGATAATTCTTGTAGTGGTGCTGAAAGCTCTTCCTGCTTCGAGCACTTTGCAATAATCACATGAGCGGACATTAAATTATGTATTAAAGCGGGGCAAAAACAAAGTGTTACTGAGAGAGAAGTTATTTAAGTGAGTGGTTACAAAAATATAGGCAAAAAGCCTTTTTTCTCTCTTCGGTATTTTTTTAAATTCAAAGAAATAAAACGCGCATTAGCAAATATACTAGATTTTAGCTTTATTTCCTTTGAGGTTTTCAGGTCAAACACAAAAGCTGTATTTATAAACTTTACTAATTTTAACCTACATAACTGAACTAAGTTTAACTAAACACAACTCAACTTAACTTAACTTTTTTTAACTTAACTTATTTTAACTTAACTTATTTTAACTTAACTTAACTTAACTTAACTTAACGTAAATTAACTAACCGTAACTTAACTTAACTTAACTTAACATAACTTAACTTAATTTTAAGTAAACTTTAGCTTATCTTACCTTAACTTAACTTAACTTAACTTAACTTAACATAACTTAATATAACTTAATTTTAAGAAAACTTTAATTTAACTGCTTTAGTTTGCCATTAAATCATAGCAAATTTCGAACAATTTCTGTCAATTTTACTAAATATTTTTTCTAAGGAAATATAACTTACAACTTAGCAAATCTCAACAACCATTTGAGCTTGAATTTTGCACAATAAAAATGTGCTTCTTGCGTTCAGCACTACTTTAATTGCCGCCAAACGTCTCATAACATAGCCTTAGCACAAAAACCACACTTGATTGAATGCCAAATCACTTAACCCAGATTTGAGTCGAGTGCAGGCAATCAGCAAACAAAATTGCAAAAATAATAAAAACACAATGGCAGCGTAACAGAGGCATAAGAAAAATGGCGAAAAAGCATTGACAAACAGCATAAATGACAAATAGACGATATGAATCTTAATGACCAAAAACGCAATGACCGCAACGAAATTCCACGATTAGAGGCAGTGCAACACAGTGCAGCAAGGCGCGGCACAAAGAAATAAACAGTGAGGAGAAATAAAGAAAAAACGGGATGCGGGCATTAAAGGGCCAGCGCACGTTGCAGGCAACGCAGACGAGAGGATATGACAGTAATGTGCGCACAAAAAACAGCAGCAAAATAAAATCGAATATAAAGTAAAGTTTGAGTATGCAGCGGCAACCAAAACCAAAATGTGCTCAACAATGAAAAGCCGGCAGCAATAAGCAAGCGCTGGGGGAATGTTTGCGCCAAGAAGGCAAAGCCGAGCACGCACATGCATCAGTATTGGCCTGGATATGCTTGCGTCAAGGCAATATTGAGAAATGGCCAAATGTCGCGGAATATGAATGAAGCGCCGCGCATTTTAATATTTGGCAAGACAACAACAATAAACGCCAAAGATAATACATAATAACCAAGAAAATAGCGAAATTGCTGCCTGAAAGTAGGCTACGCTGCGCTTGCTGAGCAGAAATGGCGGCGCGTGGTGGACGGTTTGCCGCTTGCAACATAGTGCTAACAAAAGTGTGGCGCATAACTCGCATAAGAAACAGTGTTTCTATAGCTGTGTGTGTTTTTGTAGAAATCTGCGCTGAAGTTGTGCAAGAGGCGTGTCTGCTGGCAGCAGGCGCACTCAGTTTGTGTTGCATGCTGCTTATTAATTTCCTTTGGACAAGCGCCAAGGCAGCGCGTGCATATTTGCAACAACACACAAGCATCTGTACATATATATGTGTATGTGTGCGTGAATGCATATTATTTTTGTGGCAAATGAGGAATTGCCAATGGCATTAGAATGTTTCATTTTCGCCTAGATTGCCAACAATTGTTGCTGATGCACGCAAATAAATGAAATATTGTTGCAAGCCACTTGGCGGCTGTTTTGTGGTCTTTTATCATTGTAAGCATTGCCGTTGTTGTTGTTATGCCGATATGGCTGAAGCAACTTGTAGCTACAACTAACAATAACAGCAACAAAATTATGGCTTTCATAACTTGTTTAAGTGTGTTTTTGTGGCTGCAGCTTGGCTGCTGTGCTGCGTGCGGCACAGATACTGTGTTTGAACGAAATGCTGCGGTTATTTCAGGGTGCGGTAGTTGAGCATAGTATTATATGCGTTCATGCGGCGCTTTAAAATATGCCAGCAATGCTAATAAGCCGGCAAGGCGCTTGACTTATGTAAGTATGCCATAAATAAAAAAGATAATAAAGCTAAACGCTTGTCTTCAAAAAAGAGAAGAGATGTGCTTTAAAGAATTTTGTTTACAAAATGTAGCGAAAAGAAGAAAGAAATTGAACTTTTGGGGAAACTGAGCTATAGTGCACCTCACAGGTGTAGATTTTATAGCATAACATGGTGTTAAAGGAACTTTATTTTGACTTTCAGTGGTTAGTTTGCATGGCAGCTATATGCTATAGTGATCCGATCTGAACGTTTTCTTCACATATTATATCATAGTCTTGGATAATTAACTATGTTAAATTTCGAAAGGATATCTTATCAAATAAAAAAGTTTTCTGTACAAGAACATGCTATTGATCGTTCAGTTTGTATGGCAGCCGTATGTTGTAGTGATCCTATATAAATGTTTTCTGCAGAGATTGTACCGTAGACCTCGGTAACAAATTCTGTTAAATTTCGGCAGTATATCTTGCCAAATAAAAAAGTTTTCCATACAAGGTCATGATTTTGATCGTTTAGTTTGTATGGCAGCTATATGCTATAGCAGTCCGATCTAAATTTTTTCTTCTTTCAAAAATAATCCACGCAAAATTTTGAGAAGATATCTTGTAAAGCAAAAAAGTTTTCCTTAAGGATATGATTTTTATCATTCAGTTTGTATGACAGCTATATGCTATTATGAGCCGATATCGTCGGTTGCGACAAATGAGCGGTTTTATATAGAGAAAAAGACATGTGCAAAATTTCAGATCGATATCTCATAAATTTAGGGACTAGTTGGCGTATATGGTATACTGACTGTACAAGTATAATGCGGTAATTCCAATAGTAGCTAGGGCTTTATCAGCAGCCGAAAATTTTATTTTTGGAAACTTATTTTGTTTTTTTTATAAATAGACGAAGGTGACTTTATATTGAAAGTTGGAATGGTTCTGTGACGAAAAAATCCTCTGTTATATGCACCCTCTGTAGTTCTAGATGAAACAGTAATCATTTTGGTCAGCGCCGAAGATAAAATTAGTTAACTGCAGGCAAAAAAAAAGGTCTATATTACAATTTAATACTAAGTTACTACCACATTATGCACCAATATACTTCATATTTGAGTCTGGGAGTGCCAATTTAATCCTAAACTGCATACTACGTAATACAAACGACCTTACAAGCTGAAGTCAACACTAAAACACACCACAAACGCCAATTACTGTGATAAGCATGCTTGCGCGCTTATATTATCTCAACGGTGTGGAGTCTGCGCTTGCCTGGCTGACAGTCTGCTAATGACAGTTGATATGCATGTTTTGTATGAAGTCATCACGCACGTAGTACTGCCGACACACACACACATACTCACCACATATTAAAAAATAAATGAAAAGGCTGCTGATAGGTGCAATGCTGCCGCTGACAGTTATAAGGCACTCAGGCGCACAGCAAGGATAAAGCAATGGCAGTGAGAAAAAACAGCAGCAACAACAAAAGCACAGTTGTAAGGAAAATATGGGAAATCGAGTGCAACTAAAATGGCGGCGGCAGCAGCGTTGAAAATAGTACGTATGATAAGTGACTGTGCGCAAAAGTCGAAATACACAACAGTTATTGTGCCAGAGCGCGCTCTCATCAAGTGCAGTGCTTCCAGAACAACAACAATCATAATAAGAACTAGGCGCTACAACTTGTTGTTGGCTTTGCTGCTGCAGCAGTGACACAATGACAGTGGCAGTGGTGGCATGAAAGTGCGTTGGTTTGCTTTTGGTGGCCTAGGCAGATGGAAAAGGCAAACAGAAATAGAAAAAAAAAGCGAGTTCTAAAACATTGCTAATCTGCCGCTGACAATGCGTTTGCGTTTTCGTGCCACACATGCAAGTCACACGGAAATGGTTGTGTGCTGCACGAGAACATATTTGTGGCAAGTAAAGTGAAGTTAGATGAATTTGACTGCGTGGCAGCATTGTGTCTCTTGATAAATGTACTGGCGTTGGAGTTTGTATGAAAATTTGAACGAAATTCTTCGTTTAGTTATAAATGTGATTCAAGAATGACCTTGTTTCGGTTACATCTGCAAGCGGAAGGTAAAATTTTATGATGCATATTTGCATCATCATCTAGTAAATTGTAAAAAATAAAAGCTCAATTTCGATTTTTTTGATGATACGTAGTTTTGCATTTCAGCTGACAATGTACTATATATATTCCATAGATGTGTAAAAAATTATAAAATTTCATGATATTCACAAAGGTCTATGAACCCTTAAAGCATGAGAAAAGTCATTATAGATTTTTGTTTTGGCATAAAGAAGGCTTGAGAAACACATGTATGATTTATTTTTATACTGTCTTAGCTAGATTTTTTATATTTCAAAGTGGATATTAATCCTTAAAGCGTGGGAAAGTTTTATCCGGGTAATTGTATTCGGCATGAACAAGGCTTCAGAATTTTTCAGAAACAAATGTGAGATCACTCATTGTATTTTCATACCACCTTTGTTAAATTCGTCGATCTAAATTCATCTGTTTTATATTTTCGAGAATAACAAGTGGTTACTAACCCCTAAAGCGTGCTAAAGGTCATTCGGGATAATTGTATTGGGCATTAAAGCTTAAAATGGCTTGAGACACAAATGTATGCTCTCACATTGTATTTTTGTACCGTCTTGGTCATATTCAACTATATTCAATTGATGAGTCCTGTTCAGTATATCTTAACTTATAAAGAAGAAAGTCAAAAACTATGAAAAAGAAAGGGAAAAAGCAGAAGAAGTTACTGCTCACATTCTATAAAATTTTCGCAAATATGGTAAATTTATCATATTCGAAGCCAAAGGGGAAACTATCTTCTCTTATATTTAGTCCCAAGCGCTTCAAAGTATATATTAAGCAATCGAAAGCCACCTAGCATGAGAAAAAGTGCACTTGCTTGGCAATATATCTGAAAAAATTAAACGCTCAAAGCACAGAGCTAAACAATTATCATACATAAGCACACTTAAAGTTTTTCTGTTTCACTTTTTACTCTTTGAAACGAAACCGCGCAACAAATGAAGCTTAAGATTTCAAAAAATGAAACCAAAAAAAAATCAAAAATCTATAATTGCATATTAGCAATAACCCGCTAGCTGTTTGAACTCAACATTAATTATTTCCACCAAACGGTAATTAACATTAATTTTTTTCTACTTAAGTGAAACAAAAAGTTACATAATGCCGGCAACACAATAAGCACCACTCCCAGCAACTAAAAAAAAAAATCATAGACTCGTATAACAAAAAACTTAAGAAACTTGCATCAAAGCAAGTGGCTGCAGCAACTTAATTACATTCTCAAGTAGGCAGCAGCATTAAAGCGACCACCTAGACCCCTACAAGCAACGCAGCGCCTATAAATTACTCAACACTCCAAGCAGTTCCCAGTCCTTGAACTCACCATCGCCGCGTGTGTGGCAGCCCTTGCACCTTTTGCGCGCGCTATTCCCCTGTGTATTTGCATTGCTCATTGGCATGTGTGGCGCTGTGTGTGTCTGCACTTTACTATTGCAAATAAAGTTTAATTAAATGTTACTCATACGCCCTGTCATGCAGAAGTAAGTAAATGCAATCGCAAATATGCCGGCTGCTGTTGCTGCAGCGCTTACACTTGTACTTGTGGTTTGCTAGTTTGCGGCGGAAATATTTGCTTAGAGTGAAATATGTGGTAGCAGCAAGATTTATTTATGCATGCAACGGTATGCGTTCGTTATATATACACGTACATGTGTGTATGCTGGTTAGCACTTGCATGTAAATGCAGGCGTATGGCAAGCTTTGTGGCACATGTGGCAGCGAAAGTGAAAAGGTGTCTCTAATTATATAACCTTAATGTGGATTTTATGCAAATAGCAGCTGTCGAAGACACACACATACACATACCAAATGTTGCCACATTAGTATGTGCGAAAATGCAAATAACTTCGATTTTCAGTTATTTGTAGCCGCAACTTGGTAAACGTACATGCATTAGTACTATTTACACAGTGTTGAATTTATTAGCGCAGCTTACTTTGAGGCGCAGAGTGTGTTTCCCGTTTTTCTTTTAAATTTAATATAATGTTGTAATGTTTATTTGACTGTTAAGGAACACTTGTAAGACGATTTTATTTTCACTAAGGTTAGGGAATAGTAAATTGAAATTTACTCACACTCTTGTTATATAATTTCTTTAAACCACGTTGGCAACCCTTTTCCAAAAGAGAACACAGAAGCTGAATCCAACAAAATAGTGTCATATTGCTAAATTATTGTTAATATTGTTATGAAAACCATAGACATAAAGTTTAACCAATAGTATTAACCACATGAATTTTCTGGAAAGTTGGTAACCATACTCAAAAATTTTTGCATATGGCATTTCAAATCTTCTTCTTTTATAATGGCGTTCAAATACTTATACTTTAGCTTCAATCAACTTCATATCCACTAATGTAGCAGTATTCAATACTTAACCTTTTAAAAAATTCGTGCTAATTCTTTAAAACTTGGTAACCCTGAATAAGAAAAAATTTTCTATAGTAGTCTCAATAAAATTCCGATAAAATGTCGTTAAATGACATTAAAAATGTATAGGAAGAAATTTTTTTTCTGAAAAGGTGGCAACATTTTCCAAAATACTTTACTTATTCAAATAAATTTCTCAAAAGGGGTCTCACAGAAATTTTATTGATATGTTTTTTTTTTATAAAAAGGTGGCAACATTTTCCAAAATTGGTAGCTCCTGATTGTAAAAAAAATTTAAAAAGAGGTCTGATTGAACTTCCCAAAAGTTTTTGTTATGAAAAGGTGGCAACATTTTCCAAAGTAGGTAACTCATAATTGTAAAATAAAAATTTCTGAAAAGAGCATAGAACTTCCAATAATGCGTTGTAAAATAGTAAATAAAAAAGTAAAAAAGTTTAAAGGTGACAACATTTTTGAAAATATATAATTGTATTTGTAAGGTAACTTAAAAATTTTATGTCTTAAAAACGATGCTAAATAAATTAGTAGGTTTTTTAAAAAAGTGGCAACTTTACGCAATAATATTTGAGGTCGAAAAAATTTTTTAATAAACTAAATTAGATCTTTTCTTTTTAATCACAACATTTTAGCCTAGATAAGGGTTTTTACAGAAATACTTTAATTATGGTAACTCTGCATAAAAAAGTTGTCTTTTTGATCTTCTCATAATCTATTGTAAAATGTACGATATAAAATTTATTAATATTTCAAAAATAAATTGTGAAAAGGTGGCAACATTATACATATTTGCTGAAAGTTTCGTTAGATACCTTGCTAAATATAATAAACTAATATTATTAATTTATGAATATATCAAAATATTTTTGAAAAGATGGCAACATTTTCCATATTTTGTAATACATAAAAGTTTCATTAAATAGCTTACTAAATATAATAACTTAATTTAAAAATAACTAAAAGAAACGATATCAAAACTAAGTAAATATACAATTCTTTTGTCTATTTAATTTCCCATTTTTTACTTTTGAATGCAAGTTTTTATATAAGTTGAACTTTTTTAAAACATTTTATTAAAAAGTAGCAACTTTGTTTAGTAAATATTTAATGTGAAAAATATTTTTCTTATATTTTATTTCCAATTTCTGTTTTTGAATCAAATTTTTTATATAATTTAAAAGTTATTCGAAAAATTTTTTGAACAAGTATCCATGTGTTGCCAAACAATTAAAAAAAATTATAAATTGTTAAAAAATTTGACTTATCCCCTTTTCTCTACTTGTATCACAATATCTTATAGTGTTTAAAGTTGTATACTTTAAAATAAAAGTTTAGTTTTTTAACAAATTGGCAACTCTCTTTGGTAATTTATTCTTTTAAAGTTAACTATATTTTTATATTTTCTTTTTCACATATAACTAATTACGTGAATTCAAGTAATTTGCAAATTTAATTTTTTTTTGGTGTAGCAGCACTAAATTTACAACTAAAGCGCAAAGTATTTCTTATTATTCTCGTTTAGGTACTTTCATTAAAATATCATATACTGTTTATTGGTAATTATCTTATAATAAAAATCATGTTTTATTACAAGATGGCAACGCTTTTTAATGCGAATTTAGTATGAAAGCATTTTTATTTTAGCTTTTTTTAATATAACTTAACTGATAAGTAAGAGTTATTTTATATATATATTTTTTAGTTTTTTTTCTGCGAGTGGCAACCCTGCATATTTAACCCTAAGCAAAAAATATTTTTACTTACGCTAGTTATACTACTTGTATTAAAATATAATGTAGTATTAAATACTGCATATTATAATTTTTTCCTAAGGTTAGCAACTCTGTTCTTTTCCCTCAAAAGAAACGTAATTACTTTGGCTTAAAAATACACTAATTATTATTTTTTTATTAAATTTAAGTTTCCCAGTCTCAAGTTATCCACCTACCGCTCATAAATTTGACTTAGCGACAGCCAAACGACTCACTGCCCATAATCGATGCGTCAGTGGTTATGTGTTGCGCTGTTGAACGCACGTGAAATCCCCAAGCTTCCAATATAGGCGCATTCGTAATGCCAACTGTCACTCAACGATAGCAAACTGTTGGCCAAGTTGAGCAGATAATGCATTAGCATAATATCGCCAACGCCAACTAAATATGCGCCAATGCATACACGAGTGTACGCAAGGTATACCGAGCGTCTGAGTGACACATGTGTGTGTGTGTGTGTGTATATGTGCTTATGCCTGATTTTGTATTCGCTAGTATAATTTGATTCAATTAAGCGTGCGTTACGATGTAATTATAGCAATGCGAGTAACTGTCACAGCAGATGCAATGCACAAAACAACAATAATTATAATAATAACAGCAACAACAATGTATAGTATGTGCCATTGAGCATGGCCAACAGCAAGGCATCATCATATTATGCCACTAGTGAGATCATTATGCGCATATGAAGTTGGTTATGATTATCAGCCATAACAACAACAACAGCACACAAACAAAAGCAACAACAACAGAAAGTCACAGCGCCAGCGTCTGCTTGCAGATTGTATTGATTTCGTTAAAATGCTTTTGCGGTTATTCAATGGCGCCGCGCCCTGGCATGTCTGTTGCACACGTACGACCGTTTGGGTGTAATACGTGTATATGTATTGGTTAGTTTTTTCATCTGTTGCATATCTACATAATTTGCATTAACATTGTGGCAGCTGTCATTAGCGCGCGCTCGCATATTTGTGCGTCTGTGTGCGTGCATGTTGAGTGGCAAATCGTTGCGTCTGAAATGCTAATGCGCGTTGCATGGGGAGTTGCAGTAAATCTGTGTTTGTATTCACTTATTATTTGTGCACATGCCATTAAGTTATTAATTAATCGCATTTCTATGAGGTTAGCTGAGGTTAAGCGGCTGCAGATATGCGAGTGGGAGATTAAGTGGGCATGAGGCAAATTGAGTGAGAAGGATTTTTATGAGGATTATTTTCAACAAAAGTGGTTAAGAGTTGGGAAACCAAAAAAAAAAAAAAAATAGCAATAATAATAATGAACGACATTTTGCCGAATTCCTAAAGAAGAAGAATTAAGCATTTTTCAAAGTTGAAATTTTGAATTAAATCATGATTTTTTGGAGCCGCAATTACAAAAAAGATATGTATAAATTTTAAAAATATTTATTATCTCTTCACAGCGCTCACATAGGCGGAATAAACATTTGCAGTGAGAACATAAATGCTGTATATAAATTTATATTCTCTCGAAACCCACTGAATACTGAACATATAAAACTACAAGCGCCCTATTAGCTTAGATTGCATCAATGATTCTGCACAGCAAATGCAAAAACAACAAAAACAGGAAAAAATTTAAGTTCGGTTGCGTCAAGGTTTTAATACCTTTCACAAACGCATTTCTTATAGCATAAAAAGGTATAAACTTATCTTCATCTTGATTTTGAGTGGTCAGTTTGTATGGCAGCTATACGTATATGCTACAGTAATCAAATCTAAACAATAGATTCGGAAAGTATTTTTCTAATCAAAATTATAATATCTGCCAAATTTCGTGAGGATATCTCGTCAAATAAAACAGTTTTCTATACAAGGACTTCACTTTGATCGGCCAGTTTGTATGGCAGCTATACGCTATAGTGGTCAGATCTGAACCATTTCTTCAGAAATTGTAGTGATGCCTAAGAAAATAATGTATGCCGAATTTCGTGAAGATAGCTTGTCAAATAAAAAAGTTTTTCATTCAAGGCTTTGATTTTGATTGGTCAGTTTATATGGCAGCCATTTGTTATAGTGATCTGATCTAAATAATTTGTTTAGTAATTGTAGTGTTCTGTTAGGCAACAATCTACACCAAAAACCATGAAGATATCTCAAAAAATTAATAACTTTTAAATGCAAGGGCTTTCGTTCCATCAGTTTGTATGACAGCTATATGCTATAGTTGTCTGACAATAGCAATTTCTTCGGAGATTTTTCACTTGTGGAAATAACCCATGCCACAATTCCTGAGAATATCTCGTGAAATGGAAAAGTTTTGAAGAGTAAAGTAGCTTGTTATAAGGATTTCCAAAGTTTTTTCTGGGTGTTACAAAATTTGTGGTAAACTTAATCTATCACATTCAGAGTATAACAATGCTAAACATGAGAGAGAATACAAAATCACTTATGCGTACATATATGTATACCTAAAACATTACTTGAAAAAAATCGCTTATTTACGTTACGCGCCGCTGCAATGACAGTCGTTTGTTGTGCGCGCTTGGCGGCTTGGCGACATGACACACCCACCATTTGCCGCTAATCGCAATAAATCAATCAAATTCACAATACTTGGACGGCAGCCAAAGTGATAGCACCCAAAGTACATACATACATACATACTTGAGTCGGCATGTATGTGTGTGTACAACAATAGGCATGGATATGTTGTATCAGCGGATATGTGGGGTTGTGCTTGCGTAAATACCTAGGCTAGATTGGCAAACAGACCAGCGGAGAACACAAAATAGACAGATTGATGATCAGCCACAAAGAGGCAAAACAACAACGACTTAGAATAGGATGTATAGCTAGATAACTGGAATTGGTTGAATTATATGTAGGAAAGTTCACAAATAGTGCGGATATGTGGTTGTGTTGTTGGTTTTTCACTGGGCCAAATAGAACTTCTTATTGACCGCCTGTTCATCCGGAACAAATTTATGATGCACCACGAATATCGACAACAAAAAAAAAAGAGTTTTACCTTGATTTTTGAGCGGCCTTGGCGTTTTTTTTGTTTTTTTTTGGGATTCTGCTCGTGTTTGTTGATCCATTTCGATGTTTGTTTACTTTTTTGCATATCAAACACATAAATCCAGGTATCATCGCCAGTTATAATGCTTACCATGATTGGAATTTTCACGATCAAGTATGTCCAATGAGACCTTTTTACTGTACACTTTTTGAAAAAAATTCAGCTTTATCCTGAGGAGTTGAGCAGGAACGCGTTTCATACTCAAAATATCCACTAAGATCATTCAAACGGACTAGCGAGGTATATTGAGCGCTCTTTTCTAATATTATCATCAGTTGAAGGGGAGGCAGATCTTCCAGAACAAGGCATGTCTTTGACGATCTCTCGACCGTCTTTAAAGGCTTGGTACCACTCGAAGGCCTGTGTTTTTCAAACCGTAACGGTTCCACAAATAAAATTTTGTTAGAAATACAAGACAAATTCTTTTGCTTGCTTATTTGAATGAAATTGTTCCAGCCAGTTTGTCTATTGGACCTGAGAACGTGAAAATACCCACCAGCAGTCAATAAGTAATGCGACATCTAACAGCCACAGCAAAGAATTTAGGGCTAAAGATAAAAAGTCTCGTCTTAAAAATTAAATTTGGAATGACATTGAAGTTCAATAATTCTTTTAAATTTTTAATGAGGTTCCTAGCTTTTTAATTACTATTAATTTTATTAAATTCTACTACTACCTGAGCACTAAGCATGAAATTTGTTACAAAGAAGAGTTCAGACACTAAATAAACAGCTATTGAGTTCTTAAATCCTTGGTAATATGAGGAAATCCTGCGAATAAATTCAAATTGTTTTGATTTTTAACTCCAAAAAAAAGCGGCACGAAACAACACACATAAAAGCAAAACTAACCAATATATATTGTATATATATATATATATACATATGATAACCTATGGCAAACAATCATATGAATGAGTCACTGTGTGTGTTTTGAAAAGTCTCGCCATGCGTTGAGCATTCCTGCCATTTGCTATTGTTTTTTAACAATTTACTTTTCTAAATACCAGACAGACAGGGTAGCCGCCCAGGCGTCACCACAGCGCGTCTGCTTAGTTTTTTCTAATGCAAAATCGTTGTTTTGTACTTTTTGTAATTACGCCTATATATAACTATATAAGTGTGCACTTGCCTAGCATTTGGCTGCCCTTTCATGTGAACGCTTGTCTGCCGACCAGCCGGCTGGCCAGTTGGTCAAGTTTAGCCGGCCTCACTGGGCGCATTGTTGGTCGGCAATAAAAAAAAATTGAATAAATCGTATTAGAGCGTGTTTTTGTTGTTGTTGTGCGGCAGTTAGTTGATTTTACTTTTGTTATTGTTATTTGTATTGTTTCCCTCGCCTGGTTAGTTGCCTAAAAAATATTTATTTGCAAATAAATTTGCCAAAAAGTTTGGTCGGCTTTATGCGCCCAGTGAGAGTACATAGAGATGAGAGCACATACAGCTACAACTGCTGTTGGATAGAAGTGTGTGTGGTTGTGTCTCTATGCATGCGCCTATGCGTATGCTTTTATTTTTTATTTTTTATTTTTTTTGGTGTGCTTAATATTCATTTAACGCCAGCCGGGGGATTTGGTGATTTTCAACTGCCAAATGCCAATTGTGAGTGCCGCCTCACACGGTTTGATGATTTCGTAAAAAATAAATGCAGATTTTTGAAATGGAAATTCTTTAACTAAATTTGGCGATTTTTTTTTAAATTTTTTCAGTGTTTGCTGTTCACTGTTTATTTGTAAATATTTGTGTGTTTATATATGCATGCGATTGCTTGTTAGTGATTTTAATTTAAATTGGAAAAATAATTTGTCAGTTTAAAATTGAAATTTTTGGGCTTTAAGCGAATTTCAGCAGCAATTATTTATTGATGAAATAACTGTGAATGTTGAATTTTTGCAAATTCCATTTTTATTGAAAATATTTCGGCTTTTTTAAGCTTAGTAAAATGTTACGCTATGCATTTTTCTATGTATTAACGAAATGCAAAGCTCAAGGCTCTCGACTAACTGGGACCCGGGAGAAGTACCGCCATCTAAATAAGCTATATGCTTTAGAGTTCCCATCTGGACGACTTTTTCGGAGATTTAACAGTTGTCTTGAATAATAACCCATGCATAATTTCGTAAAGATATATCTTAAAATGATTCCATACAAGTACTTGATTCCGATCGTTTAGCTTGTATGATAGCTAAATGCTATAGTAGTCCGATCTGAATTTTTTTTTTTACATTGAACCATTTTCTTATGCAATGATGATGATTTTCCTAAAGATAACTCTTCAAATTTTGAGGTTTGATTTTGATAGATCAGTTTGTATGACAGTTATATGATATAGTAATCCAATATCGTCCGTTCCGCTAAATGAGTAGCTTCTTGATGAGTAAAGTACGAGTGCAAGACTTCTAATCGATATCTAGAAAATTGAGGGTAATTGGACATTGCTAGACGAACTCAGCTTTCCTACAAATGTCGCCAACAGAGTAATCAACGAGTTCCTGGCGATTGCTGTAATAATATTTTTGTGGATTACAAAATTAATCAAGCTCTAGATCTTCTCAAGGTCGTTACGTATTCTTGAATTTCATTTCATAGGAAACAGTGGTAAGAATAGGTGTCTAACCATCGGCAACTATATTACGGTATGCTCTTAAAACTAATAGTGAATTCTTCTACTCTGACAGTTTAAGAAAACACAAACTATTTCCCATACATATCTTCCAACATTTTCTAGCCATTTGCTCAATTTTCCACTTTAACTAAGTAAAATCTAAATTGTTGCAATAAAATTTACGCTGACCATTTGCCAGCGAGTGCTGAAGTACAGACTCATTTATTTTTTAAACGACCACTACACACATTCTCATACACTATCTCCAAATTGCTGACTGTTTGCGCAAGTTTTATGTATTTTCGCCGTCTTTATGAGCCACGCGACTATTGCGCCTATAAAGTGTATCCTTGGTGGCTACTTAGGCTGTCGAAGTGCGCGCAGCTGCGGTCGCTTTGTGGGCGCGTAAAAGTTTATACCCCGGCAAGGCACAACTAAAGCTTCGGCAGTACTTATAGCGTACTTAAGTTTGCATTTAATTTTTTTTATGCTTCAATTTGCTTGCAAGCAGTTTGACGCAAAAAACTGCTCCCGGTTGCTTTGGCGAATAAACAGGGTCGCTTTTCTTATTAAAGCACGCCGTGTAGTGGTAGCCGCACTGCTTTGCTGACCTCACTTCATTTCATTTCTAAGCAACGCAAGAGTCTTCAGGCCGCATTTACTTCGCCTTGCTCACTGCTCACATTCGTCATTTTCATTTTCATCATCATAATCATCTGTGTTGCGGTTGACTTTGAATTCAACTAGCGCGGCGCACACATTGCCCCGCCACTCCATTGTATGTAGTTATTTTTGGTTAACCCGCCAGTCGTCAGTAATTGCTGCAGCGCCAGCAGTTGGTGAGTGACTATTGCAATGTGGCAGTTAGAAAGTTTTGCGTTTTCGTAACTCTCACTGCCAAACTTCGGCCTGTTTTCACTCATTTAGTCGGCTTTTATACAGCTCTCAGCAGATTTGTTTCATTAAGTTCGGTTTTTGCTGTCTTTTGTTTTCAGTTTGTTTGGTTAAAATGTTGTGTGTTTTTGCTTTTGTTGCATGCCGGTTGCGTATTTGCTTTTCTGTCTAATTTCGTTTGTTATTTACTTTAATGAGTGGGCGATTTTTTCATTTTTCTTTTTTTTTCATAAAAGTGGTTTTTGTCTATAATGTTCGCTAAATATTACAGTTAGTTTAATGGTTCGGTAATGTGGCTTGCGTAGGATAGGGTCTGGTGCAGAGCGCTAATTAAGCGTACAGTGAGAGAAAGGAATATGTCACATAGACTATAATTAAAGAATGGAAACATGTAAAGAGAACAGAGCATTACGTAGTCCAATGCCTATAGTGTCTCCAGGGGATGACAGGACCCTTAATAGAGTAAAGAAGAATTTCATTTCCCTAGAATAAGTAATTGTCTATAATGTCTCCAGGCGATGACAGAAACTTTAAAAGATTAAAAGAGAGCTTTATTTCCCTAGATTAAAATCTTTTTCTCAGATATATGTAATGTATTATAGTGGGTTGTCTACAAGAGGGATAGGAAACAAGAAGCGAGAGAGAAAGAAGAGAAGTAGCGTTAGAAAGAGATGGAGAGAATAATGAAGAGACCGGGAACAGAATGAGAGAAAAATATAGTTAGATAGATGGTTAAAGAGAGTTAGAAAGCGTTAGAGGAGGGAAACACGGGAGAGGCGGGTGGTAAGAGAAGCTGGGAGAGAAACAAAAAAGAGAGAGTTAGCGTTAGAGAGATGTGGAGATATTATTTAAGAGAAAGAGCAAGAGAGAAAAATTGAAAAATAGATAGAAGAATAGAGGATAGTACCACGATTGGAAGAGAGAGCCCTGAGAAAGCATTGAAAGGTAGGTAACTATAGAGGGAAAGGGCGACGAGAAAATGAGAAAGATGGAATAGAGAGCGCAGAGGGAGGCATCGAGCAATAGAAAACTATAGAGGAAGAAGGAGACATATGAGAGAATATAAAAAATTTTGAGTAGCAAAGAGAAAGAAAGTGATAGGTAGATAATTATAGAGAGAAAGGGTGACGTAGAAGAGAGTACAGCAAAATTTAGATAAAGCCATGCAGAGAACACTAAGAGAGAAAGAGAATGCGCATAGAAAAATAGCAATAGAAGTAAAATTTGATATAGGAGAGAGTACAAAAAATTATAGAAGGAGATGGAGACATAGGAGAGAGTGAAAAAAATCTTGGGAAAAGGGTTAGTAATATTTAGTCGAACTCACATAGTTTTAACTTGGCTGGTCCTCTCTGAGATCGGTAAATTGAGGTTATTGAGAGAATACAAGTTTAGTGAGAGTAGAGAGGTGAATGGCGTTGAAGAAAAACGTTAGTTTAAAGAGCCAAATTATTCCTAAAATGATCAGTATACTGATGTTTCCATGACTAATAGTTTGATTCAAAGCGAGTAGAAGAAAGCGCTTCAGTTTATACAGTAAGTGACCTCAAAGAGATCGGCATTATGATGAAAAAGAAATGATAAATAAAGATTATTCGTGACATATTTTTGAGAGAGAAAGCTATTCTCGATATATTTTCGATTTGGTTAGTGAGAGGCCTACAAGTAATACCCAATTCGTCAAACACAAAAGAAAAATATGCTCAGCTATCCAAACTGTCAATAAAGCATTAGTTGATTAATTCTCTAGCCTAAAAGAAAAACTATATTTGGTTTTTGAAAATTCCCAACTCCCAAATGCCTTTGAGGCTTTTCAACCGAAATAAAGGAGTAAATGTACACTTGCTATACTCTCACGCCTGCCTCAGAGCTGCATGCATTTTAAATGCCTTTTGGTTTGGCAACCGAAAACAATTGCGCCAAGCTATATGCTTTTTAATCAATTGCATACAATTTCACTTCTAAAAGGATAAGGTCACTTATATTCTTTTACGGCAGGCCAGTATTTTTATAGGCACATTTCAGTTATTTGCAGGAGCACAGCGAAAAAATTTTTGCAAAACGCCTGAGTCTCCACTAACGAATCTAAAATGCAATGCCGAAAAAAAAAAAATTAGAGAGCAAATAAAGAATTCACAGCAAAGCAAACATAAGTCTACATACATATATATGTATATACAGAAATATTTATGTACGAACAAGTAGGTATTGGCAAGTGAGCTGTAACATAAAAATGCGCAACTAAAGCGCGTAAAGCGGCCAATGATAGCGATGCTGCAAGCGCGACTGCCGAAAAATGCACAGAGAAAGAATTTGCACAAAATTCGAAATAAAAGCATGTTGTATCAATAAACAAAAAATTAACAGCGCAAATAAATGCAAAACCAGAATTTAGAATGCAATAAAAAAGGCAATGCGCAAATTGAAAGCGAAATAAAAAAGAGTTTACCGAAACAATTGCCATTTCCGTTGGCTAAACACATTTCATAGCAGCTTTCACATGCCGTTATTGGCTTACAGCGTCTCCCATTGTTGAAATAGCCAACGGGCAGCGGTAACAAAGAGCAGTCGTTGTTTGTGTGTGTGTATGTGCATTGCATTGTGTAACTAACACACATACAGCGGCTGCAGCACACTCACTCATGCATAACAAAGCAAATCAGTAGTTTTCATTAGAAATTCGCACATTTTTGTTGCCAATTGAATGGAAATATTTATTTGGTGGCAATGCGAGAGAATTTAATGTTTTAGATTTTTATATTTATGTCGAATTTTTACAGTATAATTTGAAATTTTTAGTAAAATACTCAGCCAAGAGCTCTCACTTCAGCGAAATAACCGAAATGAGAGAGAATAAAAAGCCAAAATTGCATTATTAGGCGAAAAAATTTAGTTTTGCTACACTATTTTAGCAACATGTTGAAGCAACATAGGCGCTTGAATATCCTATTTGTGATATTTTTTTCTAATATTTTTAGCATTTTTTTGGGCATGCTTAATTTTCTTAGCAGCATTTTGTTTGCAACATTATCTCAGCAACATATTGCTATGATTTTTTATATAGAAAATACGTAGTATACATACTGTTGTAAAATCGAAATGTGCCTAGGAACATGTGTCTAAAGAGAGTTGTGTTTATAAGCATACGTTGCATGCTCTTGCAGCAATATTTACAGTCATGTTAAAAATATTTTTATTTTTTTTATATTAATAAATAATTATTGATCGTAGTAAAGTATGTATAGCCACATTTTGTTTGCAAGAACTTATATTTAAAAAACGGCTTTCAAGTATATTGAATTTTGGATATCAACATTTTTTAGCAACAATTTTTCAGGGAACTGTTGCTAGGATTTTAATCTTATACATAATAGTAATATTTTCTTACTTGCAATTATTAAGCGACTTTCGAGTATATTAAGTTTTTTTGCAACATTATTTCGGCAACATGTTGCTATGATTCAAAAATGTGTTAACTAGTTTATTATTTAGTATATTTAATAAAAGATTTTCAGGTATATTGAATTTGGCTTAGCAACATTTTTTTAGCAAAAATTTTTAGCAACATTGTGCATTGGTTATATTTTATTGGCGACTTTCGGGTATATTAAATTTTCTTTACAACATTATTTCTGCAACATTTTGCTATGCTTAAAAAAATGTGCGCTAAATACTTCCCTACTTTCAATTATTAAAAAGCTTTCAAGTGTATTCAAATTTGTTTAGCAACATTTTGTTTGCCACATAATTTCGCAGCATGTTGCTATGATATAAGAAGTGTGTGTTATACATTTCTTACTTATAATTAATACACGAATTTGTAGTATATTAAATTTTGCTAAGCAACATTTTATAGCAACAATTTTTCAGAAACATGTTGTTATGATTTAATGATATTTTAATAATATTTTTCACGACTTATTGCTTAGCAACATTTTGCTTGCAACATTATTTCAACAACAAGTTTCTGGGATTTTTTTCATGCCACATACCTCAAGCATTTCTAATATTCCAAGGTTAGCTAATAACAACAACAAAATTACTACAAGCATTGCAACACCTTCAGTTAACGCCTTCACTGGCATAGTATCAACGCTTAGCTATTTGCATAACATTACCCAGCTTAATGCCAGTTAGTTTTCACAATAGAAAAACTACACTCAAAATATAAAGTTTGTGAAGAGTTGAGCTGGGATTTAGGCACAACAACTAACAAAATAAAAAAATATACATTGGTGAGTTCTCAAAAAGCCGGCTAAGTGTGATTTGCATGCGATTTGTATGTGTATAGTACACAGAGAGCACTTTTTACACCTTACACATATTATTGTTTATATGTTTATGTGTTAAGTTGAAGTGAGATTTGCTTGCCGTGTAGTTATTTTAATATAAACTGCACATGAGTGCCACTAACAGTGGCCTAACAACACCAGCACGAGTGACAACATCTCAAATGGAGAGGTTAAGGCAGCGTTGTTTGTCTCTTTTATTTTTGTGGAGCTTAGACAGATTTGTATACACACATGAGCAGGCCGAAAAAGTAACAAATTTTTGTGCTACAAAAGAGAGGAGCAGCAGAGAAAGCGACTACCTTTTTACATAAACGAGTATCGTTGGCATTTGCGTTGACAAATGAGAACTTTTACAGCTGACAGCTCGGATACAGCCACACAAGGCGCACAACACACTAGCTGACGCACGGCACTAACAGCAGCGACAAGATGACAGCAAACGTACAATAGCATAGAGTGGCCTGGCATAGAGGCGCTTGTCAAGCGCGCTCTTTGCCCACACGTCGCTTGAGCGCTGACAGCCACTTTTAAGCCTGCACTTTTCGGCAACTGCACTTTTGTTATGTTGTTGTGCAACAAAAAATATTTTGTTTTTTTTCGTGTGGTTGTTGTTTTTGCCTATATCATTGCAACTGCAAGCACTTTCATTACTTGGTGGGGGTATAAATGTTTTTGACTACCAGTGTGCGTATGTGAGTATGACTGTGTGTGTGTCAACTAGTTTGCTAGCCACTCAGCTCCGCAGCGCATACACCTGCACACATGCTGTGGTGTGGCATGTCAATGTCAACACCTGCTGACACCACCACCACTAGCAACAACTTATAAGCAATAAAGCAAAAATGTGTGTGTACATGTGTTTGTGTGCGTTATCCTTTTGTTCGGCTGGATCATCGCTTTCAACGCAGCATATTTCCATTACATTTGCTTTATTGTTACCTCAAGCCCGGCTGGCAGTTTTCTGCTTATGCGCCTGATGCGTTGAAATGAAAAAGTGGCATATTGCCTACACAGACACATCTACACTAGCAAAATATACATTATTACGCCCACTAATACCACAATGTCCGTCTGTAATCGCATGTCTGCTATGCACTCTTACCTGTACCTGCGTTGACTGATTTGGATTATTTTTGCCAACAACCTGTCAAGCAGCTATTGCTGCAGCTACGGCTTTGATATTTGCTCCATCATCAGCTGCAAAAGCTATTATCAAACAAAAGCTGCTGTTGCGATGATTTAGAGTCTTTCATTTGCAATTTTGCTGTTTGTTGTTGCTCAGATGTGCCTCAACATGGCTGGGATGTGCTGTGCTTTGCAGTTTGCCGCCATCAACAGAGGTACATTTTAGTTGCAGTGGCAATTGTGTTGGTGGTGGCAGTCACAATTCGCATTGATGGATCAGCAACAGATTTTTGTGCATAACCTTGAGTCAACATGCAAATTGTCGATTGCCTAATACGCAGGGGAAAACTGACTTGTGGTTTGGTGCCAAAAAATTTGTATAGTAGATGCCACAAGCACAGTTGTTGCAGCCATAGAAGCTCTATCAAATCGTAGAAGCAGCTTTTGTAAAAGGTATTACGCTTAAGCGCTGCAACCAAAGCCTAGGCTACCACAAAGTCGGTAGGTTGGTAGAATTGCTATCTGAATCCAAAAAGACCACTGTGGCATACCAGGACTAAAGTCCCTTTCTGAACCATTTTTTTTGATGACTTTCATTACTGCAAATAGTTGTATCCGTGCAACCTCCGATACGTCGTCGCCTCGAACGATAGTTAGCGCAAAAAGGAGCTTCTATGTATTCTTAACTCTACAAAGTCTGTATTTAAAAAAATCAATTAATTTTTCTTGCGCATGCAGTCCAGAGATACTCTTTGAATAAACTTTTTATAAACCACATTTGTTTTTCAAAAACTAACCAAATACAGTGCTCTATATGCTTTGTCAGTGAGTAAAGGGATTCCTAAGCACGTAGCATGGTGAGGTTGGAAAGACTCGCGCTTCAATCACCAATATTTCTTCCTTAAAATACAAACAATATTTGATATTTGAGCTTATATATCAGCGTCACAGAATTCTGCCGAGTTGACAGTCCTTGACAGGATAAAAAGCAGCTTTTGACAATGCTGTCGAAATCGAAATTGACAAAATGAGATTCGATCAAGTCATGAGTATCATTTGTCAAGGATCTTCTCTAATATATGACGTATTGTGAAAATTTTCTCTATCGTGGATTTATCTGGTCTAAGTTACTACTAATAAGGTCCTATTAGTTTATTTTGAAAAGGCTTTAGTTATTCATACAATACTGTCGAAAGAACCTGATATGCAATATTAAAAATGCTGATCCCGCGATAATAAGCGTAGACTGCGGGCTCTGCCTTCTTGTGTAAAAGTCAGAGTACACTCATATTCCAATTTTTGGATCTGTATTCATTCGAAGACAGCATGCTTAGCAGCTGGAACGTAGACTTATCCAGCTTCTTGCCTCCAACTTTAAACGGCTTAGCTGGTAATTCATCAGCGACTGGAGCTTAGTTGTTTTTAAGCTGCCTGTTGTCACTGTGGATCGTTAGTGCGCGATGTTCTTCTTTATCCAGTAAATGTGTTAATTGGATTCAAGTTTTAAGGAAATAATTTAAATTCTCCACTAAACGATAGCGCTTCCTATACCCATGAAATCAAACAAATACTTCACAGCGCAAGTAAATATCGCTTCCGAGCTTGTTTGAAGTTGATCAACAAAAAATTTAAATTGAGTACTCAAATCATCAATAATTCACTTCTCACTATTTACTTCAACTTAAGCTTCAAGCGTGTTCTCCTGTTTATTAAAAAAAATATCCCCTTCATCAAGCACTTACCCATTTGCGCCCACAGGCGCATTCGTTCTTCTACAAAATTACCTACTCACTCATTCAGCATTTATATTTGCTGTCAATTGAAATGAAATTTCATTTCCTTACACCGACAATGAGTTGAGTTGTAGTCAATAAAAATCGAAAAAGCAATACAAAAGCAGCAAATACAATATATTTGCTACGATATTAAAGGAAAAAAAGCAGGAAAATCGTTCTTACTCATGACCAATGTCGAAAATGCAATCAAATAGAATTGTTGTACGGTTCATGCTGCTATTGTTGCATGAAATGAAATTAATATCGATTTTTAATTTAAAATCTCAACTGGTTAGAGACTAACAGTGGAGGGCAGCAAGTAGGCACACAGGCGTATAAGTGACTTTTTGGCAGGCCAGCAATTGTTTTGTTAGTATGTGTGCCTGTGTGCGCATATGTGCTCAAGGGTATTTGATAATAGTTATTGCTGCACATATAAGCACACACATGCTCATATGTGTATATACATATATACATACAAGTATTCAGTCATTTGCTTGGATAGGCAGCCAATTCTAATTGTGCATTTGCTCTTGACAGTGAAATGATGTGAGAAATTAGTGTGGCCGTTTGCTGGGGCTGAGGTTGCCATTGAGGTTGAGTAAGCTGCTTTTGTTTAAAAATTTATGCAATTGAATGTTGTTAAATAATTATGACTGGTCGTAGTGTTTGACAAAGAAAATGCATTTGGATAAGTATTTTTTAGAATTTAAGTAGTATAGTATGGTATAGTATTGTGTAGTATAGTATAGTATAGTATAGTATAGCATAGTATAGTATAGTATAGTATAGTATAGTATAGTATATTATAGTATAGCATAGTACAGCATAGCATAGTATATATAGTCCTCCGAAGTACTGGCCTTTAGCAAAGACAATCTCACTGCAATTATAGGTGTTCGGAATGCATGGTCGCGTAGTTTTACAAGCGGTGCGGTTATATACTCTGTTCGACCACATCTAATAAGCGCCTAAAAGTATACAAAGTCACTTTTTTTTTTTTATACACAATTCTGTAAAAGTTTGCCAATAGCCAATTTTTCGCTCAGGATTTTCTTCATATCGAAAACACACGTCTTTTAATACAAAAATTTTCATTTCTCTAACAAATTATGAACAACAACCTTTGGTCTCGACATGTAAGCTAAAAAAACATACTTCAAATACGCACATATTGACAGAGTGTGACTAAAAATTTGCTAAAGCGTTGCTACTATCAAATAGTTTGGCTCCCTTTGTTATGCTGCTGTCAACACAAACTTTAACTAATTACACTTTTTTGCTTCATTTTTAGCAAAGTAAAGACTATAAAAAATAATTACATCTAAAAAAAAAAAATATATTACAAAAAAAAAAGAAATTTTCCTCAAAAAAAATATTAAGAATAAATTTTCCCTTGAAAAAAAAAAAAATTAACTCCAAAGCAACTATTTTCAGCAAGCTAAATTCTGATAATAACATAAAACGCCGCAGCACCTTGCTCAATCCACAATTTTTATTGCGTTTTTCAAAAAAAGCCTTATCTCTCAAGTGTAAATATAAGCATGACACTGCTGCCTGGTCAGCTGCTCGACTGCGCTTTTATGCCGTGCAGTTTTTTTTACTTTCATTTTTGCTTTCTAACTTCATTCCTTCTATACACTGGCGCTGTTCATTTGCAGTCGTAAGCCTAAGCAAGAGAAGCATAATAGCAGTATCACGCTTCTCACTGTCTTACTGCCTGGCAGCTGCAGTGGTGCGCCGTTTGTAAGCAGCAAGTAAATATAAATTGTCCAAGTGTGACTTGTGTTGGGAATTCGTAGCAGAAAGCAATTCAAATGCTTGCCCTGTAGGCCTCAGTTGCGTTACGCTTTCTCAGTTGACTACATTTTATTTATTTTTTTCTTTTTTTTCAATATAATTTTTCTGTTTTGTCTTCGACATGCAACTCCTCGTCAGCTCACTGTGGACTTCATTATCACGTCAGTCAGCAGGCGGCGCTTGCATTGAGTTGTATGTAAACAAGTGCCCCTCAGCTGCCTGCCAACTTTGTTGCATACAGCAGTCCTCACCTCAACTCTATGCAACAGTGTGCCCTCAAAATTGTCTGCGCGCAACAACTCTGTTTTGCAATTTTTCATTTTGCTTGCTGCTGTTATTCGTCATGTGCCACTTCATGCCACAGCTTAACCTATGACAGATTGCTGAGTAGAGTTTAGTATGTTTAGTTTATATATAAGTGTATGTGTTGAAGGGAAATTATATAAATATGCCATGTGACCCCTTACAATTTCACTTACAACATTTACTCCAACCTGTTTTTTTTTTTGCCATTTTATTTGCCTCCAGACACTACTTTCCACATCATACACAATTAAAAATTCTTTTGATTCTATATGAAGTGTGTACACTACTCATTGCACTGCACTTCCTTGCGTGCTCACTGCGGTTCACTGCGCGCCGCTTGCCATTTTTCCCTTCAACAGCTGCGTGGCTGTTGGGGTAGTGCAGCACTTGGCTGAGAGCATGCTCCAGTTCGCTATATGGACTAAGGCTAGTCGCATAGTCAGCAAGTGGAAAGTATTGGAGTTATATGAGTTATATATTTGTGTGTATACACTTTCTCTCTCTTCAATTTCCATATATCTACACCTCAAGTGCAAAAAAAAAACATAAGATCACTTGTCATAAGTGTTCAGGTGAAGAAAAAACGATAAACTAGAAACCACTCATATTGAAACAAAAGTTGAGTTTTCGTTATAAAATGGTAACATAATGGTTATATGTTGGTTATATGTTGGTTATATATTGGTTATATGTTGGTTATACATTGGTTATATCTGACAGCGGAAGCTGAAAAATTTATGCTACATATAAGTAATATGATGTAGCGAATCGTAAGCAATAAAAAACTCAATTTCGACTTGTTTGATGATACGTTGTTTTGCATTTTAGGTGACGATATGCTGTTTTTTTCATTGTTCATTTCACGAATTTCATCACAGCTTCACTATGTGCTAAGCCTAATGTAACTTTCATAATTCTTTTTTTATCACTTTCTTTCAACTGCTTTGCCATTTACGCTGCTTGTCTGCTCATCCAGCATTTATGCATGTTCCCTTCACTGCGCGCTCATACCTGCACACTCATTTTCAAATATTATCATTATTTTTTTCTTTCCCTTCTTTGCACTTTTGCTGTGGTTATGCATGCGATTTTCACTCCTTTGTAGTCTGTTTCTTCTGCTTTGTTGCGCTGCTTTATATTTTTCCATGGCTTTAGATTTTCACATATCATCCACTTATAAGCAATTATTGTACATAATGCGAGCATTTAGTGGCTTAATATTTTTGCTGGAGTTTGTTTTAGCAGACTTTGTGGTCAAAGGGAAAGATGAGTAATACTGAGTATGATATAGTGTTAAGAAAAAATATACAAATAAAAATTACTGAATTTATTTTTTATTATTTACAAAAAATATGTTAACTAATTTTTTGAAAAAAAAAATGCTGCGCTTTTCCTCGGATAAGTCTCTCTAAAAATATGGAAAGGTTAAATATTTTTGTTTACACTGTATTGGCGTTTTTAATGTTTAATTAATGGATTTCTGTGGTTTTTCGGATTAAACACTATAAATTAACAACTAACACGGTCACCAAAGATTAGATTAGTTTAATCTGGTCGGCCAATAAGCCACGAATAGACCAGTTTGGTCCTTCACGATACCAAATAGATTTCAGTTATTTAATCCACGAGGAGTAGTCATCGTTTTGGATGCCTGCGACCTCACTATCGATACCTCCTCCAATGTATCATACCCACATGTTTAAAGCGTAGAATGCAAGAAATGTACACAAAAACTGGTATATTGTTTCCCTGGAGCCGCACTCTACACATTTCTTGTAGTCTTTTCGACCTGTCAGCCCCATACTGCGGCAACTAAAGCTTTAAAAATTTTTTATGGTACTCACCCTATATCAGGCTAAATTTATGGTATGTTCTTTTAAATAAATTCAATTCCGTCTAAAAAGGCTTTAAATACTCAAGCTTAACAAAGATTGAGCTGCCAGTACATACTCGTAAATATTCACTTATTGTTAAAACTGATGGTTTCATAAAAATTACGTTGAATCCAAAAAAAAAAAAAAAAAAAAATAGATTCAATATACTACTAAACGAATATCTGTCATAAAATCTCATATAATCTGCCAAGGCGTTTGACAACTATGTTCATATTATTTGACAAACTCTTTCAAAATTATTTAAAAATTATCCTGAAACTTAAAAAAATAAAATTTGAAAGGCATAATATTTCCTAAAGGGATATGCATATGTCAAGTCATCTGTCAAATTGTTTGGCAAACTTTGACAAACTATTAAAACATTACTGAAAAACGACACTGAATCTTAAAAAAATTTCTAAAAGTTTATCTAATGGTATTTTTCAGAAATTAAAAAAAAATAGAAATCAGTTGATATCAGTCACATTGTTTGACATTTAAGTTCACATTACTTTGACAATGTCAGAAACTTTGGGAATGTCAAAAAATTGACAAATTATTATAAATGTATTTCAATATTTCCCTCGCTTTAACAAATGGGGAATATAGCAGTATTTCCCATTGGGATACCTGCCAAAGTGTTTGGTATTTTCGTTCATATTACTCTGACATATTAACAGTTCTGAGCTTAAATGTCAAAAAGTTTGACATGACATTATGTTAATCGTATGATTATTCTATGATATAAATAGCGTGGTATTGTTGTTTCATAATTGTTCAGGATTTGAAGATTGTGCAAGTCACTAGTTTGACATATAAACAGTTCTGAACATAAATGTCAAAAACTTTGACAAAGTAACATGAAAAGACATAAACTGGTTCAGAGTTTAGAAATGAAACGATTATTCTCTGAAACAGTTTGTGTGGCATTGCTGGTCCATAATTTTTTAATACTGTTAAAAACGTATCAATTATAATCGCTGTCAAAATGTTTGACGCCGTGAGCATACTTCTTGAGAAGGATGTGGCCAATTTTATGGGGGAATGCGAATCAAATTGCAAAATTTCTGCGCGTTATAAGTTTGGCTTTTCTGGAAAAAGTGGTATAAACTCGGGAATTACGTAAAAAGCAGTCGAAATATTTCAGCAGACTGATTGACTTTTAACAAACATATTGCAAGAAATTCTGGTAGGTTGATTAGAAAACTCAGGTAATATGCGCTTGAAGAAGTAATCTGCCCAAAAATTGGAAACCGTAGTTCAGGAAGTTTATGCTTTCGTTTTTACTGCCGTTGCTTCCCCCGCAATCTTAAATAGCAGCAAATTTTGTAAACTTAAACTTTTTTCCAAACATATGTGCAGTCGTTTAGGACAACCAGCGTTCGACTTTTTTGGTTTTTACTAATTTAAAAGTTTCAACATTAAGTAGCTTGATGAAGAGTTCGCAGCCACAAGCAGACGATCGAGCAAAAACAACAAGGAGCGGCAATGAATGAGTAAGAAAATTAAGAGCAAAACAAAACAAACAACAAACCTACGTAAGACAAGAGAAAACCATGTTATAATAATAATAAAATCACTAAGTAGCAAAGACACAAGCAAAGCGCTGACGAGTGGGGCAGACAAGCAAGCAAACACAACAAACAAACAAGCGCTCCCTTGGTGGAGTTGTGGAATGAACGAGCGAAATGCAAGTGAGTTGCTAAAAAATAATCAAGAAATTCGTAGCTATCAAATGAAACTTGAGCAACCGCCGAAAGCGAGACAGCGTGGCCGACAGCCAAACCGCTAAGACAATATGCGGTGACAACGTAACGGCTGCGATAAGTGGTAGGGAGTGTTGCCGTTGCAAGGAGTAAATTGAAAGTTTTTACTTTCATTAAAGTCATTGCTTGTTTTTCTGCAGCTCAAGTTGGAGTGCGATAGGGTGCCCAAACTGGAATGCAGCAGCAGATACTACAATGCGCTTACAAATCACAAAACTTTTGCGCACGCACACATATACACACACACACATACGTGCCACTCTGTATGTGATTATGAGTGTCCGTTGACTGGTTTTTGTTCGGAGTTCATTTCAGCTATTATTACCGCTTGTTGCACAACACGGTATTTGTACTGGTTGCAACTTGTTGTCAACATTATTATTGCTTTGTGTTGTTAGATTGCTCGTAGCTGGCCGAAAAGTCTGTTGTCGCCAATGTCACCACATTTGTTGTCAGCAGTTTCACGAAAGTTTCATTTACCCACTACTTGGCACACGCTCGCTCGCATAAGCGCACTCTAGTCGTGGCAGTAAATGTTGTTATTTATCTGTGTATGTATGTGCGTCTAGCTCGCTTTTAGTTAATTCAACACAGAATTGACAATTTGTTTTATGCACTCGATATGCAGTATATGACTTTATTGTTTGTTTGTTGTTATTGTTGTTATAGCTATTTCGCTTTGTTTGCGTTTTGTGTTTAACGATGGCGCTGAGCCAGCCAAATTCGTTGTTAAAATTGAAGAAAACAATGTATCAAATAGTGTTGCATACTTTTAGGCGCTCGAATGGGGTAATGAAAATTTTGCTACTCTTTACAATGTTAAGTGCAAATTAGTCTACGTTTGTCTCAACTTAACGCGTTTAACAATTTTTTGATGAAATTTGTGGAAAAATATTTAATGGATTAAGAAAAGTCTCAAGTCATATTGCTATCAAAAAAATATATTGGGAACTATTTTTGCTTTCCGTGAGTTTAATAAAAGCAATTGGAATTAAAGAAATCGGTGTTTTAATTAGTGTTGCATATTTTAAGGCGCTCGAGCAATATTATAAAAATGCAGGTAATATTTGCAATGTAAAGCGGAAACACTATTAATGTTTTGGTGCGCCGGTTGAACCTCTTTAGGAGAATTTGTGGAAAAAACATATTTTAGTGGAAGAAACACCAATTCTTAAGCCTATGTTCCGTCATTTCTTGATGAAAGAAATTATATTGGGAACTTTTTGCTCTTTCCTTACATTTAGTATCAGCAATACGAATTCATGAAAAAACTGTTCAAAAAATGTTGCATACATTAAGGCGTACGAGAGAGATAATGGAAATTTTTAACCCAAAGACACCAATGGTGTTTGAGTCGAGCTCGGTCGACCATTTTTAAAAGGAATTTGTCAAAAAAATATTTTAGGTGAAAAAACCCTCAAGTCTTAACTTTCTGTTCCCCGTTCAAAAAAACTTTATACTATATTCTCCGATTTGGCATACTACTGCTGCTTTTTTACCCCTACATACAGCCAATTTGAATAAAATAAAACGTATTGCAAAAAAACCATATTGTTGCATACTTTTAGGCGCTCGAGGTTGGTAACAGAAATACTTCTGTTACAATGTTAAGCCTTCACATGTCAGAATATTTATGGTATTTTTGCAAAAAAATTTTAAATGAAAAAGGCCTCCGGTCCTTCAGAGGAACGTTTTTTACGAAAAAAAAATTGGAAACTATAGTTTGTTGTTAGTTTGGAAAACCGCTCTTGGCTTCCGGGCTTTTAATATCGGCAATTTTGTTGAATAATATCTTATTTCAAATAGTGTTGCATACTTTAAGGCGCCTTATATAAGAAATGACTCATTCGATGTACAGATGTGTCAATTACTCACACCAAAAGCTCCAAGAAACTGAATTTGTTACCTAAAGACTAATGACCGCGATAGAAAAGGACAATTGAAGTAAGAAATTATTTGAGACATTTATGATTATTATTCTTAATTCTTAAATGTTTTATATTAATGACAATATGACCGCTACCAAAGCTTTCCATCAATATCAAATCCCTGATATTTAACATAATTTAAACCTCTCCTCAATGTTTTATATTTATTAACCACCTGTCCTCAGCAATAATTCCAATTACAAATGCAACATATAGTCACTTCTCAGCTGCTCACCTCCGCCACAACAATTTAATGGCCCCCACATGCATGCCTGCTGGGTGCGCAACATTGTGCCAAATTGCCTGCCAACCGCTGGAAATAAATCTGTTATATTTGCTTGCAACAACAGTAACAAGGCAACACATGCCTAAACTCGAAAGCGTAAGGAAAGCAAAATTACAAAAACAAAACACTGAAGTTAAAAATGAAATAAAACCAAATTGCAATTGCAATTTCGAGCACAGCAACAAAGCAGCAGCAAGAATATTGCAGCTAACAACCTAACTTGCGCCTAAAAGTATGCAATACAAGTGCTAGCAATCATAACACAGCAACTATACACATATAAATGCACATTGCATGTGTCACCTTCTGGGACTTGGGCATATTTTCCTCAAATAACCGAAATTCCTTTACGATTACTACAGCCACTTCGGTGCTGCTCCCATGTGACCCTTGCAACTTTTAGTCGTGCACAATTTCTACTGTCACCGTGTATATAGCTATATGCGTTTCAGGTCGCAGCGCTGTGTGTTCGTGTAATGAAGTATGGCAACTTACGTTTGGAATTCTGTTGCAAAAATGGCACAATGCAATGCTATTTTGTTGCTAGAATTTCGAGTTCACTAGCAGCAATCCACTTGCGACACTTGGCTTGGCTTATACATTTGCAACTGTGCATTTTCTTTTGCTTTGCTTTGCTCTGCTTTGCTGTGACTTTTGCTTAGGTCAACGCAATTTTACTTATGGTTAGGCAATCTGTTAACTTCACTGTCGCTGGCATTGCGTTCGCCCTTCGCTATGACTCATAAATAATAAAATGCGAGCAATGATATATGTTTGCTGGCTGCTTTAGCCAGTTATTTGGCTTAATTTTTCTGCAGCTGGCCAACACAGGATGGTGATTAGTCTGGCGATTAGTGCTTTGATTAGGGCGGCAAAATGTACCAATGTTTTTTTAGTATACGAGAAAAGTGAGAATCCTTTAGTTTAAGTTTATTTAATTTAATTTAATTTGTTTTAATGAAATTCAACTTAATTTTCTTTATTTGAAATTAATTGAATTTAATTTTTTTTTTAATTTTTATTTTATTTACTTTAATTTATTTTATTTTAATTAAATTTACTTTAATTTAATTTTCTTTAATTTATTTTAATTTAACTTAATTTAAAATTTAATTTTTATTTATTTTATTTTAATTTCAATATCATTTTTAATTTTTATTTTAGTTTTGGTTTTAATTTTGATTTTAATTCTGTCTTTAATACTAAATATAATTTTTGTTTTGTCTATTAATTTAGGTTTTGATTTAATTTAATTTTATTTTCATATTATTTTATTTCTAATTAATTTTAATTTTAGCTAATTTTAATTTTATTTTTTATTATAGCTTTAATTTTAATGTTAACTTTAATTTAAATTTAGGATTTATATTTATATAAGTTTAATTTATTATGATTTAATTTTTTATTTTATTTTTATTTAATTATTGATTTAAATTTTAAATTAAATTTCATTTTTAATTTTGTCTTCCAGCTTCAAATCACATGTATTTAGTCCATTTGCGTTTAAACCGACTACTTGTTCGCTTAATTAACCCCATTAACTCGCTCTCACTGAGACTAGTTGTTTACCAGCCACAAAACAAATGATCGCCCATACGCCATGTCACACTCGCCCATTAAGATCAGTAGACACATGTCACACACAAGCACAAATACACACATATAATTTTATGCCAGTGTTGGCTCACCTATCCGCAAGCATATTCAGCTGCCAATTAATTTATACACACAACAACAACAACCAGCTTTAAATACACACATATATATCACCAAACCGACTTGAATGTCACTTGTATCCTGCAACTTATTAGTCGGCTGTCACTCAGCCTACCAGCGCGGCTGATTAATTAACAGCAAGCAGTGTCGCAGCCAACGTCGATTTGCCATGAACACTCAGCAAGTAGGCAGCCAGTCAGCGCCACACCGCCTTTAACGAGTTGACGAATTAATGCGCGTCGAAAAAATCAGTCAATCTATCTGCCGCGTCGCACCGCGCACCGCGCACGGCAATCAACAACGGCAACGTGTGAGTGTAGAAAATCAATGAAGCGGCTGAGGCCAAACACTGCCACAATGAATAAAATGCGCGCTTAAATATCACTGCGCTGTAGCTGTGTGTGTTTATTTGTATAAGTATTTGCATGTATGTACGTGTGTGTGAGCTTGGTGATTAACGCTGTGCTACGGCGGCTGACGGCATGAAGGTACACCGGACAGCCATCAATGTGGCTATAGCTTTATATAGCAAGCAAGGCGCAAGCAAGATCTCGACGACGTCGTAGGTCGCCGGCAAGGCGTCGACATACATCAGGCGTGTCACGTGCGACATTTGCAAATCGCTCACTTGCGCTGATTGCTGGCTGATATTGGTAGGAATATATGTGTATTTGCTATATACAAATAGTTGCCGCATTTTTGTTACGTATACGCAGTGTCGTCCTCCGAAGCAACGCGCTAATGTAACTCTCATTTGTAAAAAAATGCTACAATGAGGTGCGTTAGCAGTGTTTTATATTTATTGTTTTGTAAACTTTAAGTGCTGCTTTCTTATTTGCTTGCTTACATGCTTCTTACAAGCTTTACCGCTTCATTATCCTTTGAATTTTATCGTCAGAAAAATCTTCTCAATAATTTTTCTTTATTTTTCTTTGGATTTTACGGCACGTACGTATACACTGGCACACAAACTTATACATATGAGCACTTCTTATCGCTGCGCTTGCCTTAAGTGCGTTCATTAATTTGAGTCGCCGCTGCTTCCGCCGCTGAAGTAAATAACTCCACATTCGTTTGGCGCCAATCGACTCCGCCAAATAACCTGTGCTTATCTTAAGTCTTGCACCGTGATTAATGTTGTTTTGTGGTGTTTAAAATATAAACAGGTATACTGTATTTTTAAATTCTGCACATTTGACTTACACCTTTTGCGAAAAAAAAAACTTTGCTAAGCTTACATATACTGGTTTGGGTTGTTTACATTGCTGGGTGTGAGATAAAGCTATACAAAATAAGTAAAATTAATTACGTTTAATTTCTTCACTTTGTATCTTTCGACTCACGCTCGCAAATATATTTTGCTGATAATTTATGTGCTCACAATTAGTCAAGTATGTGTGTCAGAATTGTTTTGCGACTTAATTTTAAATAGCTAGCGCTTAACAGTCCATAAATTTCGCAAATAGCAGAGATAGCTAAGAGTTTGAGTAAGTGTTTTGTCGCTGAATCATGCAGAAAGGGATTCTTATTTACTTTTTGGACTAAAAGTGTGTGAAAAGTTTAATTTTTATTGCATAAAAAATAATAGTCTGAAGGAGTTTTTATCTTTGGCTATCTGGCGATGCACTTAGCCTTTAGGAGGGCCGTGGTGAAACCACAGAGACTAGAATCGTGCCCGTTAATAGTAAATAATTTTATCTGTCTAACCTCGGAAATATAACCAAGGAACGTTCGACACATGGTTGCGATCCTTCTCCCATAGAGAGTTTTATATTTGCTTAGAAGATGTATTATACTCCGCTTTTCTTCCACCACCTGGCAGCTGCTAGAATAGTTATTATATGGCATTCCTAGCCTCCTGGCATGACTGCCAAATAGACAGTAACCTGTAAGCACTCCTACTGGAGTTCTGATATCGTTCCTTTTGAACTTTTATAGTTGGCATGTGCGGTCCATATTCCATTCTTGCTACGTTTGCTTGGTTGTGGAAAAAGTTAGTGATTGCCTTCAGCGAGACTTCGCTAAATTCTCATAACGTTTTCGTCGAATAAATATCAACAAGAGGAGAAGCATATAAATTCCCTCTTTTCGGGGTCTAATTGTAGGGTGTTGCTTGTTCTGGCAAGTAAATTTGCTTCACAGTTACCAAAAATACCGTAACGTCGTTATGCCATTAAGTCTCTAGGTCTGTTGTATGTTTATCGTGAAATAGGATGTCAGATATATAAGAAGAGCAGGCAGTATACAAGCAGAAATAAATTCTCTCTGCGAAGATTTTCAGTGATATTAAAAAGCGTATTTTGAATATATTTTTTTTCTCTTTTATAAAACTACAATAATATATAGATATACTAAGCTTAAAAATTCCATATTTTTGGCGAAATTTAATTTTATTATTTAACATTTTTCCAAGTGAGTCGTCTTCTTTTACCAGTAATTACTATTTTTGTGGTATTTCTGATTTTCCGTTTCAAATTAGGCCTCCTTCTCAGCGTTTGTTTTTCCGTTTTGGCTAAATTTCTTCAAGGCGAGGTTTTCTTTGAGTTATTAGTACAAGTAATAGTCGTCACTGGATCGCAACAGAGACTACTATGCATGCTTAAGCAATTAGAAACCCAAACTTTGAAAATATGAAAGATTTTTATTGATTTCTAACACGATAAATCCGACAACGAAGCTTTTGCATACCTAAATATTCATAAGTGGTGTCTTGGACATATTTATTTAATACTTGATCAGTGGCCTCTATCAATTTCCTACAATATTATGGTAATTTACGATCACTTTTCACAATTCTTTCTTTTTCAAATTCGTTAACTAAGTACTTTCTTTTGATGACAACAGCTGACCCTACCTGATTATTTCCCAACACTTTATAAAAAACCAAAAATGTATAAACACTCTTTTTACATACACTTTTTGTATATCTTCTACAGCTCGCTTTATTTATATTAATTTACTCATTCATTTGAAATTTGCTTTTGTTGCATGTTAGTTCATTGCCTGGCGTGTTATTATAACAAACAGCGAAAATAAATAGAATTGACATTGTTATATGTACATACATGTACACAAATTTTCTTTATCTGGTTGGTAGTGTTTGGTCTCATGGGAGTACGAACGCTTATATACAAGTATGTACTCAGTTTGGGTATCTTAAAAGAAACGTGCTGGCACCCAAGGTTGTGTTAAACAACCAATTATTTTTGCATGTGCGTAGGTTACAGTAACAAATATATGTACATAAGCAATGAGTCTTATATAAATTGGGGTGCTTCAGGAGGCCAAAAAGATTTGTTGTTATTTAGACAGATCTCCCTTGTGGTGCAAGTAGTGATTTTCACTAATTTTTTTGCGCTGATTTTTTTGCTCTGATTATTATTAGCGAATATGTGTATAGAGAGAGAAAGTAGAGAAATATATTTTTTCTAAGAAAGTTTCCCAAAGAAATCAGATAGTGAAAGTTGGCGTAATATATTTAAGACGGTTTTTTCTAAAGTCAACTAGATGGCAGTTAAATAGTAGAGGTCTAGGAAGACATATAAACCGCTTTCCATTATTTCTCTTACCGAAGTCCCAGTAAGTAACGTCTTTATCCTAGTTTACAAGAAGCAACATGTCAGCATTTAGTCAAACGAGAGACCGAAAATCTTTATTTGCGTTATATATAGGCTAAAAAATTTACCAAGTGATCCCAATTATTTTCAGTAGAATATAGTATGTTTGCTAAACAAAAACTTACTATAAATAATTGGAAGCTAAATATAAACTTTTCTTCTACAGCCTTATTTTATCACTTACACGATCAAAGTGTTTATACCCAACACACTGATTTCTCCAATGTCCGGCTTTAAAAAACGTTAACACTTTACCTTTTATTACTCTATCACCACGACGTATTCACACAAATGATATTTGCATATCTAAATTACTCACGTACTTCATGTAATGCATGCACAAACACACTCTCATACACGTACACTCACACACACAAATACATCCGCATACATAAACCACCTTATTCGTATGACATTTAGTTGTCTCTGCTTTCAGTTTCAACTTCGTCTTGCATGCCATTTCCCATGCCTCCATTCGGCTGGTTGACTTCCTGATCGGCAAGCATCAGCTGCCAGACAGCCGGCCGACCAGCATTTCAACCAGCTGCCTCATGCTCGCCCTGCCAACAGTTTAAGAACTCATAAAGTAAATGTCCTTTATGAGCGTTGATGGCCAACGAGCCGTTCCAGCCATGTCCATTTCAAACTTCATCCAGCCGCTCGTACGCTATTAGCGAGGCCTATTAATGTTAAATCGCGCAAAGTGTACACCAACACATTCACACACACACACATTGGCTTACCTACTTAATGCTTGCCCATATATACATATAGAAATGCTGAAATATTAAGCATTATGGGGTCATGAGTGCAGTTGTCACCAACATAAATTCTAATGTTTTCGGCCGTAACCGGTTGTATACAAACGGGTGTATTCATATATATACTAACACATATACATTTTAATGCAAATTTTTATATATGTAAAATAGTACAGTGGCTCTAAAATTATAACTAACCTCTGTTATTCTCTTACTTTAAGTATATTTTTGGAGTCTGTGACTTGAGATGTGTTAACGGCAGAAAACAGTTTGAAAATGAATGTATTTTTATTTTAAAACATTTGAGGTTTGTGTAACTACTATGTTTATAGTCTTTCTAGTATATGGGCATCTAAACTTTTCTAAGAACTAAACTTGTTTTGGTTTGCGTATATGCTGATATCAAAGTCCATCGTTGAATCTTTAAAAAAGTCGTGCTGGCTTCAAAAGCTCAGTCATACCCATGGTCGCATACTATAGTAGGTTGAGAGAAATATGTTAGGAATGCCTTCAAAGCTTTTATCCAATATATGCTATACCAAAAGCTTTAAGTTTAAGTATACAGTGAAATAAATCTTCATAAAACTTTCAAAGCTTTTACCTAATATATGCTTTACCCATATAACCAAGAGCTACAACTTTATTTGTGTTGCTTAAGGCCACAAACAGTAGCTAAGTCAACGTTTTGAAACAAAAAATCTATCCACATATTTATTTCGAGTTAAGAGCATAAAAGCTTTCAGCTTACTAATTGTATTATCTTGTATTTATTTCGAAGTAGGAACACAAAATATGTTGGTACACTAAGTAGACATACAAAATTATGCAGCCTCGTTCAAAAAGCTTCGAAGCTTTCGGATTTCGCAATATAGCGGAGTATATAAACTCAAAAGCTACTGAGGAGCATCCTATATTTATTTCGTGGCAGGAACACAAATTATGTTAGCGCCGGAGCTTTCGAATTGCGCCATTTAGCGGAGTATAAAACCTAAAGTGCTTCTAAAGAGTTTATTTAACGAACTTTTAGGCAGCAATTTACATGCGCAGCATTTTATTTATAAGCATATTAAGTTCCCGCTAGATGTCACAGTGGACGCTAAGTTGTGCAAGAGTTTTTTGAAGACTAATGTACCTTGACAACAGAACTTGACACCTACTGGGGTTCAAAGACAGTGTTCCGGTTTAGTCATTTTAAAAACCATTGGAAAATATGCATTAACTTGCCGCTAAAAGAGCTTTAAAATTGTAGAAAGAAGCTTTTTTGCGCTACTTAGTGCTTCACGCCTAAATGTAGGCAATAAAATTAAAAAATTGTATTTTGTAGTCTCATGTTTCGAATGCCTTGATTAAGATTTTTGATGTTAATATTTTTTTAAGGAAGTATTAAGAAAATTTTGGTTAATTAAAGGGTAAAACACCTATTTTCACCATGTTTTATTTAGTATAATAAAATAAATAAATTTTTGCAAAATTCGGAGCATATCAAAAATCAACATTTTCATATTAATCTGAGAATTTCTTACAGGAGTTTTTAAAAATTTAGCTATTGGCAGCTGGTTTCCGGAGTCACCGCTTAAAAACGTCTCTCTGCGTTGGTCAGAATAAAAGAAGAAGTATTTATCTGAAATCCAAAAATCAAATTTTAGCGATTAGTAGACGAAGGTATGCCTTGCTTTGAAAAATTAGTTGTAATCGAAATATAATTATTCAATCAATAAAAAGGTTATCCTATTTAGCAGATTTTTAAAACATTTTAATAAGATCGCTTAAGTCGTTTATAAGAAATCGTAACCACTTACTTCGAAACTGATGTTTCGAGAAAAACACGACCTAAATTTGAAATAGCCGACTGATCTAACTTGACAAAAACATACCTTATGTTCAGTCATTACCAGATCCACTGAAAATAGTGCAATAGCTTGCCGTCAATAAAGTTTTAAAAATGTAATAAAATATAATTTTTACTCGAGTTTTAGTACTTCACGCCTAAATGTAGGCAATAAAATTTTTTCATTATTTTTTTAGTCCTATTTTTCGTATTCCTTCTTTAGTATTTTTTACATAAATAATTTTTTGAAAGAAAACAATAATGTTGCGAACGAGAAAATAATTTCTGTAATAAAAAAAAATTTGACGTTTTTTTCTATCGAACTTTTTATTAATAAGAATAAGTAGTTTTTATAATGAAAAGTACACGTAAGCAACAATTTTTCAACGAAAGTATAATAGAATTGATAGCCATAACAAAAAAAAAAAAAAAAATTATAGATATGTGAAATCATTTGCTTACGGGACAACCTGTTGACACATGTTAGGTTCCTAGCGAGCAAATATACACTCACAATTTTAAGAGAGCAATTATTCAGATATCATTTCGCTCATTACAGAAGAGAGTTACTTTACAAAAAGAGCATAAAAATTTAGAGTCAATTTAGGCGCATACACGGTGCTTTGGTATTAACATGAAAAATGCCTGCATATCAAAAAATATTTAAATAATGCTTTTTACGAAAAACTTAACTCAGTTGGCGTAAAAACTTTCTACAAACTTTAAATAAATATATTTTTTTATTTCTACTAACTATTCAATACCACCTCTTTAACGTTAGTAGATTCTGCTGTTTTCCACGCCTTAATATATATTTTAGGGTGCCTACTTACTTTGCCTTACTATGTACATATATATTTTTTGTTAGGCCTTTGCAATTATTATTGTTTTGGCACCGTCTTTTTTGGCAAACTGCCAAACCACACCCATATTTTGTGAGCCACAACTACACTAAACACTTTTAACGGTGGGTGAATTGAAAACAATCGCAATTTATACCAGATTTTTTAGAGGGTAGTTTGTATGAAGTAGTAAAAGCATTACGTATTGCGCCTGTTGGTAGGCAATTACGCGGCAAATATACACAACAACAATATGTAAATAAATTTTCGTGTAAAAATTGCGAAATTTAAATTTTTAGACAAGCACTTGCCTAACTAAACGCTCAACGCGCCACTTCAACGTAGCGCCAAGCTGCCGGCATTACTGTAATATTTCTAGTTATACTTATTTAAATGCCAGCGAATTCTCGCAATTACTAATGATTCTTTGAATTCGCTTTTGAAGCATAGAAATGTAGCAAAATCCATAAATAACAGCCAATCAGGTGTATGAATGATATGCCAGCCAGCCATCAGTGCGAGGTATTTATTTCAATGACGGAGGGCAAATGCTACATTGCGACCATGTAATCGCTCGTCCGATTTTGTAAGCTTAACTTCATTACGCCATGGTTTACTGAGTGTACTTGTATTGAAAATAGTTTTTCTGTATGTGTGTGTAAAAGGAAGTAAGTAGAGAAATATTACGCGCTACATTGAGCAAAGGCAATAATGCTTACACATGTAATGCCGGCAAACTGTCGGGCGTATTAAAGTATGAGTTGGTGAATAAGTTTTAACAAATCATACTTTAGTAAAATATTTTTGAAACATATACGCTTTTCTTGAGCACTTATTGGGATGGTCTTCAGCTCGCTTTAAAACTAAGTTAGCTTTTAGAATACAGGTCTTATTACTCTTTTTATATTCTTAAAGTTATATCTATTTAATTAATGTATCTAAACTATGCTTTCCTCTTTCTACTTACAGGTATGTACACATAAATTCATATGTTCTTGAGATCACTAACCACAGATAGTATGTATTAAATATATTATAGAATCATATCAATCATTTTCTCTTACCAAATGTTTAGTTATTGATGTAATACACTTAGGCCAAAGATTTTTCTAGTCCTCGAAACACATTTCATAAGCACTTTTTGGGATGACCTTCAGCTCATTCAGTCTTCGATCGACTGAGAAGACGTTTTACGGAGCGGCAATTTCAATTTGAAAAAATCACAGGGACGCAAATCTGGTGAATGTGGAGGTTTTTCCTTGGTATTCATTACATTTTTAGCTTTAAATTCGGTCACAATCATGGCTCGGTGAGAGGGTGCATTATCATCGTATAAAATTCAGGCATTTTTCTTCCGCAGTTCTGGCCGTTTTTGACGGATGTTCTCAAGCAAACGCCTCAATACGGCTAAATAGAACTTATCGACCATCTGTCCAAACCACGAATCATCGAGCAAAAACCATGAATATCGAGCAATGGTATACTTTGATTCATTCTAGACGTGACTTGTGGCGTCGAGCTTATAATTCTGTTCATCGGTAATTATTATGCTCTCCATTAATGTGGTATTTCGATCCGCACGATCAAGCATGTTCACAGAGACCTGTTTACGGTACTCTTGTTGAACAAAATTTAGCTTCATCGGGACGAGTCGAGCTTGAACGAGTTTCATACTCAAAATATCTACTAAAATCTTTCGAGTGAACTCGCGAGAGATGTCGAGCTCTCTTTCTTTCTCTCTAACACTTGTCTGATTCACTTTTTTAATATTATCATCAGTTGAAGGGGTGGTAGATCGTCCAGAATAAGGCATGTCTTTAACGATCTCTCATCCGTCTTTGAAGGCTTTGCACCACTCATAGGCTTGTAATTTCTTTTGTTAAAACTGAATCACTGTAAGCCATTTCCAACATTTGCAACGATTCATAAGTTAGAGCTTTACTTACTCCAATGATAATTACTATAGAAATTAATACGAAATATTTAATGCTTTACTTGAGTTAATTGTTTAGTTAATTGAGCCAAGTGTATTAACGCTTGGGTGCATATTAAATTGTCCAAATATGCTTGTAAATTCCAATATATATTTTTGTATATTATACTCACTCACCTTTCAACCTTTCAAAATGGCAATAACTTCGAAGCATCTTGTTGCAATTTTGCAACAAAAATCGAGGAAATGCTACCAACGATTTTCAAAATAGCGATGACGATTTGAATGGCTGGCAGCTGCCAAAGCACGCATTATGCCCGAGTGAAAAGTTAAGTGGCTCAACTGAATGGAAGTCTTGCACTCTTGCTAACAGTTATACGCATACACTTGCGCTCCAAAATGCGCTCATGTGCTGCTCCCAGGTAGCAATGCTTAAAATGCATAAATGCATGGAAATCAAAGTGATTTGGCGTGAGTAATCGTTTTGTGAAATTAATATGCGTAAAAAAGGCAACCAATATGTAGCAGCAGCAATATATGTGGGCATGAAGTGAGGTAGAATTTTTGTTATTTCGAAAGTCATGTATGGGTATTCAAGGAGCAAGAATTGCAGTAGAACCGAGTATATTTACTGGAGAGCATATTAGCAGAATAAAAATGTGATTTATGTTTTGAAAGTCATACATATATGTGAATTCAGGGATTAAGAATTGCTGTAGCGTAAAATAAGCAAACTTCTTGCGAAATATTTATTTGATTATGAAAAGGCATATTTTATGGTTAATTAGATAAAGCAGTGCATAATGGCTTCGTTGATTCAGCTAAAATTTGTATTGTGTTCGGCAGGAAAATATATATATATATTTTTTTAATTTAGTACACATTTTAGCAAATAGTTCGTCCAATTTATTTTGCTGCCAATCGCTTGAATTGCTGAATCAGTTAGGGAAATACATTAGTCGTTAAAAATTATACATAACAAAGTTTCCGTAAAGCTAGAAGGCAGATCAGAGTGATATGAACTGTTTTAGGGACATGCAGGATCCCCAAGTTCATGTGAAAAGCAATTGACGGATTCTTAAGGGAGTTGTTAGCGATGAAACCTGTAGAAAAAGCAGGGAAGTAGGCCTGAGTGAGACGCGGGAACACCTCCTATGATTCTGTTCAGCATTATTTAGAACTCGGCTCAGATATCTAAAAGCTTCATAGTTCAAGAAACTGAATGAAGTACCAGAATTATATATCAAGTCTCTATTAAGCTTCAGCTCGTATTTATGAGCCTCAAGCTGGCATTACGAAGGACCTGGGGGACTAGTGTAATCCAATCTAACCTAATCTTGTACTTCTTGGTCAGCCACATATCTGTTGTAAGAAACACACTAAGCTACATACATTTTGTATGTGGATCTAGAGATCCTTTAGCTACATTTTTGCTTCTACTTTCCACCTAACTTTGTCATGAAAGCCGCAGTATTTTCGCTTGTGTGTAATCAACGAGCTGTGTAAGACAAAATTTACCAACTAACGTCTTCAAGAAATAATTTTATGCGAAGTAAAGAAACTCACAAACTCAAGCAGCCATTAGAAATACAGTAATTATTCACAGCTTCACTCAATTTGAGCACACGCAGCAGTGAGGAAACCTTAGCGCAGCAAACGCAAAGTGAACAAAACATTTGTACGACTTGAAAAACAGCAAACAACAAATAACAACCAACAGACAATAATAAATAACAACAACAATGTATTCATTTAAAAAATAAAAATAAATAATATAAAAAATCAGAAAAATGCTTTGAATTCATGTCAAACCAACGAGCGGAGGAAAGAGAGAGAGAGAGTATGAGAGAAGGAGAAGACGATGATGTTGCAGCGGCATGAGGCTTGGCTGCACTCTGAACCGTGAGCTGTTAGCTGTTAGCTGGCGGCTTACCACATTCTACTGGCATACCTGCTAAGCCAACGCTTAAAGTTGCTAATTAAAGTTGAAGCATTTTTAATTAAGACAACGGAGCCAAAGAAGTGGAAATGGCAAATATGCGTTGCATTTGTTGTAACACCTGATTGCGCTTTGTTTGCCACTGTTGTTGTTATTGTCGCTGTTTTGTGTTGCTTACATTGTTGCTGTTGCTACACTCTGTGTATGTGTAGGTGTGTGTATTGGTGCTGCTTTTGTTAGTGGCAAACTTTTTAATTTAATAATATTGCAAATATTTTTCATAAAACAATTTCACAAATTCTATAAAATTCATACAAAACCAAAGTTAAAAGCCAGCAACCACAACGCAGCCGGGTTAGAGCAGGCGGTCGGCTAAAGTGCTGGCTGCGCATGGAAAGTATGTTTTAATAAAATGCGGTGTTTTTAGAAGTTGTTTTTAGAAGTAAATGAGTTGCCAGCTTAGGCGTTTTCTTATAGTAGGTGATTCTATTGTAGATTAGAAGCATAAAGATCACTTGCTGAAAATGCAATTCGCACAATTAGTAACACTCTGAATTAAATGTAGAGAACTGAGAGTAGCAGAGTGCCAATTTTGCATATAAAGTTGGTCATTTTTAGCGCTGAGCACTTGATTAGCAGCTAAAGCGTAAGAAAAGTGAAGGAGAAGAAAGAGTAGCAGTTTCCATTAAATCGAAGCATAAATTTTACATATTTTTCTTTTTTGGCTGTTTTTACAAAAGGAGTTGTATGGGTTTTGATATTTCATATATATATATTTTTTTTTATTTTACTATATTTTTTAAATACAAGGTGATTGATCGAAGCATTTTTTCGATTATAAATAATTTTTTCAAGCCTTTTTTCGGTAAAAATTATACCTAAAATCATATTTTTTAGTTTGAAGCCTTGCCAAAAATGCATTTTTCTCCTATACTTCAATTAATCATGACTTACCCTCATCTGCCAACCAATAAAATAAAATTTTTGACCTTAGTTGAGTCCTTCGACCGTTATGCTGAGCACACTGAGAAGACATCTTTGAGCGGTATCTTCCGAAATTACCTGCTAATGGCTAAATTACCAAAATATTTTTTTGAAATTTTCACAAAATAGTATACAAATGTTGCTCTTTGATAGTCATACCAGCTTAATAATTTTTTTTTTCTTTATTGGCGTAGACAACGCTTCCGAGGTTCTAGCCGAGTTTACAACATCGCACCAGTCTTTCTTCCTTTCCGTTGTTTGTCGCCAATTTGAGGAACGTCTGCTCCATTGTCATCGGTTGGGGAATCGGTTTCACCATCTTCTGGTGTTACTCTTTCACTGCCATTCAGCAGGGTGGAGAAGGGTTCTCTCCATCATGTTAGTATGCTCTGGGCATCAGTCACTGCATCACCATATAAAGCTTTATTAGAGTCTATAGAAATTAACATATATCTGTTAATATATAAACTTTCATGCCTTCTGAAGTATATCTGAATATTTTCGGTACCCTTGACCAATTGTCTGTACCTTGAGTGAGTAAACTACTGCATTTGTATATGTATTCATAAAAACATAAATATATATAGAGTTACACTATATGTAGATAAAAAGTCGTTATGCCAACACCACTACACTGAAAATTCATACAATTTGGCTTCGTGTGTTTTTTGTTATTACTGTTTGGCGAGAAGTTGTTGATTGCTACTACTGCTTCTATTTACGAGTATATTGCTGTTGATGACGATGATGAAAGCGATTGCTTAGCAACGCAACAGTTTGCCATGGCAATAATACCTTATAATTTGTGATTGAGTTTTATTCAACGAACGAACGAACGAGAGCAAAAAAATCACACAACACAACACAAAAAAGAAGAAAAAAATAGCGATTACAAAGTATGACAACAAAAGCAGCAATAACAACAAACACAATGGCGCAATAAATGTGAAAAAGTGTTGTTGCTGTGGTTGCCGCACGACGTTCGAGGCAAAAGTTCAGCTGGCTTGAATGATTGCTGGTGGCTGTGGCGCAGCTGTGTGGCAGAGCAAAAGCCAGTGAGAGCGCGCACTGTGAGGCGGGGGCGGTGTATGCGGTTGTGCGCTGGAAAAGTTGGTTGCGAAAATGAAAACAACAAACGTGAAAGTAAGAGTTCAGCAAAAACTAGAAGCCAATAATAATTTTTTGTTGCAAGCAGCAGGTAGGAAAAATAGGAAAAAGGGGAAGATCAGCAAACGTGCGTTGGTGGAATGAAGATGGTTGATAATTAAGTAATATTTGTGGCACATGTGTATAAGAAATTGAAGTAGTACTAACGCAAAATTATTGCATAGAATTGGGGAAAAATTCTAATTTTCATGTCTTTTCTAGGGTTTTAATCTCAATGATTTTTGCTAATACGGAGCCAATAAAAATTACTGTCTCACTACATTTTTTATCGACCTGCAGTATTATGTCGAGAATGTCATTTATTTTTTGAAATTTAGAAATAAAGATTAGTTGAAAAATGTCAATCATTTTCGCTTTTTGATAAACTTTTGTCTTGAGAACAGCAAAAGTTTTGCAAAAATACTCAAACGGTGAGTAAATATGCTGATTTTGAGCCTAATAGAGATTCGTGTTTCAAAATTAAATGTCTAATGTATACTTTTAGGCGCCTTAAACTCTATGAAGTATTTTATATTTATAAACTCAAAACGCATTGTTAGTTTATTAACAATTTGTTGAGTAATATGAAGGCGTTTTATGAATTTTTAATGATTTCAGCGACACATACTTTTAGGCGTGCCTTAAAATATTCTTTTAAGCGCGTTACACTATGCGAATTATTTTATACTTACAATCATGGTACTCATTGCTGGATTACTAACAATTTGTTGAGTAATATGAATTCGTTTTACGAATTTTCAATGATTTCAGCGGCATACTTTTAGGCGTACCACCGATTGTATACGAATTGTTCTAGAAATATTTGTTTCTTATAGACTTGATCCTCGGGGTGTCAGTTTACTACGGATTTATTGAGAAAATCAATGGTTTTTCAGCACATTTCCAAAAACGACACATACTTTTAGGCGTATCTTCAATAATACCTAAATTGTGCATCAAAATATATTACTTATACACTTAATACTCGTACTGCTATGATTTACTGTGGAACACCAATTCTTTTATAGCACTAAATTGAACTACACATACTTTTAGGCGTGTCCTTCATTACATTTATATAAGATTGGTATTGTGGCTTTAGCTATTTTTTATTTATTTTGAACAAACATATCAGCAATATCTTGATATAGTCAATATTCAATTATATAATTCTACTAATTGAATTCCATTTTTTTTATTATTGCCTGTGTTTCTATATTTATGTACATATAGATATTATTTTACTGCCTCGGCCAGATACCTACCTTTGTTTATATTGAAACTTTAGTTAACATTTTTCTTCCATTGCCTTTATTACATAACATTGCGATTATTTCTATTTTATTTTTTTTTTATTTCCTCGCATTTTTACTTAGTTGCCAGGTAACCATTCACAAGACCTTGAGTATTGTTGTTATTGCAGCAAAAACTAATAATATAAAAGCAGTTTTATTATTGGCCGGCTGCAAAAGCTGACTTGAGGCTAAGGTGGAAGTTTGAGAATATATACAAAATTTTAGAAATGTTAAAAAAAGTAAAAATAATAAATAAATTAAAATAAAAATTTAGAAGTATTCAATGAGGATAATGAATTCACTATTAATTCATTAAAATCAAATGTCATCCAAAAATCAAAAAAAAAAAAAGTTTTAGAATGTAGTAATTAAAAAAAATATTTTTGAAAATTCAAAAAAAAAGTTTAAAAAGTTAATTATTATCACATTTGTTTTTATTATTTTTGAAAGCTGAAAAAAGTCTCATTTAATAAAAAATAGTTAATGAGGATATTAAATTTATAATTAATTAAAAAAATATTTTTTTCAAAAATCAAAACAAAAAGTTTAAAAAAATATTTAATTTTTTTATAATTTTTGAAATCTAAAAAAAACAAAACTCAGTTAATAAAAAATAGTTATTAAGGATATTGAATTCAGAATTAATTAATTAAAAAACAAAACAAAAATCAAAAAAATATTTTCAAAAATTAATCAACACATTTTTTTTACAAGTTGAAAGAATCTCATTTAATAAAAAATTCTTTTGAACCTTTTGTTTCAACTTACTTAACCGATATTTAATCCAAGCGGGTACATAAGACATTTATTTAAACAAGGGTTAAGAAAAAAATATTTGAGAGTTTTCTCGAAGCAAAGTTAAACAAAAATTTCATTACAATTTTTCAATTTTGTCAATCAGTTAAAATTTTATGCATTAAAATTTATCCAACTCTGAAATTGAATTTTTCGATATTAATTTTATTTTTTATTAGCCAGTGAAAAGCTACATACCCGCACATATACTCCAACATTCATATTTACAAATAAATATTCCTTTATATGTATATACTCCCAAGCCCACCTGATCATATTTCTCTTAGCCATCGTTGCCGCGCTGGCATTCGTCAATATTTTTTCATTGTTGCCAACTGTGCTTGCCAGCTATTTGTACCTACAATTGCTTCCGTTGTAAATATTTGTTATTTTGTTTGGCTTTGTTGCTTTTGTTGTTGTGCATTTTATGAAATTCCTTTAGCGAAATCCTACTCAATTAGTTGGAATTTCTTATTTATTTCAGATGTTTTACTTTATTTCTCGAGCATACTTGTTGTGCTGCCACGGAAGTTGTTCAAGCTGTTTGTGTGTGTGAGCGAAGATTACAAATACTTTTGAGTCTGTATGTTTAGGTATATACGTTTGCTGCTTTAGTTGCAAAAATTTTTTATTAATAATACAAGTATTTGACAAAAATTAAGTCAAAATTACTGCTTGAATTTCATTTCACAATTCTTCAATTAAATATTTGACATTTCGGCATTTATTTTGGCAATATTACGAGCCACTCTGGCAAATATTATTCAGTGCTAAGCTGGTAGGAATGAGCACATATTTTTAATAAAACTGTAGTAAACTAAAAGTAGAGATATACTAAAGAGAGCTCAGGAACTCGTCGGACAAGAAGTTAGGTCTCTTTATGTGGTTTAAATAATGGCAAATTATTAAAAAAAGCTCTGGGAAAATAATTTTTTGTGACGATTATTTTTACTTTGGGATAGGATGCCATAAGGTGAGCCACAAGGTGAAACAAAAAAAATTATTGCTTGTTATTCGTTTGGAGTATGAGTAGTCCAGATATCGTTTTTCGTTCATTTTTAATATTGTGAGTGGGATCACTCTCAATGAAAGTGTTCTTAGAAAGATGCAGATATTGTTTTCTCACATTTTTAGTATTGTGAGTAGGATCAATCTCATTGGAAGTGATCTCAGAAAGCTCCAGATATCGTTTTTCGGACATTTTTAATATTGTTGGTGGGATCAGTCTGAGTGAAAGTGTACTTAGAAATATTTCTTTTTTGTCATTTTTAATATTGTGGGTGAGATCACTCTCTCTGAAAATGTTCTTAAAAATATCCAGTTATCGTTTTCTCTCATTTGCAATATTGTGAGTGATCCCACTCTCAGCGAAAGTGTTCTTAGAAAGATCCAGTTATCGTTTTTCGCTAACTTTTAATACAGATGTTGCCTTTCTCTCATTTTCAGTCTTCATAAATATTGAACTGATGATAACCACATGGTCTTTAACTCAATATTAACCACTTTAATCGTGATATTCTGTCACATCTCACCCAAATTATGTTTAAATTAATAATAGTGTTTACCAATAGTGTTAGGCAACTTTTCCCCCAGAAAAATATTAGAAATAAGCACGAAAACATCATTCATCTGGTAAACTCCACGCTGCACTCACTAAGGCACACAAATGAAAAAATGCATCAAAGTTTTCGGGTGCATTTGCGCTTGAACGCTCCACAAAGCTGCGCGCGAAATAGCTGAAGTTTTCGATTTGTTGCCACCACAGCAACTCAAAGTACTTTCGCCGCGGTATTCGCCTATGTTCTAGCTGCGTGTTGTACATACAACCATGGTATATGCCTACATAACCATGTGCGCTTTAGTGGAAATTTATCAGCGCTTTATCGCTGTGTGCAGGAGTTGCTCTAATGTGCATTCATAATTTTTTCGCCTCCACAACCACTTTCACATAACTTGTTTATATTGATTAGGTGGGAAGTAAAATATTAACCACAGTTGCGCGGCGGCTGAGCGGCTCCTGAAGAGCGCACATACTATATAAGCGCTGAAGGATACGGTATGCCAGCTTAGCGGCGCTGTTGCTTAGAAATTTGCTTTTGAAGTGCGCACGGCGTTCCGTCTGCTTGATTGCCTGCCGCGTGCGCGCGCTGTGGTGGGTTTCTATTGACGACCAAAATTCCTCAACTAATTAGCTCTGCTTGAAGAAATATCCGCTTGTTTTTGTCCTTATTTTTGTTGTTTGCGAACGAAGACTTAAGCGGATATACCAGATTGTTGATGTATTTATATGTTGTGATACTTTCATATTAATATGTGTGAATATGTGAGAACATATGCAGATTAAAGAGAGTTTCTTGTGTATGTGGCTGGATTCATTTCACTCTTCATTAGTTCGCTGCCGATATATGGTTGTCTGAATCTGAAGAGAGGGTGCAGTGGAGATGATTGTTTGGAGAGCAAACAAACCAGAAAATAATATTTTTAGCTGAAACTTATTATATTTGCATATTTATTAAAAATTATTTGACTAAGCTTTATTGCAAAAAAGTCATAAACCAGTTGAGAATTGAAAAAATGTAGAAATAACCAACGAAATGTTATCTTTTGCTCAAAAATCGGGATTATCAAAAATATATAACAAACCTTCCGAAAACTTAAAGTAATGCTAAGCATCATATAAAGCTGACTAAGAAACAGCTACTATATACTTCAAGAGCAGCAATTAGTGCGTGAAAAGCTTTTTTTTAACTTATTTCCGTTTAATTTTACATTTCCCAATCCCTTTTTTCTGCATTATTTTCACATTTTTTGTTTCACGCATGCAACTCAGTTTACATTTATCACCGCTTGAGCTTTCTTCTGCGTATACTTATAGTAGACCAACTCGCCAATAAAAGCGAAGATGCTGAATACAGAGCCAATTATCAGAGGCAATACCAAACCTATGAAATTTCCCATATCCAATTTAACTGGACCCACATCGAAATCCATATACATAGATGCCTGTATCTCTTCCTGCTGTTGGCCATCCATGTAGGTGGCGGCAACTTCCCACTCCCAGAATATATCCAAGCCGGTTGAGTGCACTCGCATAATCACATCATTCAATTTGGGTAGCAAGGCCCATAGGCGTGGCACGAAGGCAAAGCAATATTGATAATAAATATCGTCAATCATTAGCTTGAGGCGTTTAAAGGATTCATCCGTGAGAAAGTCAACGTTGCCAAAATGACCTGGGGAAATAAAAATGAAATGCATGTGGGAAATTAAATTTGGCTTAATGAAACTGCAACAACGTTATTTTTGAGTTCAGTTTGATTTTTTTTAAAGTTATGATATGATGTTGTGATGTGATTAAATATATGTGCAAGGATACAATTAATTCTTTTAAGGGTGTCTTATTTCAGCATATGATGTCACATGTTTTTAAAACTGATGTGATATCAAATTGAAATTATATAAATGTCATATAAATATGACACAAAGAGAAATAGTAAAGATGAAATCACAATTACGAAGTGTTATATCGGAACGAACAGGTAGACATCTTATGAGGTATGATGGCGATGGCCAAATGTTGAGGTATGCATAAACAAAAAAATATTAAAATTTTCGTGCGACTATTCTATTCCGCTAAGATTAACAGTTATAGATTTAAAAATGTCATGTGATACTTTTATATCATGTGTTATTTTTGTATTATAAGAGGTGTAAATAACAATTTCTTAAGATAGAATTCTTTGAAATAAACGACAAAAATTCAAAGTTATAAAAAAATGTCATGCGATATTTTTATATCATGTGATGCGATAATTATAAAAAGTCCCATAAATACCAATTTCTTATAAAATCATATCAAATTTGAACAAAGCTACAAAAATAAATAATTTATATAAAAAATATACAAAAAAGTCATGTGATATTTTTATATCATATGATGTATAATAATTATTTTTTTTTAAAAATGTTGCCAAATTTGAAATAAGCTACAAAAACGCAGAATAAAAAAATTCATTTGATCATGTGATGTGTGATAAAAAAGTAATGTGATATTTTTGATATTATTTTTAAAATTATACGAAATTTGATTTAAATTGTATTCAAATAAACATAAAATGCTGTTATGTATTAGTTGCGAATGCTGTCACGAAATTATATGAAACGTTTAACCGATGTGATATTAAGTCTTAACACATAGTAGAAAATAGTTGATGTGATGTCGGCATGATCTGATATCAACACTTGATTTATTTCTGTATGAAGTTAAATATTGTCGAAATCAAAAAGATTTGTGATGCCATAAAATTATATCATGATAACATGGGCAAATCATGTGATGTGATATGCTATCTTCACTAGCAAGAGGTGAACATAAAATCTTTGTTACGCCTGATTTAACTAAAAATGGTAATTCAAGAGTTTTACGCTCTTTTTCTTTACAACACACCGAATGCCAATCGCTCCAAAATGAAGCCCATATTCTCTGTCTTCGCAAATTCCGTTAGTTGCTCGTATGTGTATACATGATATTTTTGCAAAAGTTTTTCCACCATCGGCTGTAAGTAATGGAAAAGTAAAACATGAAACCAAAAATCGACTAGAATTCTTATTTTGAACCAACTCACGTCATCATCGGCGCCTTTCAGTGAAATTACCCAATCAGGCGACGTTGCGGTCCATGGTATGCCATGCCTGTATAAACGCTCCACAGAGTCCGAGGCTTCCTCTAAGCTAAGTATTATTTACAAATCAATAAAAAATTATTTAATATAAGGCTAAAGAATATAATTTAGTCTGAGGCTTACGTCGGCAACGTCAATATCGCCGATAGACCACCACCATAGACACTCGTCACAATCGTGTCCATCATGTAGCAAGCAAAGAGCACCATGCGTACCGTATGTGAATTCACCACATAATCCGAACCCTGCGATACGAATAGCTTCAATGTCGTAATGTAACCAAATTGAAAACTCTCCATTAAACCATATTGTGGTTCAGTATCGGATGGCGCTAGATGACGTGTGAAAAAGAGTGCGAGCGCTTCAACGCCCAGACAGGCAAATACGCCCAGCCAGAGGGTGAGTTGAAAGGGGCGAAGCGGTAGTAACCAGCTTGTGAGTCGATGTGGCGATGGTACTAGGCAAGTAACGCCCGAACGGCCAATAAATAAGGACATATCCAAATAGCGGTAATCATCGGGCCTATTCAAAAATAATTACAAGAAATATGAATAAAAACGCAGCGATGAAAGTACTAAATTTACCAAAAATATAAAGCACCAACAGCGTAGTGCGATTTTCTGGAGGTTACCAAACCGAAAATACCATCCGCCGTCAGATTTGCATAAGATGTGCCCCAATCATCTTCGGCTTTTATTTGGTATGTAGAAAGAGAAGATCAGGCACAGTTTGAGCTTGCAAAAATACACATATGTATATACTTACATGTATCGGCATTTACTGTACAGTTCACCACTTCACAAAGTGCGAGCAACATGCGCACTTCAGTGCCATCAATATGTGCCATGCCGCGAAGATTTTCCGGGGAGTGGTCTTTGATCTGTGGCTGACGCTCCTAGAAAGAGATGTAAAGTTGCTATACCTCACGTCTCTCAAATGTGTAATAACTACTTCTCACAAATCTTTTGAAATAAAGTAAGTACAAATCTTAAGATTTATAAACCAAGTTTATTTTCGGAAAGCTTACAGACTTTAGGAGTAAGTAAATGTGCTTGAAAATTAATATAGATAGGCGTATATCTCAACTATTTATTTTTTAGTAAATTTGTTCGTTCTCGGAATGGTTAGGGATGTTTCGGAATAATTCGGAGTTCGTTATATTTTTTCACAAGTTCAGAGAAGTAAGCTTTAGGAGAAAGTAAAAGTTATTCAAAATTTTTCTATGAAATCGAGTACCTATTAAATGTTATCTTTGCTCAAAGCTTTTTTCTGGTGTCTTTTTCGGAGTTTTCCGAGTTTTAGAAACGATAGGAAGAACTTCAAAGTAATTTATTATATTTTAAGACGAAATTTTTGCACAATTTTAGAAAATAATCATTTCGGAATGGCTCTAAATTTTTTCGGAGCTATTCGGAGCTTTTCAAAATTAAGAAAATTATTCAAATATTAAAAGTTATGAAGTCGGGAGCTATTTAGTAATATTTTTTCACAAAGCGCGCCTTTCTTCAGAGTGTTTTTGGTTTTTTAGGAGTTCCTCGAAATAAGTTTTAGTTCTAACGAGCATTTTCTTTCACAATTTTTTTGAAATAATATTTTCTGAAAAATTCTGAGCTTTTTCGGAGTAACTCGGAATTAAAAAATATTCGAATAAATTATGAAAGTCCACCAACTTTATGTGAGAAAAAGTATACTTCTACTGGTTTTTGAGAAGTAATTCGGAGTTTTCCGAAGTACGTTTTAGTCTCTTAGTGCGAGTTTTCTTGCACAATTTCATTCAAACAGTAATTTGGAAATGTTTCGGAGTTTTTTCGAAAATAAAATCTACCGTGAGTTGTCACTTTTCCGAACATTCTTTTATAAAAGCTCAATATTTTACATAATGGAATTGACTTACATAATCTACCACTGTAAACGGCCGATAATCAAAAATTCCAACTGTCACTTCGCGTCCCTGCAGGTTTTGAACCTTGTCCATATACAAATCAACGCCCAACTCAAATTTGCCATTTACACCATTATAACGATCCAATACATACAGTTGCTCCGGATGCTCAGCCAGCGGTCCAATGAATTTATTAGTTTTCAATGCAAACGTCGAGCAATTGCCGCACTCGGCTTCGACTATTAAAACATTTGGTTGATCTGTAATTAAATTCAAGTACCAGTAAAGTACACGGACACAGAGCTACCTTCAAGCGATATATATTTATGTAACTGCCAACTTTGATAAATGTGCAACGAGTAGCGCTAGTAAATTTATATGTACTCGTATGTATTTTACCTATGAAAAGAAAATCATCGAAGTATGCTGTCGTATCCTGTTGCAGGTCTTTACGGTACGCAAATAGAAATTTATTACGCAACGAACGCCAAACTGATATTCTGCTGGCATTGTAAAAGCTGCGCGCAAAGCTCGGTATGTCCTCCTGAAAGGCCACGAAAGTCTACGAAGTTCACGGCAGGCGAGAGCGAAAGGCGGGTTATAAAAGTGGTAATTAAAATTCATGCGTAATTAAATTAAAATACAGAATGAAACTGATTTTGCAGCTATCCTGCGCGCTTATCTACCACTTATTTTAATTTTCTCGCAACACTCACTCCTTCAGCAACTTTGGCCGCCGCCGCAGTCTGACTGATTACTCGAACTCACCTCACAGTGGGATTCTCTGATGGCTATAGTCAATTTCTGCACCAACGCATCGGGCTGCACGCCGTAGGCCAGTTGCGTTTCGGCAAAAGCTGTAAAATTGTAAATGTCCTGCTGCAAGGATTGCGACAAATTGTCAGGCCAAATATTTATGTACTGTATGAATTCGCCATTGGCTGGTGTTTGCAATTCAAATGGGAAATCGTGATGCCACAGGATACAGGTAGCATGCGAGTCAATAAAATATGTTTGTACTAGTGTGGGAGTAAGCGGAATTTTATTAATATGAATATAAAAAAGGTATAGATTTAAAAAATGCAAATTTACTTATGAAATTGAGTAGCGCAGTCCAGTGGTTGACTGCAGGTGATAGCAGTGACATATTTAATTAATTTTTTTATTTATTTTTATATATTTAAACACAAACCGAGAACTGAAGCTGGCGCCAGAGTGCACTTACTGTCAGCGCTGAGTGGTGGTAGCGGCTTTTATAAGCGTTTTTCCTGTGTTGTGTACCCACAAAGTAATGTAAACAAATTATAAGCTTAGTTAATGCTTAGTTAACGCTCATATTAGATACTGCAAACAAGGTTTTCTTTATTGTGCGTGTTAAGAAAGCGTTGCATGGCTAAACAGGTGCTTATTTGGTCAGTAAACATACTATAAGTTACGAATAAGTCTTTAACCCTTAAAGTAAGCAATTTATATTAGTTGCATTTATGACACCTGATAGAAAATATTAGAAGCAAACCTACAGTGCGTATGAGTAACTAGCAGCTCAGAAAGAAGCGATGTGATATGTTAGAGACGAAAACTATAAATGAAAGAGTACATTTACATATCTTTTAATGATATTTACAGTCGTTAGGAACTGATGTACGCTAACTATGCTACCTTCGAAATATTTTCCAAATATTTTCCATTAATAGTTTTGTCAAAAGATCGGTAATATGTTTGTGTTTTTAAAGCACGTAATTCCTTATTTCTATCATAGAAGCTTCTGTGATTTAACATCTACTTTAGGAGTATTTCGGAGTTTTTCGGAGTAACTCCTAAAATCAGTAAAATATATAAATGAAAGTTAATATCAAATATACATAATTATAAAATACATTTTATTAAGGCATATTATTTTCTCCCACAATTATGTATACTTCGGCATAACAATAACCTCAAAATTACATTGTCTAACTTTATGTACTTACTTGTATGTATTTGGATTTAGTCGTTGCTTTTTATGAAAAATTCGGAGTTTTTCGAAAATTTTCGGAGTTACTCCGAAAGTCATCCAAAACACAGAAATCAAAGTTTACATTGTTTGCTTCTCTTATATACGGTAAAAAGTCTAATTATTTTTTTCAACTTTTAAGCGTTTCGTGCATTTTTAATTTTTAAGAGCGACAAGCTCATCTTATAAGTATTTTCACTATGAACTTTCTAACTTATATTTTTTTTGTGATTTCGTAGTAGTTTGTAGTTTTTCGGAACAACGCCAGAAGTCACTTGTTACACAAAAAGTCAATCAACACACCCTTTCTTACCTAAGCTATATTATAAATTATTAAAATGAAACTGTATTTTACACTATTTTTCACTGCCTCCCCTACTACACCAGCTTTCTTATCAACCCACCACCGCTCAGTCATTTGCATATGGCAGCAGTTGCCAAATTAAAAATAAAAAAAACCAACGCAAAAATGTAAAATCTTCGAAATACCCTGCAGCGTTGCCGCAACATTTCTACACTTCAACTGCAGCTGCAGCAAATGAGAGTAGCAACTGTAGCAAAAACAACTGCAACAAACACGACAACTCTACGACATAAAAAGCTTTGCAAATTTTTACATTTAAATAAACCGCAAATATTTTGCGATTTTACTACAACAACAGCAGCAGCAACAACAAAAATCATGATGGTATTGCTTGTGTTTGGTCAGGGAAACGCTGAAGAAGTATTCCATAGAAATATGCATGCATTTCCACATCTATGTTTGTGTGTCTGCGTGTGCATGTAATTTTTCTAATTTTACCCTGACTGCTGCCGTTGCTGCTTTTGCTGCGTTGTCAACATTTTGACAAATGTCATCAAATCTCAAGGCTGCTGCTGCGATTACTATTGCTGCTGCTGCTGCTCTTTGTCAGCATTACCCGCAGCGTTTGCGCTTAGTGGTTTTTCTCAATCTCACCAACCATGTTTGTTGCTGTTGCTGTTGCATTTGTTTGGCTGTTTGTCAGCAGCAAGGTGTGCGGTTAATAGTTGACGCTGTCGCTTTGTCATTTGTTATGCACAGCGTTCAGCCATGAAATCATCAGCAGCAGCAGCAGCTGTAGTAGTAGTAGTAGTAGTAGTGATGGTAGGTGTTGCGGCGTACAGTAAGTCACTCATACGCCCTGCTGGCTGAGTGACGGCTGCTAGCCTAGAATTCACAAATCTTCGGCAGCGAGCAGCTTGCTTTACGCCTTAGCGTCTTCCACTCGATGAATTTCAGGCATACACTGTCACACTGCATAAAATCAGAACTGCAACAACAACAACAAGCAAATAACTTATTCCGTGGAATAACAAAAATTTTGCATTTTCATTGCTGCTGCCGAAAAAGATGTCAGCGGTAAATAAGTGCTGAAATTACATTAACTCGCGACAATGACTTGCCACGCTGTGTGTTGGTTGGCGTGTGCCAGCGGGTGGTTGCTGCATTTAATGCGCTTAAGCGTCGCCTTACCCTCGCGCCCACCGTAGTTGGTGTGGTGCAACGTATTTTCGCTGTCACGCTGAAATATTTGCGGCATTTTGGCTACGCATTAAGCACAGTGTTGTTGCCATCAACCGCAAGCGCAGGAAATAGTATTCGAAGAAAAGGCGCTGAATGCCATGTTGCACAAGCGAAAGCATTGCTTGGCAGTTGTGGGCGTTGTGGCGGAGACGGTTGTGGCAGCAAACTTGATTAAATGTCAGCGCATTATAAACAGCAGCAGCGGTACAACAACAACAACCAAAAACTAGCGTGACAATAATAAAAGCCAAAACTATTAGTTGCTGCGCAGCATTAAATGCATATTTTTGACGAAAAATTTCCATTTCCACTAATCTTTGTCATGGAATTTGCTTCGCCTTAGTTTTCAAATAAAAACTGAATTTGAGTGCTTTCCTGCTTTATAGCAGTGCGGTTTAGGTAGGGTTGAGGAAATCAAATAAGATAATTATTTGTTTTGTATTTACATAGTATTTATACCTAATAACGTTTTTCATCTAAGAAAAGATCATGTCAGGGTTATTCATAAGTTTCTTTGATTGAGGTGAGCTTCGAATATGTACATATAATATTTATATCTAAAAATGTCTAAGTTCGTTAATATGAACATCTTAGAGTAATTCATAATTTTCTTTGAAAATGCGTAATTTGAATATTTCGGAATAATAATTTTCATACAAATAACTATTCGAAATTTTTGGTAATAAATATTTATTTGCGGCAACTCACTTTTCTCTGATTAAAGTATTTTTGTCTTAAACTGGACTCCGAATTTTCGGAGTTATGATTTTTGAAGTCATTAGGAGTATATACTTATTTGAGTCAATTAACATTTCTTTGGTTTTAAGTATTTTTGGTTTCAATTGAATTCCGAATTTTCGGAGTTATGATTTTCGGAACCCACATTTTTCAGAATAATTACATTTGCATCTGGTTAAAAATTTTAACACGAATTTTTAAATATGAACATATTTGTACATACTAATATTAGGAGTGAGAAATTATTCGGACCGTCTTTTTTGATGTGATTTAAAAACGCTTTGATTTTAATGAAACACCAAAGCAAAGAAATTCGGAGTAAATAAATCTTCTTAACATGTAAATATTAATATGTATGTATATCTGAATATGAAAGTCATTTTAAAAAGTTTTAATACAATATTTTTGTTCGAACTTTGCTTTAACCTGCTCCGTAACAGTGCGTTGATTGATAACAATTGAGCTCAAAAGTTTTTGTTATAAATTCAAATTTAGTTTTCTTGCGATATTTGCTGTGACGTCTTATTTCTATTCTCTATTTATATGCCGTGTTGGACAAACTTTTTGCTTCTCCGTCTTAATCACTTATATTCTGAGTTACATGCAGATTTCTGAAACTTATTTCAGTGTTCAAAAAATGCTGCATTTGGTGGAAAAAGAAAAGCTTGAATCATCAAATATTATTTGCGGTTAATCTATTTAGTATGCCTTTCAGAACTGAGGTATGGGTTGGATACTGAGCAAAGGAGTTTAAAAAATATCCTTAGCTTACAAACTAGATTCCAAATTTATACATATATTTAACTGCGAAAGCATCTCAACTGAAATGAAAAGTGGCAGTGAGTATTTGCTTGCACTTGCCACCTATTTTCTCCGAACCAATTATTGGTAATTGCAATTTGCTATTAAGAAATTGATTGCTGTCAAAGTCAAGAGTTCGAATTTCTTTAGCCGGCAGAGTCCGCGTAGTTTAATTGTATTTGAAAATCTTTTTTTCGTGTAATTTAACTAAATAATCCAATCACGTCTTTTTGTGTTGAATTATTACTTGTAATCAAAGCATACGATTGCATAGTAAAGCAGATAAACTTACAGGTTTCTTTCATTAAAAAAGTATAAAACTACTCTTCATAAATGCCGAAAACAAAATCTGAAAGGCAAAAACATTATACAATGATTAATTTTCTTAATCAGAATGGATAGGTTTTGATATCTAGATAGATTTACAAGTTTGAACTTTTTTCTTTTAGTAGCCTAAATAGCTGCTATTAGCGCGGTAAATGTAAGATACGAAAATTTTAATTCGGAGTTTTTCGGATTTAGTTCTAAGGTTGTAAAAATTCTTTAATTACACTTAACATAAGTATTTTGCTTCAGGTATACTAATATCTGCTACAGTTATGTATACTTCTGAGTAGCAATAACCTCAAAATTACATTTTCTAACTTTCTAAACTTATTTGCATGTATTTGGATAGCTACGGATAGCGTTATTTAAAAAATATCAGAAATAATTCGGAGTATGTAGAAATGTTTCGGAACATACTCCGAAGGTCAATTAAATGAATTTGCATATGTTTCGGCGCTTTTGAGGAGTAATTCGGAGTTTTTTCGGAATGTTTCGGAGTTTCTCCGAAAGTTATCTAAAATATATATACGGCAAAAAATTAACAAAAATTTTAATTGTTTTATCAGTTCCGAGCGTTTCGTGCATTTTTTCAAACGACTGGAATTCAATAATCCAGCTTAGTATCTTCATAACAAACGCCTTGGCGCATGAGTAACACAAAATATATGAAAAAAGTAAAGCCGAAATATATTATAATTGCTGATAATGAGCACAAGCGATAGTACTTAGTATTGTTATGTAGAGATTCAGCTCTAATAAGCGCTTAATCACGCAGCAACTTGGTTATTAATTGCATTGCAAATATATTTGTAAAAAGCATGCATTCACTCTAAATTAATGATTAATAAAGTCGTGTTAAGAAACAAATGAAGCGAATGAATGCGCAACTCACTTGGAAAGCATAGCCAGCAGCTTTATATTTATTTGTGTGCTTGTAGCATAAGAGTCTCGTCAGTTTTTGTAAGAATTATTTACGAACCTTCTTCATTTTTTAGTTTCTCCAAACTTACTGAACTATTGAACTGTAAATTCCTTTTTACGCTTTGCATTGGCAGTAGCAGTACCGACTCAGCAGCTTGTAAAGCTTACGGCGCTTATATTTCACCTATGCGTGTGCACATTTGTGTACGCATGCTTGCTGCTGCATGCATTGCACTACAGTGCGTGTATAACGGCACTCCATAAGCCACTCGTTCATGCACTCATAGCCGGCGAGTAAGCGTCTGCTAAGCTTCAACTCGCAAATGCTCGCACTCAGTGCAAGCTGCATGATGGCCACTTCACTTTCGGCATTACATTACGCACTGTATTAAATCAATAGCTGCAACAACAAACTATTACAAGAACATCACTGCAGTAGCTTCTATAAAATTGCCGTTGCCTTAATGACAGACAAAAGTGCGCACTTCACTTTCAGTTCGAACAGCAAAATAGCTGGCACTTAACGTGCGTTGCGCGCTCTCGCACATACTTGCTGCCCGTCCTCATGCTGAACTATTGAACTGTTGTTGTTTGCCGCTTGGTTTTGAAAAAAAAACAAAAACAACGGAAAAACACAGCAACTCCCTGATCGGATTCAGCCAATTAAGTAGGAATTTTGCGCGCAAACGCTTGAGCTTCGAGTGCCTTGCTTGCACTTGTGAATTTGCGATTTTCCGTTTTGCCGATTTTGTATTGCGTGGCAGCTTAGTAACGCGCGCGAGGTGTGCCAAAGCTTATGCGCCCTGTCGACTCACCTTCCTACACTTCACTCCCTTCACTTCACTGTCTGCAGCCTTCATTGTTGCGTTTTCATAACTTTTTGAACCGCTCTGTTCCTAACTACTTGGGAGTTTTCGTGCTGCTTTGCCGCCACTGTCTGTCCGCTTTGTTGTTGCTTGCTTAAAAAAACGTGTGCCACGTTGATCTCAGCGTGCTTATATTTTGCCTCATTTCTGCATATATGTACGTATGCTCCGCGATTTATGCGCTTCATTGACTGTGCAACCAAGTGTGTGAGTGGTATGTGATAACTTGTTACTTGATACTTGTTCACTTACGCCACAGGCTTCTAAATATTGTATAAGCGAGTTAATAGTTTTCATATATGCGCGATTTCTCACAAGACTCATAGCATTTCTTTTAAAAGAGATATAACATCGAGAGTTGTTTTCTGGTCTAAAAGAAGAAAAAACGTTAACTTCGGCTGCTTTGAAGCTGAAATTCTTTTCCCATTTGCATTTTTTACAGCTTAAAAACACAAAAGGAAATTTATCTTGGTTTTGATTGATCAACTTGTATGCCAGCTATATGCTGCAGTGGTCTGATTTGAACAATTTCTGGGGATATTACCCCATTGCTTGTAGTGATCCGAAAATTTCTTTTGGTTGTTACAGAATCGGCTGTCGGCTCCACATGTTACTCATACGCCTTGGTAGTTCAAGTAGTCAGCGTTTAAGACAGATTTTCTAGACATTATATGGAAAATAGAATCATTCGTTTTATATTCAATACTTATAAGCGCATCATTATACCCTGTATAAAAATTTTACTTCTTCTAAAATAATAAAATATATAACATATAGGCCACATGTCAGGAAAGCACTTGGAAAGCAGAAAATTTTACAATATGTTGTATAATTTTAGCCTCATTGTGTTGTTTTACTCATAATTTTAGTTTTTCGATTTATTTTACGAGCTAAGCGATAATAGAAAGCAAAAATAACTTCAATTTTCGTATAATGCGCCTTTAGGTATGCTACTAAAATTTAATTATTTTTAATATGAAGAAAAAAACACACTAATTTTCGATAATTATTACATATTTCCATTAAGCGCCTGAAAGCATGCTATTCAAATTTAAAATTTTGGAATATAAAGATGAAAACATGCAAAAGGTTGATAATTTTGGCATTTTTCTTCACGCCGGATTTAAAAGCATTAATAATGTATAATGCGCCTAATAGTATGCTATTAAAATTTAATATTTTGGAATAGCAAGAAAAAAAAATTTCGAAATATTAAGAATAAAACATGCTAATTTTTGATAATTTTCGTTATTCTGCATGAGGTGCCTGAAATTATGCTTTTAAAATTTTGACATTCTAAGAACAAAACAGGCAAATGTTTGATAATTTTCGCATTTTTTCTTCACGATTACCTTATTATAAGAAGATATGCACTACTTTTTGTACAAACCTTACACTAACTTATCAAGCGTTCCACTATTTGTAGGATTCTTAGTTCTAAGTCATAATTTTCGTGTGAATTGTTGTTGCTCTTACTTGCAATATGCTTGTTGTTATTCGCATTACAATGCAATGTTGCTCCACAACTATTAGTGCTAATAGCAAAAGTTCATAAGCCGATTATGGCTTGCTTAAACAGCAAGTAATGCAACGGAGCGACGCGAGCATACCATACAGATGAGTAGATAAGCCAGAATTTTAAGCAAAGTAGACTGTTGTCTATAATAGCAAGAAAATTGAGTAGGCGGAAATAAATAATATTGAATATAGCTTTGAAATATGCTCTTCACTACAACTTCGTATATTGCTAATGTTAGAGAAATGCTAATTAATGTAAAGAGGTGTATAGAGAAGTAAATTTTAACTAAAAAATGTTTATTATTTACCAAAATATATCCAAATTTTATACCATTTTAAATCAGTAAGCAGTTGAAAATAATCCCGCTTTCAAGTTAATATGTTCGCTTCTAAGTAAATACGCTTTCAAAAATTTTCACATTAAAAACTTTATATCATTGCCTGCATATGCTATGAATTGCAATTCTTTCGCATATTAGCAATATTTTCATAAATTCCACATAGTACGTATGTATATGTGTAATACTATGTATAGTATAGCTGCCACCCACTCAACAAGCAGCACACTTGAGTCGGCAGTCATGCGTTAGTAATATTCCTGTACACGCATTTATTACAATATTTACAATATGCGTTCATAACATGATAGTGCACAATTAAATTCCAATATAAATTGCACAAAATTCTTCATTTATGCTCAGCTACTACCATTACTGCAGTTACTTGCAAAGAATTTCAGCATATTTGCATTTTGCTGATATCATCAACAGCTGCATATATGAAACTTATTCAGGTGTAAGCACTTATGCACGCATATTTGTGAAAAATCACGCTGCAAACTGTTACGTGAAAACACCAAAAGATTTCATGATGGTGGGGCGGCAGTCAACGTGGCGTATGCGCAACATTATAATGTATATCGTTGTGTGTTTGGTTTAATTGAATTATTATTGAACGTTATCGTAAGTAGTGTGGTTAAATTAAATAAAAGTTAGGTGCGTTGGGCTCACTTGAAGTAGTATTTCGTTTATTTGGTGCAAGAAAACAAAGTTTCCACAAAAGAATTTGATTTTTTTCCTGCAGTTTGTATAGTATCTCATTAAATAAACATTTTTTCAATACAACTACTGGATTTTGAACGTTCAGTTTATATGGCAGCTGTATGATATACTGATTCAATCAGAACTATTTCTTCGGAGATATCGCGATTACCTTAGGCAATAACCCATGCCAAGCTACTACAAGATATCTCTTCAAATGAAAAAGTTTTTCATACAAGGAATTGAAGTTCAGGAAGAAGACCGTTCAGTTTGTATGGCAACTATATGCTATAGGTGTTCGATCTGAAAATGTGTTTGGGAGATTGTATGAATGTCTTGGGTTATCAGCTTTGTCAAATTTAGATATACGCATTTATCTCAAATAATAAAAAAATTCATTTGAAGTACTTAATTTCACTTTGTCACTTTGAATGTCAGCTATATGCTATAGACGTCCGCTATTGCAGATTCGTTCAAATGAGCGGCTGGTTGGAGAGTGGAAATTATGCTCAACATTTCAAATCAATATCTCAAATTCTCAGAGACTAGTTCGCTAATAAAAGAAAACTGTAGTCTATCTTAAGGCTACAATAACGTTTTCTATAAAAGCGATGTTGTTATTGGAAAATTTATAAAATTTAGGTTTTAAGTGCTAATATTGATTAAAACAATATAAAATTTGTTGCATACATTTAGGCGCAATCCCTAGTTTTTGGTTATTTTGCCAGATATTGCTTTTTCAATATTTTGGCAGAATAGAAGTTAAGTTTTTGGTGCTAAGTGTTAAATATTGGACTAAAATTAATTAAAATGTTTTAAAATTTGTTGCCTACATTTAGGCGCAATCCCTTTCTTGTCCTTTTGAGTTCTATTCCAAGAACATGATAAATTGATAATTTATTAATATAAAGTTTTTTGTGCTGAAATTGATTAAAACAATATAAAATTTGTTGCCTATTTTTAGGCGAAATTTCTACTTTTGGGTTATATTCCAAAAAACTACATATGCGATATTCTATTAGTATAAAAGTTAAGTTTTTAAGCTAAGTGTTAAGTACAGTGCTAAAATTGATCAAAATAGTTAAAAATTTGTTGCCTACATTTAGGTGCAAATCTTTATTTTGGTGTACCATTCCAAGAAATTGGTTATGTAATATTTTATCAGTATAAAAGTTAAGTTTTTATTGCTAAAATTGTTTAAAAAAGTTTACAATTTGTTGCCTGCATTCAGGCGCAATCCTTACTTTTGGGTTTTAATTCAAAAATATTTATATGTGAAAAAATTATGTTAATTAATATGACATAAAACATTTGCTTTCACTTATCTGAACATTTTAAGCATATACAGGGTAGGCCATTTAAAGTTGACCCATCTGGCACCGCTGTAACTTTTAACAGCGCTGACAAATCGGCTAATGTCATACCGCGTTAGAAGCGTCATTCGAAGACAATTTATACCATGGAACAGTACACTCCAAAAGAACGCTCTGAAATTGTTCAGCTTTATATTCAAAATAACTTTTCAATTGTGTTAACTCAACGTGCGTTTCGCAAAAAAAATAAAGTGAAAAGTGCTCCAGTTAAGAACACAATTAAGTCTTTATACGCAAAATTTGTGAACACCGGTAATCTCAGTAATGCCAGTCATGCATCCAGACAACGCACAAGACGTTCTGATGAAAATATCGAAGCTGTACGAGCCAGTATTGAGGAGACTCCATCGACATCGAGTTATCGCCGCTCTCAGGAATTAGACATCTCTCGCACCACTCTCCGACGCATAATTCATAAAGATTTGAAGATGTTTCCATATAAAATTCAAATGGCACAAAAACTAAACCCAGCTGATTATCCGCGACGCCTTAATTTTGGCAAACAAACAAATGGGTCAACTTTAAATGGCCTACCCTGTATTGGTATCAAACTTACACTTTAATTCGTCATTATGTTGAGGGCGATGATTTCATATTGACATCCAGCTTTACTTCTTATTAATGGTTGAAGTATACTACTAAAGACAATTTCGTTTTGTATTTAAATCCTAGCAATGCTGTAGTCTATATTTTGTTTATGAATATTCATTTCAATAAAATAAATTTTTTCATTTTAAAAACATGCTCCGACTTGCAATTTTCTTTGTTTTTTGAAATTTAAAATTTTTTTTTTAAATATTTCTTTTTTTATTTATTATGCAATTTTTATAAAAATATCTTTAAAGTTTGTTGCACACTGCTCTATCTTTTCTCTGTTTAAACATTTAATTTTTTTTTGCTTTATGCTCTAGCTTGTTATATGAAATTCGACTAAACATGCTGAAACCATTCCCAGCCCTCGAACATTTTTTTGATTTTATTTTGAATATATTGTGAGATATAAATTCAGTATCTTTGAAATTACATTCCATATCGTTTTATATTTTTTTATTTAATTTGTGCCTATTGCTCTAGCTAATTATCAGAAGTTTCATAAAGCAGCCTAAATATATGCTTCGAATTGATTTTGATATTCAATATCATAAAATTTTGAATTTGAATAAGCGAAGCTGACCTTAGGGTCATTGACGAGCTTCATAAGTATCCATGACAATGCTAGAGAACACATAAATAGTTGTTTGCAAATATTGAGATATAAAAATGTAATAAGATAATTCTATTACAATAATTTTTAATCTAAATAGTTAATTAAATTGCCGAAATTTTAAGCAAATTGTTTACAATTAAAATTACTACTTACTTATAACTACTTCAAGGCTAAGAAACTAAAATGAATATTTTCTATCTTTTTCTCATTACAGGTATGTACCAATGATACTCTGATAAAACTCTGACTACATGCTGTATTATGCCATGCTGGTTATTCAATAAGTTCTCTCCGCCAGGTATTTTATGAAGTCTAGATGGCTTTCTCTTACGTTTCCTGCAATTTTTCATTAAGGGATTGACAAATTCCTCAAAACTAATTTTATTACTTTGATTTTGCACAGCCACATCCGCTGTCTGCAAGAAACTCGCTTGCACTGTAGCACTGTTAGCATCATAAAACAGTTTGCTTGCCGCCATAAAGGCACAAAGGCGCTAGCACGTCTTTTGTGGAAGCGCAGCACTGTATAATGTTTATAACTGTAATGTAAGTGGTTGTGGCGACTCCACGATTGTCACTTTGAATTATGCCAAAAGACAATTTGCTATTTTATTACTACAACAATTGTTTAGACGATATGAGACGACAGAGCTTACATAATTGTAAAAGGGAAATTATTGTCGGTTTTTTCTTATTGTCTTTTGCTTTGCAACAAGGCAGCGCTTTTGTAAGGTAAATAATGTGAAACATATCTATAACTCTACAAATATCACTGCATACTTACTGTATATCTGTAAGCAGTTATGTGAGTTTATTTGTGAGTAACTGGTTGTATCTCCATTTTGTCAAGACTTTTTAATGAAACTGCCAACATTTCATTTTAATGACACTTTCAAGTCTCTGGCGACCGCGCGTAGCAGACAGTCAGTCTACGCAGCAAATAATTATTTACAGCCTTGTTATTGTTATTGCCATTGCGGTAGCTGCTTCAATGTCTTATGAGTTGTCTTTAACCAGAATTGATGCTGCTCGGCGCTTAAAGGTGCTTGCTCTAGTCACAAATAAATAACTTGTACTTTTAATTACACAATGTAAGGGCAATCAAAATGTTGGCGCCAAACCAAAATAAGCGTGGAAATTTATATGTAAATTTAAATGATAGTCATACGGCAGGTGGAATTTACTTAAACTGTAGCCTAACTTTAGGCTCGAAAACAAGTTTTCCAACAAATAGATATTGCCATGGAAAATTTTATTGATATCCCAAAAACTGAGGGACCAACTCGCGTATGTGCAGACGTATGGCGCGATTCGAAGAAAACTGTAGTCTATTTAGGCTAAAAAAATAGTTTTCTAGAAAATATATATTGTTATAGAATATCTCAAAATCTGAGAGATGATAGATATTGTTATGGGATATTTTGTTAGTGGAAAAGTGAAGTTTTAAATTATGAGTGCAACAGTTGTTTACAAAAGGTATAATATTGTTGCCTACATTTAGGCGTAACAAATACTTGGGCTGCTAATCCAAGCAAATGTTATATGTAATCTTTAAACATCCTATACATATCTTCCATCAAGTAGAAAAATGGCTTTTTAAGGCTTACCGGCGTAAAATGAAAAAATATATATTTTCATCGTTTGTCCTTTAAAAATAATATACATAAGAAAATATTAAAAATTTAGCTCTATTAGTTTTTGAATTGCGGATATTTAAAGCTTGGACGCTCAATTTTATTAATCGCGTCACTTAAGATTTGAAATTAACCTTCCTAACCGCCTTAAAACGTACTTGGATACTTGGTCAAAGGCGCATGAGCCATATTTCAAGGAATCAAATGAGGCGTCTTCCAAGTAAATGGCGCTCAGAGAACTTTACTCACTTGCGTAAACTTCTACACATGGTTCCATTCTCCTGGTTGAGTGATTACCCTAGTTTTTCTGATTCTTCAACCAAAATTCCAAGTTTGGTAAGCCAAAACCGATAAAAAGTTTAGAAAATATTCCAGTTATTTTTTTAAACCACGATAAGTTTAATTTTAATGTTATTGTACAGACTGAAGCTACTAAAGAGAATATTTTTGTGAAAGCCTCATTCACAGAAAAGCTAAAATCATTGCAGTAAATGAGGACCTGGCTTATTAGCGCCGTCGGAGAATGCTTAATTAATTTATAAGTCTTTAAGCCAATTCATATAGTAGATTTTATCTTTGATTCCGAAAAGCGCCTATTTTTGTGCCTTCCTATTAGTTGTGAATATTCTCGATCCCCTTCATATGTATGAAGAAGATGATATGAAAGGGAAAGAGGTGCCTACTCAGGACCTAGCTTCACATTTGGTCATATTGTTCAGAGAATATTTGCTGCGCTGACTGAAACTGCGCTTCAAGCGTCCAGAATTTGAAAGGCGAGCACATACTTAAATGTCAGGGCGTATACGTAACCAATTTTGCTACACCAAGTTACGGTATTAGTATGTAGAAATTTGGGCGCAAAATATAATTACTTGCAGACGAATAACACTGAAATGCCAAAGGTTAAGCAAAATGCATTTAAATACACCAAAAGTAATTATGACCAGGTACTACTACTGCCAGATTCTCTATACAATTTATTCGAATATTTTATCTGCAACAATTCAATTAATTGGTATATAAAATGCAAATGCATTATTAGCACGTAAGCTGCAATTGAAGGTGCATGAAAATAAACAAAATCACCCGAAGCAGCAAACATGCAAGACGCATATAAGACTAACGGCTTTACTTAATGCTGCTGGAACTAGTTGCTTATCCTTGTTTATCACGGCTATTTTTTTCCATATTTCTTTCTAACAAGCGCAACAACAACACCTGCTGCTTTACCAATTAACCAAAGAGCACTGCATGCATTGTTTTGCACACGCTTGTTGTTGCTAGTGTAGCAAAACAATTCAATAATACGAAAGCGATGCAATAAAGTGAGTGTATGTGTGGGTGTGCGTGTGTATATTTTCGTAAATTAATTACTTCATTTAAGGCAAAGTTGGTTGCGCTTGTGATGCTGCTGCTGTCGTTTCTTGTTGTTTTTGTTTGTTGTTGCTGTTGCTACTGCTTCTAATAGCTATTGGCTTGTGCTGGTGCTCGCCGCTTGCTTTTGCGTGCAACTCATAGTTGTCCAGGCAACGGGGATAAATGCTGACTGCAACAATAGATTTTACTGTTAAACAAATCCGGCTTTATTCTACTGCCACTTGTTGTTGTTGTTGCTGTTATTTTCGTTATTGCTGCCACTGCTGTGCGCCTTTATTTGCGCCTTATTTGTTTGCATTGTTTGTGCTTGCAGGTATTTGTTTTCGCATTGCAAAGCTATTTCAGTGAAGTGGCATTGCAGGCGCACACATACGTGGGCGTGTGTCTATGTGTAGGTATAACCTAACTTTGTGTTGGTATTAGTGCAGCATTTTTCCAGCTACAGTGCAGTCTATCTATAATGATGAGTGTTAATCCAAACAAAACACCTATAGCTAGTGCTTTGTGCAGCTTAGTTGTGTAAATATTCTGTAGGCTGGGAGGAGGTGCGTAGTGGTTTGAGGCTAGCGGGTTGTGTGCACAGATATTTGAGTGCATTGAAGAGCATTCTTAAGGTACAACTTAGCAGGAGTTGCTTTGTTATTATTTTGTGCAAATTTTATTATCTACAGTTGACTCCGCAGCAGATCTAATTATTATAATGCGTTGTCATTAATTTTACACCACTTGCGCTCAAAGCTGACATTAAGACAATCAAAGGCCTTGGTAAAGCTAAAATTAAAGTGTTAAACTCAATTTACTAAAAATTTATTAATAGACGGTAGTCATAGAGAGATAGTGAGAAAATGTGTATTCTCTCTTACCCAATTGAAAACCTGTTTTGGGTAGCCTGATGTGCGGCCGTCGGTTTCTAGCGAAAATTTACTAAACAACACAGGAGTTTTATTATTTATCTTATACTCTCAAGAGTATATCTTATACACAATGAAATTTCCTGACAGATGGATCGGGGTGAAATGGAATGCTTTAGGGGCTTGCATAGAACGTCAAAATCAAATGAAAAAGCTTCGAAGAAAACCACGCATGCTTTCTAAACATACGATCTCGAAAAGACTGCGAAACGATTGTTGGACTAGGCGTTTTTGCGATGTTTTAGATGTAGAAAGTGCAGGTCAATAGGCATCAGAGCGACGCTGGAATACCTCTTCAGCTTTGCTTTTGCTTGATCTTGTCTTAAACTCGGCTTTGATGTCTGACAGCTTCGTTGTTCAATGGATTGGATGCAGTAACAGAAGTAGATATTACGTCGCAAAAGGATTTCAGGTCCTGTAAAATGTAAACTCCAGCCAGTCAACTAAACCTTACTCAATCCTTAAAAGGTTGAAATGCCTTGAGATACCCACAACAGCAAGTTTTGGTGAGAGTTTGGCACGGAAAAGCGGTTAAACTAGCAAAAGGTGGACTTGAAGTCGAATTTTAGAGTAAATGTTGGTACCTTAGCATCAAAAGGTCATATAGTCTTCGTTATCGTTCTCCTTCAGGTTTTCCATTAGGGCTTAAGCAAGATTTCTCAACTAGCATTTCTATCTACCATTTGTTTTAGTTTTTTTTTTAAGAATTTTTGCTCAACATCTTTCAAGTAGTTTCAGGTATAAATATAGAGGTCATGCGTTCTTTGTTTATGGAAACTTAAATATAGAACTGAGTTATTGTAAAAAGGTTTCTATAAGAGCTGGAGAGTTTTACATTTAATCAGGTCCAAACGAAAGCAACTCAGATTTGCCTCAACAGACTTATGTTGCTCTCAAAGTTCGTTCCTGAAGATGTCCAAATATGATATTTTGATTCGGAAATTCATTTCGATCCAACTAGTTGTCGCTTGAAAAAATTTTTATTAGCCATAAAACCTCTTGAAGATTCCATTATCTGTACTCAAGAGCTCTTCAACGTTTCAGAGCTGTATTTTTGCAACTTCCCAAATTACAAATTACAAACTACAAATTAGAATTAGAAATTAGAAGTTACAAATTACAAATTACAAAATAATTAATTAAAAAATTACTAATTACTAATTAAAAGTCACAAATTATAAATTACAAATTGCACTGATAAAAATTACCTCCAAACTTCTTGAATATGAAAATTACTTATCAGCTCTCTAAAAATTTCAAATATGTATGTGCCCTCTAAAGCAATCGCATTTCACATGAATAAAATCACACACCGTACCTGTTGCTTGCGTTGCTTGTTATGTAACCGGTGGGTATTGCAATTGGACCATGAAACTACATATAACAGCATTGTGTATGTATAAAGCGTGACACATAATATATATTATATAATGTTTATATAAATAGTACATAAGCACGGAACACGCTCATCCTCCATTTTGCAAAAGTCACTATTTACAAAGCACTCTCGGAAAATACATTTATGCGCATTCTACGAAAATTTTAAATCATGGCTCTCTTGCTGTAAGCCTCCGCGCTCATTTACCTATACAAACATATGTAGGCTCTATATATTAAGAAAATCCACATTATAATATTTATATACAAGCACGTCTTGCTTCTGCGCAATAACATTGGAATTCTGTGTGGAAATTCTACTGGAACGCTACTTGGAATAGTGTTGTTGGAAAATACTGGAAAGTCGTATAGAAAACGTTACAAAATTGTGGAAAATTTGAATTTAAATTATATTTTGAATTTGTTGAATGGAAGCCTAACTCTGCCCAGTGTCAAGACTGAGGTGGTTTATATGGTTTAATGAAAAATAGTTAAATTTTTGTGTCAGTTTTAGTTTTATAGATATCAAGTGGCATTTGTAGGCTAAAAATTTTGAAAAAATCGGGCTGGTCCCGTACTATAAAATTTTACAATCAAGATGGTGTGAGAGGGATATATAGGTGCCGGCGTCAAGATAGGTTAATGGGCGTGGCACAGCCTATATTTTGCTAAAAACCCATACGTCAGGACTCACTCTATAGTTGTCGGTAATATTTGGTGTATTATTACAATTTTTTTATCGGAAACAGATGTCAATCAGTGAGTTTGTTATAGAAATTCGGAGAGAACACTTTTATGATAATTTTATGCCTGTATATGAAAACTGGGTTGATTCGGTTAAATAATATTTTTTAGCCTCCATATACCTAATACAACTAATACAAAGATTTTCGAACTTTCAGGTGACTTTATACCACATACTACTTACTATGGGCAAACATTGTAAGACTTTATTCATAATGGTAAAATCTTAATTTATTCTTCAAAATCTATGGTGTGGCCCTCAATGCAATCCTCTTTGGCCACAATACACTTGTGCCAATATTTTTTCATATCCACAAAAGAGTTGTTAAAGTCTATTTCCGGAATAGCCTTCAATACGCGTAGCGATTTACGTTTAATGGCTTCAATGGACTCAAAACGGTTTCTCCGAAGCGATCGTTTGAGTTTTCTGAATAGTCAAAAGTCGCACGGAGCTAAATCAGGCGAATACGATGGTTGCGGCACGATATGGGTAGAAAAACTCACAAAGAATCAATGCAGGTTGTGAAGGTGTATTGTCGTGGTTCAAAAAGAAAGAGTGTTCAAACCATAATTCCGGTCTCTTTTTAAGAATGGCTTCGGACAAACGACGCATAACACTCAAATAGTATTTCTTATTGACAGCTTGGCCGGTCGGATGGAATTCGTTGTGCACACCACCTCGATATTTGAAGAAAACTTTCAACATAACTTTGATTTTTGACCTGCTTTGACGTGTTTTTTTCGGCTTCAGCTCATCTATGCGACGATATTCGACCGATTGATCGTCAGTTTCCAGATCGCAAGCATAGATTTAAGACTCAACGCCAGTAGTAATACTTTTAATCACAATCCTGGCAGTCGGAAAACATTATTTCACAGACGTTAATGGCACGCTCTTTTTCGAAATAATTTAGTGATTTTGGAAGCAATCATGCTTTCTTTCACTTTTCTTAGGCCTAAGTGAGCTTTCAAAATGGTTTCCAGTTATCCTTCCGATTCTTTAGGCTGATTCTCAAGCACCAATTCCTGTATTTTATTGACGTATGCATTATCAGTTAGTGCTGATGGCCGTCCTGGACGTAGTTCATCGTCAGGTTCGTCGGTGTAAGCTAAGATCAATTAATGTCTACAATACCATACCGTAGGAAATATCTACAATACCAACTCTCGCTAAGAAAAAAATCGCCAATAGATAATATAGTAGTAATATAACAGTTAGCTACATCTCGTAAGATGTGAATATGCCTTCCTGTTTCGAGCAGGTACTTCTCGCCGCGTACAGGTACTTTCCTTTCAGCAGAGAAAAATTGAGATCAATGAGTGAATACTTGTCAGTATCCTTTGCCTTCAACACACACTTTTAGCAACCAACAACAACTAAGTGTAGTAACAATATAAATATCTCGATATATATACCTGTATACATCTGCCATGTCGTCAATGTGTGGCTGTGTGCGCATGTATTAATTTTTGCAAAGGAATCAACGCCAAAAAGTAATTAAATTTCGCTTCAAAGCATGTCACAAGCACACAGGCGTCCAACATATGCGAGCAGCAGTAAACAAGTGTGTCGAGCAAGAGGAAACAACAAAAGCAATGCATCAAAAGAAAAACAACAAGTAAAACAAAACTATAGTAAAGCAAAGTGCGCAAAAAAACAACAAAAACAAAAAAACAACAAATTTTAGCAGACAAAAACAAGCTCCACGAAGGATTAGAAGGCGTACAGCAGCAGGGAGGCGATAGGGGAGCAAATTGAAAACAAACCACTCAATGAAAAACTTATATATATATTTCAGGATGTGCGTGTATTTGTGAGCCTACGCGCTCTCCAATAAAAGCCATTACAAAAGCGCTGCAAGCTGCCTAAAGTGCGCTTAGAGAACAAGTCGCGAGCACAAAGCGAAGTCAGCGCTTAGTGTCTTGTGAAAAAGATTAGAAAAATGCAACAACAAAAATATAACTGCCACAAATGCATGCGGTAAACAACTCACACGCGCATAGCCGAAGGATAGATATTCGTTTGGCGCGCAGCTGTCCTCGCTAACTGCGCTCGCGGGCGGCGTTTGCTGCGCAATGCTCAAGTGGCGGTGAATGGGATGTCCGGTGCATGCATCGGGATAATACTCGCACAAAGGGTTAACAAGCAAGAGGTGGAACGAAAGCAACAACAACAACATAAATGACAGCAGAAATTACTGCAAGCGCTAAAACAACACACATACACGCACACACATGCTTGTGCTTATTAGCGCTTTAACCTGCAAATTCGTTTGTTTGCAATTGAATTGAAAGCGCTGCGTCTTCCGCGCACGCCCGCTAATGCAACCGCTGCAAGTACCACGCTGCGTGTGTATGTGTGTACGCTTGTATGCACTTAGTTGCTTGAGAAAATCCTCAATTAGCGTTTGCATTGTTTATGGTTGGTATTTTCCTGCCAGGATATGTCAGCTCATCCGCTTATCTTCGTACAAACATATGCATTAGCTCATTTCGAAATTGCTAATCTACGTTTGTGTGTGTTTGTGTTTATGGAAGGTTTGGCGCGCATTATCAATATGCCACGCCCACTAGATATAAGTGGGTTGCGGCGTGCATATGCATATCCTGTGGGTATTACAAGGCTATTATTTTGTATGCATTTAAGTGTGTATGGTATATGTGGCGCTCTTGTGTCTACTAGGGTGGTTCGGTGATTTCTGCTAATAAATAGCAACAAAAGTTAAGTTTTGGTTACTAAATGGTTATATATTGGTTATACATGTGCAGCCTACGAATTAGACGTGCATATAAGTGTCGAAATATGTATCGACAGATTCTTTAGACTCTTGCGTGTTCTGGCCTAAACGTATGCTACTAAATTTTCTGAAATATCTATAATTGCCTAAAAGTATGCTTTACAATTTTTAATTTTTAGAGAAAAAGGGTGATCTTTAAAAACTTTTCTGGCTATTATAAAACTCTCAGATACTCAGATCGAACTGAGTGATCGATTTGATAGAAAATTTGTTATAAACAAGTCTTTGCAAATCGTGAAAAGATGAAAAATTATAATAATTCGTAACTTGCCTAAACTGCCTAAAAGTATGTTATGAATTTTTTCAAAACGAAAAAAATCGCAGTGAATGGCATAAAATTCACTACTAAAATTAATAATAAACAGCTTTCTAACTATTATTTCACACTAATGTACACATTTCCATGTAGAACACCACTATTCGACTACAACAAACAACACACACACCCATTTACAAATACGATCTAACAATTTGTTGCATGTATACATATTTACACGCAATTATTTGCAAATTTGCCGTATCCACCAGCTGCTTGTTAACGAACACACCTATTTGCGTGCAACTACTTCACCTCGCCAGTATTTATGTAGTAATTAAGATATATTTATGATTATATATTTTGCTGGTGTATTAGCGATAATAAGGATATTGTTGCATGGCAGCGTTGAACGAAACAATGGCAACGCTAATGATGCACCACAGCGGCGCACGTCAGCGAACGTTTATTCCATTACAAGTAGTTGCCATATTATACTAGAAAGGTCACGTGTGCATATGTTTATATGCTTTTATGCTTGTATGAGTTAGCTACATAACATTTTGTATGCGTTTGTGTTTACACAGCCCTTTCAGCTTAAAAATAGCGCAGAAATTTTCATATATTATATAAATTTTCATAATTTGCTATTGGCCATCATTTCCTTCAAATTCTTGATTTATAGTAAGTACTGCAACTTTAAGGCTAAACTAAAAAGTCTGAGCTAGGTGTGTGCTATGCTTTGGATGATTAGTCATTTCTCTATAAGAGGTAGGCATTAGCTTAGCAGGATTCTTAGTATGTGGGAAGTTTCAAAAATAGCTTGAATATGCTTGGAAAATTAAGTTTGAAAGTTATGTTTATACTTAATGATACAAACTCGAGACTCAACTGCAGACATTGCATAAAAAAGTTGGAGAGGAAATAGGTAATTTTCAAATGTATCTTAGTCTCAACGAGGTAGACTAAAATGCAGCCGCCTACGTACCTGCAAGGGAGTTATGGGTGGATACAAGCTGTTAAAGGAGACGGACAGTGAGATACTTCACGGATGAACAAAAGTTTAGGCGAAGATTGGTGGAGGTCTCAATTATCATAAAATCGTTATCAACTTCAGTTTCAGACTTTTCACTGCAGAATTTTTTCCCATTGCCGTTAAGTTAGCGGTAGATTTCCTGCTCTGGAGTGCAGCACCATTCAGAGAACTGACTATTCACTCTGATAACAAGATGGTAATGCTAGCCTCATTAACAGTGCTGAGTAAGGTCTGCTTAACTTCGTTATCAATGTCATCGAGTGACATTATTATAAGACTGGTTGGGTGCTGGGCACAGCGGAATCGCCCTAATCCGCTATCAGTAGCCACTATCAGTACACTCCCCTCCTGTGTGCTACTACTACATAGCAGGGCCCCGCGGGAGCTTGGTCGGCGCCGGGCTATCGTCGTCGCAAGATCCTTTTGATTCAAAATCCATCGCAAGCGATCCAGTGAGCTCTTCGCTCTTAGTGCCACTAGCCTCTGCTTTGTTGTGGGAGTTCTAACACTTTATTGCCCGCTGCTGCATGCTGTGACATTGAAAATATCACCGGACGCCAGCAGCAGGAGCTATATGAAGACGATGTGGAAACATTACAAGACTTCCTTCATGATAATTGACTACATTATTTATTCCATCTACCCTTGAAACAAATGACATCATTCTGTGTGGAAAATAATTTTGTTATAATAAATTTAAAATCAAAATTTAATTAGTTACTCAAATTCGCTCAGACTTAGTTATCAGCTTATAATTGCGTTTGAATGCAACGTAACTGTAAATAATTTATTGCCAATTATGCTTAATTCATTTCAATTCAGTTGAAAATTTATTTGCTAATTTTCTGCTAACTGTAAATAATCCATAAATTTTTGGTTCGCAGAAGGTTAACTCGTTCACTATCGCCACACTACAGACAGAAAGATAGAGAGGGGATTAAAAGGTTAGAGAGAGTTATAAAAAATGCGAATGTGTGAATGAGGGCGAGAAGAATCGTTTACGGTAAAGAGAGTGTGAAAATATATTTTTTTCCATTTCAATACCCTGAACGGTATAATTAAGTTTGCCACACACAAAAAGAAACGTCGGAAACCCTATAAAATCCGTCCGCATACGTATCAGTTTTTGAGATATCGATCTGAAAATTCGCACACCTTCTTTTCTCCCAATGAAGCTACTTTTCTGTTGGATTGGTCGATATCGGTTCACTATAGCATATAGCTGCCATACAAACTGAACGATCACAATTATGTCCTTGTAGGAAAAACTTTTCTAGTTTTTAAGATATCCTGACGAAATTTGGCATGGCTTATTTTCCAATGTAACGGTATATTATCTGTAGAAATTGTCTATATCTGGCAACTCTAGCATATAGCTGTCATACAAACTGAAATATCCGATTCATGTCCTAGTATGGAAAACTTTCTTATTTTAAGAGATATCGTAACGAAATTTGGCACGAATTATTTTCGAATGCAACGGTATATTATGCGTAGAAATTGTTTAGTTCGGTCAACTGTAGCATATACATAGCTGCCATACAAACTGAAAGAACAAAATCAATCAAGTTCGTGTATGATTTTGTTTTTGTATTAGTGAATGTCATGCTAGTTTCGCTATAACCAAAGTCAACGTTTTTCCATATTTTTTTTTGTTTTTTTTTTGTTTTTTTTTGAAATCATAAATTTTGGCTTTACTGAACTGAAATTAATAGCTTATAAAATTTCGTACCCTGGTCAAGCAAATAAAACGCGAACAAAGGCAAATAGATATACGGTAGCCGCTCTGTGAAATTCAAAAATGTATTTATTTTGCTTTTTTAATTAATATGCGCGCGTCGCAGCAGCGCCAGCAAACGCCAAACGAAGCATTGATTGAGCGTGTGTAATTACAAAACACACACACACTCCCAAACAAACGGTGCGAGCTGGATAATGGAGGCAGTAACACAAGCGCAGCGACTGATATGTAACTTGCTCTGCATGTGTCTGTGCGTTTGTTGATGCCACAACGATAGCTGGTATGCCGGGCATAAATCACATATCAATGAAAATTTCCGTACTGATTTATATTTGCGGTCTATGCATGTGTGTGTGTGCACTATGCAACCATATACACGCTGCAACATAACACGCATCAATGCCAATAGCAATAACACAACAACAAAAACAACAATAGCGCACACATGCACAATACAAACAAGTGTACAAACAAATACGCGCCTGTTGGCAGTCACAGTCGTCAGCGTCAACGCATCAACATCATCAAACAAACGCCTGCCAATGATGATGACAACCACCAAAAATTTAATCAAACAGAAAATCTGAAATCTGAGCTGAAATATTGACATGAATCGAATGAATGGCATGATGATGAGTATTACACGCATGTGTGTGTGTGTGTGCTTTAGGCCGCAGTGAGGCTGTACAGCAGTGGCTGCGGCGAAAACATATCACAACAACAATAACAACAGCAACAAGCGCTCTAATAACAAGCGAAATCAAGCAATTTCATATCAAGCGGCTGAATGATTGGCTGCCGCCTGACACACCATGGCCATACACACACCCGCACTCGCACTCTTTCACGCTGCTGGCTACTAAATTTACATAACTGAGTTGCCATGCAAGCGTGTGCATGTGCTATAGTACTTCCCCTTGCGGCTGTGCTCCCTTGAAAATGGTTTTATTTTCATATTTTTTTTTGTTGTTTGCGTTATGCGCTGTTGCCTGCAGGATATATGTGACATAATGACATTAAACGCAATTATTTACGCATGCAATTTGTAAATAACAGTGCCACAGAAAATATGGATGATAAATAATAAAAAAATTGCAATAATAATATGTTACATAATAGTGACAGTGTTCAACGATGCAGCGAATTTGGAGCAAAACTACTTCAGGGCTTTCTCAGTTTACATATTTTTCTTATTTTTTAATACTTGTACAGTTTAGATTAAATATGCCACGATGATTGTAACGCCAGCTCTGCTATAAAATATATATCCAAATGATCCGTGCGACGAGCTTAGTCGATTTGGCCATTCCCGTCTGACTGTACATAGGCGAATTAGTCGTTGAGATTTTGAGATATTGATCTGAAATTTTGCACATATCCTTTTCAACTTAAGCAGCTGCACTTTTGTTGAAATTACCAATATCGGACCACTATAACATATACCTGCCATACAAACTGAACAATCGGAATCTAGTGCTTGTAGAGGAAACTCTTTCAGTTGCCGAGATATCTTCTTCAAATTCGGCAGGAATTTTTGACTGAAGCAATCATGCAATCTGAGAGGAAATTACTTAGATCGGATCACTATAGCATATAGCTGCCGTACAAACTTATCGATCTGAATCAAGCGCTTATATGAAAAAAATTTTTATTTGTTGAGCTGTCTTTCCGAAATGTGGTTAGAATTATTGCCTACGATAATAGTAAAAATTGCGAAGAAATCGCGCAGATCGGATAAGTATAGCATATAGCTGCCACACAAACTTATCGATCTGAATCAAGTGATTGTATGGAAAACTTTTTTATTTGTTGAGCTATCTTTCCGAAATATGGTTGAAATTATTGCCTAAGATAATAGTATAAATTGCGAAGAAATCGCGCAGATCGGATAAGTATAGCATATAGCTGCCACACAAACAGAACACACCTATCGTTATGCTCATATGAGAAACCCTCTAATTTTAGAAGACATTTTTATGAAATTTGGCACGGATTATTGTTATTCATTAGGAAATATTTCAGATCGGACCACTATATTATATAGCTGTCATACAAATTGAAAAACTTCAAAATAGAATTATCAAATCAAAACACTGTCACACAGCAAACACATATGCAAAACAGTTGAGACTGACATATCCAACACCTACGCTGTAGTATTGCATGGTTGCGCAGCCAACAAATAGCAAGCAACAACAAACGCACCTGACAAAAAAGCAACACTAACCAAGAGCTATAGCGCAGCAACAGGCATTCAAGGCAACACATGAAACAAAAGCCCACTAACCATGCACAACAGTTTGCCAATCTACTCAACGGCCAGTGTCAGTCAGTCAGTCGGAGCGTGTGGTAGCAAAAATGATTGGTGGAAAAGTTGAAAGTTATGATGTGTCATTAATCAAAAATTGAAACGCATGCATGCGTATGATGAAGGGAAATTTATGCGCGCATACTATCTGCCCTCCGCACACACACACCGGTAGGCAGGCACAATTGCCTATCTACCTCGCATAGGCTTGCAGCGGTAAGCAGACACTTTTGCAGTGGCGCTGGCGCAGGCGCTGGCATTGAGTGGAAATTTGAAATTTTTAAATATTACGCATATCATTTTCATGCTCACGTACACACACATATACAAGCGCATACGCATTATTCGCGCTGGTGCGGCATTGTGTGCGTAGGTGAGATTGGTTTATGCAGTTTACGTTTAACGCCTATAAATATGCAACAGTAAGTAATTTCAATGGTATTTTCGCATATGACCGGTGAAGGTGACTGCAGTAAAGGACCTGCTGGACCAATAGGGAGGAGGCGGTTGCATGTATTCATTTACCAGTAGACAACTAGCTACTGCAAGAAGCATTACTTGTAGAACGTTATTTTCATAACTTAGTGTTATATGTTATAGTCGTCCGATCTTTAAGACTTATTCGGATATTGTAGCGAAATCTGGGATAACTGTTTATGCCGAATTTCATGAGGATATTTCGCCAATTCAGGATTTTTATAGAAGGACTTGAAATTTATGTGTTAGTTTGTATGGCAGCTATATGCTATGATGCTCCGATCTAAAAAAAATTACTCGAAGAATATAGCATTGCTTTTGGAAACAACCCATCACAAATTTCGTGAAGATATCTGCTTATATAAAAAAGTTTTCTCTGCAAGACTTTCTCTCGACCGTTCATTTTGTATGACAGCTATATGCTATAGTAGTCCAATCTGAACAATTCTTTCAGAGATTGCATTGCTGCCTTTGATAATAACGCATGCAATATTTCGTGAAGATATCTTTTCAAATAAGAAGGTTTTCTATACAAAGACTTTACTTTGATCGTTCAGTTTGTGTGACAGCTATGTACCATAGTGGTCTGATATCAGCGATTCTGGCAAATGAGCAGCTGCTTGGTTAGAAAGAAACGTGTGCGAAATTTCAGATAGATAACTCAAAAAGTGAGGTATTATTCGCGCTTAGTACTATCAGACATAGAGCTTAGGGTATTAAAATTAGAAAATACTGCTGTGTAGGCATCCAAATAGTGATATCCATTGTATAAAGGCTTTTATAATTAGACTTATAGGTACCATAACTACTTATAATTGAACATGAGCGAAGTAGTCCTGAACTAGTTACAAAAAAATCAAAATGTCACTTATGTTTTTTATAGAGAAACAAACCATTCTACATTTATAACTTATTTTTTTAACTGGTATGGAGGAACTAGTTACTTGACTAGTCCACTACCAGTTGCAATATTCACTTAAGTCTAAAGGTCGATATTCTTATAAAAAGTGACAAAAAAAGTGACTCAACTTCTCTAAAGCGTCTTAGCGCATATATTTCTACAGTTTTCTTCTTGGGTTTTCGTATCCCTTACGACTTTATGTACATATAAATCTACACGCACTTGTATTTATAGCATTTTACGTGCTTTCTTCAGAAAATACACAGTGGATCAATTAATTTTACTGCGCTAATGAAATAACAATTTATGTGCATTGCTCGTCGTCCACATGGCCATGAACTTTTTACACATTACACAGGGCCGGATCAAGCTCCAGGGTTACCTTACTGCCATATAGGCACCAATATGCATTGCTTATGGTTTCTCAACTTTCCGTTTCTTAACGTGAAACGTACAACATAATACGCAACCACTGACACAATACAGCTTACAATGCGTTCATCAAGGATTGAGTAAAGCGTGGAAGACTTTTGGCTTCGTTTGCTGCTCACATCTTTTTCAGTTTCACATAAGTCTTGTATGCTCACTTGCCTGCATTAACTAGCCTCTGGAGAGTTATTTATGTTCTAACACTCATTTTAAGTTATAATAACAATGACGGTTGGCATTAGAAGAAAAGAAAGGATTCAATATGCAATTAAATAGAGAATTTGGTTTAGAGTTTGATAAGTACAGGGTGAGTTACAGAGATATATAGTGGCGAAAAAGTGAAAGTAGTCAAAAAAAGGGCGTACAGTTTTTACTATTGGTCAAATTCACATCATTTACATTATTAAACCAAGTCCTTTTTTAGTGTTTTCTACGCTCTGGTTAATGTTACGCAATGGTTCCACTATGTACTCAGCCTAAAATCAAGCGGAACGAAAATAAAAGCCATTTTTTGGCGATACAATTTTCTCAATAAAAATGAAGTATTGCAGTAAAGTTAAATTTTTAAAATATGTGGCAGCGCTTTTTCCTATTATTATTATTTTTTTTTTTTTTGTTATCTGTAATTTTGTTTGCAACTGATAAATTTTTATGTTTCTGAAGACTAATATTAAATTATAATTTACAAGTCATTTCAAAATCCCACATCTTGAAATTTAAGTGTCAACATTTCACCTAATTTGTTTGAAAAACTTACTTTATTAACACTTATGCTCAAACTTATTAATTTTTAATTTTAATTAAATTTTTTAATTTTTAATTTTAATATAAATTTTTTATTAAAAACATGTGGCATCATCCTTTAAAATTTGCCAGTTTTGTGTAATTCTCTTTGTAACTGATCAAATATTATACATATATCTAAAGGACAATATAAAATTAGAATTATAATTTGCAATTTATTTAGAATTTTTATAATTTTTTTTTATTTAAGTGGCCACACTTCCGACAATTTTTTTTTTTCAAAAATGTATTTTAGTAACTACTTTGTTAAAAACTAACTTTAATATTTTTTGTTTTTATTTACTTAATTAAAAATATGTGGCAACCCCTTCTAAAAATTTTCCAGTTTTTTGTAAATTTTTTCTGGTTGATCTAATATTATATATCTAAATTTTAATATAAAATTATAATTTACAACTTATTTTGAACTTACATGTATTTACATTTAAGAGGCAACACCTCACAAAATTTCTTTTTTTCTTTCTTTTTTTTTAAAAAATTTAAATTCTTAACTTTTTTTATTCAAGCTTATTGAATTTGAATTTTTTTTTTACAATTTTTTAATTAAAATATGTGGCAACACTTTTTAACTGTTTTCAATTTTCCGTAGCAGCTGATCAGTATACATATGTATTGCACTAAAGACTAATATAAAATTTTAATTTACACTATTTTTTCAATATTCATATGTATATTTACAATTAAGTGGCAACACTGCATACAATGTTTTCTTCAAAAATATATTTCTTTGAACAACTATATTAAAAATTTTTAAACTCTTCATGTTATCTGCAATTTCTTAATTAAAAATATGTGGCAACCCCTTTCCATTTTTCCAGTTTTATTTAATTTTGTTTGTAACTGATGAGAATAAACATTGAAGACTAATATAAAATTATATATATGCATAAATGTGAAACAATAACTTACACTTTGTAAAGTCGTGCACTTTGAAAGAGCGTCATATCTCCCTCGCTCTATGTGCTCTTAGTTGGCGCCATGCTCTCTAATTCTTGAGCTTGATTTACAATTTCGGAAAGTTTGCGCAAAAGCCTCAACTAAGCCGCTTAGTATACAGTTATCGTTTTGATACGTCAACGACTTTTGCCTATTACTCTCGGGGTACTCACGAATTGCGAAAATTGTATGATCACAGTTATCATCATTCATTAAAAGTGTTTTGTTGTACAAATAAAGATCAAGGCAATCTTCAATTTTCCAATTGTCAGGGTTACCTGATGACCATTTCATGAAGATCAAAGGTCGGCCGGTGGTGTGTGAGACGTATTCTCCTTCCCTTGCCAAATCGTTGCCGTCAATCCAAAGTCGCGAATTTATTTCTCGAGCTAAAATGTAATTTTGCAGTGCCAGCAATTCTGCATCCGATTTAATATTCGCCAACTCGCCACCATAAGAGCGACAGTAATAAGAAGCCTCGAACCAGTTCATCTGTTTGTTGATTTGTTTATACCCAATGAAATAATAATTGATTATACTATACAGCACACTTACATCTAAGGACTCGTTTATAAAGTAGTACTTGCTGCCGATTTTTATGAAGGGATACATATTTTCCGTGTTTTCTGAAAGTATTTTAACCGATCGTAAACAATTTTCTTATGTGTTAATCAAGTTATAATATAACGTAGGTCTTACCACAATTATTACAAGTAGAATCCGCCGCGAAAATGCCATAGATGTTTAGAAATATTAAAATAATGTATATGAAGTTCACCATCTCAGCGTTAATGCTTTTACTTGAGCTGCGTCTCTGACTGATCTCGTCAGTGTAGTGTACCGCAATGTTGTGTAGCAGCATAAGTATCTTATAAATAGTCAATTAAGAATACAAAAAAAAGGTAAAAAAAATAACAGAAAAAGTAAAAGCAGAGCTAGAAATGCCATAATTCTTTTGGAACTTATTCTTGGAGCGATAAATACGTATGCAAAATTTCAGTTCGATTTCTCAGAAAATGACAGACTAGATGGCGGACTGCAGACACACAAGACTAATCAAATCATCGCATAACGCTCATCATTTATACATACATATGTATATACCATATTTTATTTTATGTGGTCTCTGACGTAAGAAATGGCGCACCACGTAAACCTACATATATATTTTGATTCTAAATCCAAGTAACAAAAAACCCACATTAGCGATAAGCTAGAATTCACAGTGGGTCAGCTTAAGGTCATATTTTCGGGTGCTTTTCAGTGTTATCAGTGATATTATATATGTACTATATGTACTGTTGTTCATGTCGGAAATTACAAATTGTAAAAATTTGAACGAATTAAAAGTTTGAAAATCCATCTCGTTGCTGAACAAAATTATGAGTCGATTACAATACACCGGAAGAACGAGGATATGGAAAATATATTCTGTATACTGCATACTATATAAGAGAATCCAATTATATAAAAAAGAATACGCGACTAAATTAACTCATATTCTAACCGAAATCTTCGGCTTAGTACATAAAGCAGGAGCGGAACATCTCATGTTAACTTTGTGGTGGCTAGGATAAGTTCTGGGACAATTACAACTATTTTCTGCCTCTTATTTTCTCTCACTGATTGACTGTTCTACTCATATTCGATAAAGAGTCAGCCATAGCTTAGGTTAAGCTGTTTAGCTACCGTGGTTTTTTCAAGCGCTCTCCACCAAACAACGACCCCATACAACATTATAGGGTTAATCACGGTTTCACAAATTCTGAAGACTACTTTTGGTGAGAGACCCACTCTCTTCCTAATATTTCCCTACAACAGCATAAAACGACTGTGGAAGCACTGTGTCCAGGATGGTTGCCTTCCATGCTTTCTATCAATGATAAACCACAAATACTTCACCCAGTCAAACGGTTGAAAAATAAAGCCTCCCAATGAGAGGAGTGTAACCCCAGTGATTTTGTGTCTGTTATTAAATAAATCTGGCTCAATTTTATTTGATTTTATGGCTAATCCATTTCTCTTCAACCTCTTGGTAACCACATTTAAATACCTTTGGGTTAGTGATTAGTTAGTGGAAACAGTGTTCTAGAATTTTTCTTTCACCAGAAGTGCTTTATCGTCTGCGTAGGCAACGACCTGACAGACTCGTTTCTCAAATGCCTTCAAAAGTCGTTCACGACTAGTATCTAGAGCAAAGAAGAAAGGATCCCAGTTATGCTTATGGCACTGCTCTTTTCGCTGACATGGGGTTTGTAAGCTTATAGCCCGCTTTGACCGATTTTAGATTCTAATGTTCTAACTTTTATGTCCCCGTCTTTATTGATTTTGGTCCATTTGGAGATATTTGGCAGTTATGGTCTTGTAAAGACAATGGCGCTCAGGTTGACGAACCCGTTTTTTCGTTTTACTTTTTTTCAATGGTAGATTTCTCGATTGTCTGCTATCAAAGTCGACTAAAAATAACATTAACGGTCGTGCAACTAACACAACAAAACTTGAATCCATAACGGTTTAATATAGCTAGCATTTATTCTCCATGAACTATAAACAACCGAATGGAAATCATCAAAGTGTGTGTGTACAATGCGCCTTTATGGTGATGCCACGGTGCTGCAAATGTAGGCATTGCATTGATAGCGACACAATGCTAGTGTCCATAATTGGGTAAGAACGCATTATGCAAGAAGGCGCAACAAATGCAATAACAATAATAACTACAAACAATAGCAACAACAATAGTGGAGCGTAGTTACTTTACGCTCGCAATGACCACAATAATAACGGACAATGGCCATATGACGTACGAGTTAACGCGTATGTAGATGTATGTGGCATACAAGCCGCCTATGTTGTATGCCACTCACATGCCACGCCATGCAGAATGCGTGCAACGCATAGCGTAGAGAGTGTGGCAACAGTAAAATGTAACAAAATTGCAATTTAAATTGTATTTTCTACTGACATGGGCAATTTTAAGGCGCATAAAAGCGAGAGCGGTGATGTAAGCATCATGCGGAGAGTGCAGGAGAGAGCTGCCTGCTGCAACACATGTGGCTTGTACGTGCAGTACTGACCACAAAAGAGGCTCAGCGCTGCACATACATACAAACGAGGATATTATATTATTATTATTACCATTACCCAGTGGCAGAGGCCGAGACCGGGGCCAAAGCCAAAGCAGTGATGGAGGCAGCGGCGTAGGCGACGGCAATATGACAGCCGCTACTCAAATTTGTACGCATACAAATGCAGATATCCTTCACTTGGTAACTATGTATGCGTGCATCTGTGTGTATGTGTGCTACATTTTATGCCGTTGCATAATTTCAGGCATTCAGCCATTCACCAAGCAAACAAGCAACCAGAAAACAACCAAACTTGCTTGTCGCCAAGATATTCAGGCATATGAAAGCGAGGCACTTGGGGTGTGCGTTGCAACGGCAGGGCACGGTAGATGGCACTGAAACAAATAACAACAGACAGCGTAATGATGTTGATGGCGACGATGACGCTGCTGAAGGAGTGGCAGCGGTCACGAGTGCTGGCGTTGCACAGGAAAGAAGGTGTGGCGTAAGATATAAAGCAGCTTCCCACACTTTTGGCGTGCCATATTTTGAAGTGCAATCAACTGTGCGTCACTGTTGCGGACAGCGGACAGTAAACGGCCGACAAGCCGACAGGCCATACGCATATCCAGTAGATGTTGGTATTATCATGCGTGTGGCTGACAATTTTTCACAAACACGTATGCATGTAGACGTTCATATAAACGTGTGTGAGTGTGTGCGAGGACGCCAGCGAAGGCGTCGTGTGGCGAAAATGCTGACAACAACATATCAGCGTCACGTTTTTGTCACACATGTCTTACGCACGTACGACGGACGATGTGAAAGCAGGACTCCGGTGCTGACAGTGTGCTGAAAAAAATAAATTTTTGGCTATAAAGCTTGCAAGCTATTTAGTGAAAGCTTTCATTTTTAATATTTTTACATAAAAATTTCGAAAATATTAGCGAAAACTTTCCATTTTTATATTGAAGTAGAGCTTGATTTTCAATTAAAAACTTGCTAAATTATTGAAACTTTCAGTTTTATATGAATACTATTACATTGTAAATAAAAAGTCCGTTAAGTTCATTGAAAGCTTCGTATTTTACGCAACTTAATATATATCAGTGAAAGCTTTTTTTATACAATTAAAGTTAGAGTCAAATAAAATTTTCATAAAGTTTAGTGAAAGCTTTCCATTTTATACAACTAAAACTAGATGTTAAATAAAAAGCTCTTAATTGTTTTCGAAAGCTTTTAAATTTTAGTGAAAGCTTACCGTTTTATATAATTAAAGTTAATTTTTAAATAAAAAGCTCTTAAGTTTTTCGAAAGCTTTTAAATTTTAGTGAAAGCTTACCGTTTTATACAATTAAAGTTATCTTTTAAATAAAAAGCTTCGCAAGTTTGATAAAAGCTTTTCATTTTATACGACTGCAGTAAGGAATAAAATTATAAAAATAGAAAGTTTATAAAGTTCTTGAAACCGTTTTGTTTTCTGGGTTGAAAAAAAACATGAAATAGAAAGCTCGTAAAGTTTATTGAAAGTTTCCCATTGCATGCGGTTGCAGTTAAAGCATAAATAAAAAGCAGAAGATAATTAAAAAGCTCATCAAGTTGATGACAATTTGTCGTTTTATTAGGTCACAATTAAATGAAAAATAAAAAGCTCGTCAAGCTTAAAGAAAGCTTACCGTTTATATGATTGCTGTAAGTAATAAAACCTAAAGTTCCTCAATTTGGTGAAAGCTTTTTCTTTTATAAGATGAAAGTGGACATGAAATAAAAAGCTCATCAAAATTGTTGAAAGCTTTTCGCAGTAAGTAATAAAAATGAAAGTTCGTCAGTTAGTGAAAGCTTTTTCTTTTATAAGATTAAAGTTGACATGAAATAAAAAGCTCGTCAAATTTTTGAAAGCTTTTCGTTCTTTATGCTTATAATTTAAGTAAAATAAAAAGCTCAATATTATTATATAAAAATGTGGTGTAGTTAGGTGAAAGCTTTATCTTATATGTGCTTAAAAGCTTTCTCAAAACTAAGCGGCTTAAAAAGCTCCATAAAAATTTATTAACATAGTGTATTTTTATTCCAAAACGCCATGTTCTCACACTGTGCTTTTCATTCCTTTTGTGCCTCCCCATCCTCAACCACAGCACACCCTTTAACTGACATAACAAACACAATTCTGAGACATCCTTCAGTAACGGAATATCATTTACAATTATACAAATTTTCTCTGCTCACACTTGTCCACTTACTGTTACCCATACATACGCACACAAATACATACAGTCTGAAGCTACATAGGTACTCTAAAATTAAATAAAATTTAAATTCAGCAAACGATCAACACAAAATTCTATGACACAAGCAACACTATGTATCTAAGTAAATATATATGTATATATATACATATACGGACCGAAATACATATATGCGGTTGATCAGCTGCATTGTTTGCTGGCCTTACGCTCGGCTTGCTGCGTTGCTGGCACTGCCTGAGCGCACATTAAGCAGCTGCTTTGCTATCAACGCACGTAACAGCACACACTGCTAATATCCTTTGCATATCTGTAGGCGCACACGCACACGCACAGCAGCACATGCATATCATACGGCTATTTTACTGTCACTTAGTGCTTTTAAGCTTATTTCATAGCTTTAGTTTTAGTTTTAGTTGAGTAGTGAGGCTTTACATTAGCATATAGACAATCATATTACTGGCGGTTTTATGGCACTGTTTGATGGCAAGACATTTTCTATAACACTGCACACACACATAACCACACACCAACACACGCACGCTTTGCAGTTGTGATGCAATTGTCATTGCTTGGCGCCAACATTTCGCTTTGCAGCGTGAAACTTTGCCAAAGCAGCGTAGAATTTGAATTTTAAAATCATGTGCGGGAGGGAAGAGCCTTCAACCGCATGCAGTTCACTTGCCACGCCTGTGTGTATGCAATAGCTTATGTACACATATAGTGGGAGTAGTGTAGCTTTGCAGGGTCATTGTTCATTGTGTGTTGTGTTTGTGTTGGCGGCGGTAACTCAAGGTGCTTATGGACTTGTTTACCACTTGCATTTTTATGTTCACATAAAATTGTGGTTTTAATGAAATTACTGTCCCAGTTTGTGCAACTGACTACCACGCTTATTTTATATTTGCTTTGAAGCTGATCTTAATGCACTGGAACTTTAGAAATTGAAGTGAAAATATTTTTCTAGATTGATTTTGGTTTTATGTGCGAGTTTACTTTAGCATATTTAAAAATTAAATATTTTGAAAAGTTTTTGAGTTTCTAAATATGTTATATAATTTTTTTCATATTATTTTCACAAAATAACGCATGAAAGCTTCATTCTCCATGAAAAAAATATGCGTATCCAATACATGTTTTTTTTTTATTGTTATAGTTGAAAGCCATTACTAGTACATTTTGTAATTTGAATAACCGATATGTGCGGAGCTCTACTTCTACGTAGTTCCAAATGCTTTTGACTGATCGGAAGGGACAAAAATGTTCCTAAAGTACCTACATGCTCAAGATCAAATATAATCTATACTAGTAGAATCTGACTGTGATAAGGGTCTAGCATTGAGACGCTTCATAACCAAAAATATTAAAAAACTATAGTCGAAGATTTACCAAAATACATACTAACCAAAGCAGAACCAAAATATTAACCAGAGCATAACCAAAGCACTAACCAAAATTTTTAGAATCGATTCATAAAAGAGTTGAGATCTTTTGCTATCGGCGTTTAGGAATCTAGCATTGAGACCCTTCATATCCAAAAAATTTACGAAAACTTTAACCAAAATATTTAACAAAACATTAACCAATATTTTGTTATCGTTTCACAAAAGTTGTTGAGATCCTGTGCTATCACTTTGATGACGTTACACATTAAACACAGTACAATGCGGAGACTTTAAGTTATAGTAAAGATATATGGAAAAAGGTTTTTGCAGCAATGTAAGTCAGAAATGGACGACTTCAAAACATGGAAAGTTCATCAAGGAGACTAAATTCGAGATAATCGATATATAGTCTTAAAAATGTATGATTTCGGAAAAAAGTTGTCTGCCGTTGATATTATTAAAGGAAATTATATAATCTCTGTGTATGATGGAATTCGTTCTCATAATCTTTTGCAGCACCTAACCGCGACTGATTTTTTCGTAAGCTAATTTAGTACGCTTGTAGTACGAAAGTCTCTGGGATCAATCCTCATTTTCAACGACTGCTTTTTAATCTAAAAATTTATGTATGGCATCAAAGAGAAAAGCTAGAAAAAGATGTTAAAACAGATATTTCTCTCTCATTTTCCGTTTTCGACTACAAAGAAAAGTTTTCAATAGATGTCGCTAGTCAAAAATAAGAAAGAAGCTCCAACCTTACATGTGATAGCTTTAGAAAGCCTCTCTTAAAGCTCGTCTACTTTTAAAATCGATTTAAGGGGGTATTCTAGTCTAGGAAAATAATAATTATTTCACATTTCAAGTAAATCAGATAATTAGAATTTTAGATATTAAGGCAACTGCATCGAAAAAAGTAAGTTCGGGCGATTGTGTTTGAAGTGACGCTAAAACGGCGATAACTGCGGAAATAATTTGAATTTTGCGATTTCCTTAAGGAGATAGATATTTTGAAATATTCAAACTATAGAATTGAAAATATTCGATTTTTCTAAATTTTTTTTATAATTATTTGAAAAATAATCTCTTCAACTTAAAAATCCTTGAAGGTATTCAAGCTGTTCCGTACAGCCTGCTTTAATTTAAAATTTGAACCATAAAAAATCTTTGCCACCGACTCAGCTATGCATTAGATAGTTTTCCTCAGCACGATACCAAATAAATCAAATGACAATCAAAAGCCAATTATTGCTCTCCAATATTCATTACGATTTCAACTTGACTAGCTGAAGCCATGTCGAATTATGCCTTGTTATTTGACTTCGCCTTTAATTTGCGTGCACAATTGCTCTCAAAATATACACTTACGCACAGATACTTGCTTATTTGGCTAAAAAATACGCCTGTTATTATTATTCATTAGGCATTTTAATGGCCACATACAAACTCAGTTAGCTTATTGGGGAAATTATGAAGCGCACGTGCGTCAAAAATTGAAGAGTTCTTTGAATAAATTTGCACAAATTGCACAATAATTGCCAAAAAAGCACAAGGCGCTGTCATGGCAACCATTCAATTGTGATTTATTAGAAAAGATGCTAGAAAAGCCAACAATTTATTGATGTGTCAGTGCGGGACAACAGGTTGTGTGTAGTTGTGAAATAATGTGTGCACAGTTGTGAGCATAGAGATATGTGCACTTGTGCATGTATAAAGCAATAGTATAAAATTATATATATTTATATTTTGAATCATATTTTTTTGAAAATTATATAATAAATAAATCAAAGCTGCTATAAAAATTGAAAAATTCGAAAAAGATTAATTTTTCTCAATATTTTATTTATTTTGCTTTTAAACATAAACGAAAAAAGCTTTCACTTACTCAAGCGCTTAAATTATTTACTTAAACTGTACGCTTTATAGTCCGCTTTTTATTTTAATCCCCAAATAAATACAATTTCGCTTCCGTTTCACGCATTTGCTGCCTGTTTATGAATTTCCTATTAATCCGCTTGCTATTTAGAATTCATGTTTTTTCTCTTGTTGCTTATGATTTTCCATTTTATTTAAAACGCAAATCACTTCTACGCATATTATTATAATCTAATTGGATTTGCTCGCTGTATAATGATAAGTAGTGCGGCCTAAGTGGCAAAGAGCTTAAACATCAATAACAGCACGAAACAATGCTGGGGATTATAGCGAATCAGTATTCAATACAACAACAGTGTATGATGATGAATGTGCAGTAAAAACAACAGCTGGCAAAATAATGAAAAGCCATGAATTCGTTGTGAGCCGATTGTGTGGATTTAGAGTTGTTCGATGAGCGAATGGAATTTGGAAAATTTTCATAAATTTCAGTAGATAGTTTTCTTGGTTATAGAACTTAAGTATGTGGAGAAGTTGTAAAGAGCTGGAACTAAGTGGTTTCTAGTGTAGTAAAACTTTTAACTGACGGTTTACAAGCTCGACTGATTTATAGGATGTTAACATGTTCCAAATGCTCTTGGATTTCTGCTCGAAAGCGATAAAAATGCTGCTACAGTAACTACATACTCTAGATGAAATATGATCCATACAAGTAGGATGTGACAACAGCGTTTAGGAACGTAGCATTGAAACACTTTATACCCAAAACATTTGCGATAACTTTAATGAAAAGATTTATCAAAACCAAACCAAAATATTAACCAAAGCAAAATCAAAAAATAAACCAAATAATAACCAAAATACTAACCAATGCGTAAGCTAAACATTAATCAAAAATTTTTAGAATCGTTTCACAAAAGATGTTGAGATCTTTTACTTTCGGGGTTTAAGAATCTAGCGTTGAAACACTTCATACCCACAATATCTACAGAAACTTTAGCCAAAACGTAACCAGAACATAACCAAAAGATAACCAAAATATTGATCAACATTTTTTGAATCGATTCACAAAAGTTGTTAAGGTCCTTTGCTATCGGCGTTTAAAAATCTAGCTTTAAAACTTTTCATACCCAAAATCTTTACGATAACTTTAAATCAAAAGATTTACCAAAACATGCTCCAAAATATAACCAAAATATTAACCAATCTTTTTCAAATCGATTCACAAAAGTTGTTGAGATTCTTTGCTATCACTTTGATGACTTTACACAGTCCTACACCTCCTTGTTGCTTAGCTTTTTAAAACTATACCGTCAACTAAATAAATATTTAAAGCCAGAAAAAAGCTTGAACTTAAAAAAGCTATTATTTCACATTCGGTTTCATTTCTGCATTACTAAAGCATACATTAGGGCGCAATTTTAGCTGGCTACCCAAATTCTTAGACGCCTTCGCAGCATTTGTGTTATACGGCAAACCATAAACCAGATACAACCTATGTTACAGTTGCAGTACTGAAACGAATTCTGGCAACACAAAGCTCAGTGCTCACATCGTACTGCTACCACTTTAGCTTGTTAAAGTCATCCCACATTTACAAACGTTTACATGTATTTTTTTACCGTTTTTGCATAACTTCATTAAGCAAATGCGTCAATTTATTTCAGTTGGAAAAATCAGCATTACAATATATGCATATGCAATTATGGGAACTCATATGCAGGCATAACGCTGCCATTTTAAGTTATGCACGCGCCTCGAGGATATAATTATTGTAATCATTATTTCAGCGTGCGTAAAAGTAAAACGAAATCACATTTCTCATTAATGCAAATGAATATTTTAGCTAGAGGTAACAAAAAAGCGTAGCAGCAAAAAAGGGAAACGATTTTAATAATTGAAAAGAGGAGTCATAAGCAAAGACAAGTTGGTAGCGAGATTTTAGTCGAACGTTGGGGAAAAAGTAGATATGAAGGTTAAGGCAAAGTATTTTGAAATCTGAGTACCAAAAGGCAAGTAAGACTGCTAAAAATATTTTACAAAAACAATAAAGATAACTAAAAACGTGGTAGAAAATCAAATAAATCATAATGCAGTGTGCAGTTGCTTAAAGAAGCGTTGATTTTTGCAAATGAGCAATTGTTGTAGCATACATTGAGGCGCATCATATATAATAAAATATTAATGTAGCATAACATTTAGCGCGTAATATAATGTAGCGTTTGTACAAAAAAACAGGAAACAATGTTAGCTATAATACCTTCAACATAAAAAAAATCCCTACTAGGATATTGATCGATCAGTTTGTATGGCGGCTATATGCTATAGTGGTCCGAGTTGGTAAAATTTTTTTCTGTGATTGCACTATTTTTTCTGCAAATAATTGTTGTCAAATTTTGTGAAGATATCTCTTTAAATAAAAAAGTTTCCCATACAAAAACTTGACTCTGGTCGTTCAGTTTGTATGGCAGCTATATGCTATAGTGACCCGATCTGAACAATTTCTTTGGAGAACACATTATTGCTTTAGAAATAATCCGCGCAAAATTTCATGAAGATATCTCGTCTAACGAAAAATTTTGCCATACAACAACTTAGCTCCGATCGTTCCGTTTGTATGGCAGCTATGGTATCGATCTGAATATTCTTTGAGAACACATTGGTCTTTAGAAATTAATTCGCGCAAAATTTCATCAGATACCTCGTCTAACGAAAATTTTGCTATACAACAATGTGATCGTTCCATCGTATGGCAGCTAATGTTTGGTCGAACATCCATTCTTTAAAAATCGATCTTTGGTAATATAACGACGTGTCGAAATCTTAAATCGGTAACTCAAAAATTGAGTGACTATTTGGTACACCATATATATAGACAAAGAGGCGGATGGACCGACAGAAATGGCTAAATCGACACAGTTCGTCTGTCTGAGCATTTTTGTATACTTTAAAGAGTCATTGAAGTTAACTTTGGGTTTAACAAACATCTTGTCTATTTGAATAGACCTTGTCGAGAGTATAATGGAAAGATAAAAGTCAGTTGAGCCATCGCTATTGATCATTATGTTTATTATTCGTAGGAGCAGATAACTTATTACATCAAGTAAACCAATTAAAGCAGATAAAAATGCATTTACAATCTACACAATAATCGTACGTGAAGAGTTGTGTATGTATGTATCTAAAATATATGTATTAGGATGTGTCAAAAAATATTTAAATTTTGCTACACGGAAAAATAGGTTCTTAGACACCTCTTAAGGACGATATCCAAATATGATCTCTTGATTTTAACGGTAATGTTTCAGCTTTTCAGATTTCTACTTTTTTTATTATCAAATAGAAGAATACAAAACTCGCTTCCAACGACTTGAAAAATTATTTCGTTTTATAGGTTTTATATATATCTAAGAACCTATTTTGCAGATTACCAAGCGAAAAAATTTTTTTTTTGTAACCACCCTAATATGTGATTTTGTATAGGTCTAAGAACATATTTTTCTTAGTACCGAGTGAAAAAATATTTTTTTTATAACCACCCTAATATATGTATGTACATATATATATTTATATGTCAGCATTTCAGCACGCTTGTCAGTGTGTTACACACGTTCGTAACTCTTTTTGTCACTCAACGCCAAGCACCAGCGATTACTGTTAAGCCTTCATATACATATATAGTTGTAGTTGTAGTTGTAGCTGTTACATTGATGTCACAACCGTTACTGCCGTTGTTCACGCGTTAATTTTCCAGCGAAATGAACACATAACATTGACAGTGCAGAACAACACACACATACACATTCACGCAGCGTTTCACAACACAACGGTTTCATCAACATGCCTGCATGTTGTTATTGTCATTTTTGTTATTCCAGCATTAGTTGCTATAGTAACAACAACACAACAGTCAGCAGTTGGTGGCCAGCATGCAGGTAGGCGGGCAGGCTATCGAAGCAATCGGCTTATGATGAGTGCAGATTCAGCGAAATCATTATAATTTATAATAAGCGTCAAGAGCGCAGCAACCAACAAGCACAACAACAACAATGAATGGCACAGCATCAGCAATGAACAAAATAAACATTGGTAAGCGTTAGTCAGCGTAGCAGTGGCACAAAAGCAGCAATAACAATACTGCTTTTCGTGGCATGAGCGTTGAAGCAGCACACATCGAAACGCATATTCTTGGAAACGGTTTGTATGTATGTGGGTGTGTGCACAATTGCTTATGCATTATTTTGACAGGCATTTGACGTCAGTTCCCTGCCTTAACATGGCATAATAACTTAACACTTATACAAATGCAGTTGAAATGGCAGTGCTGCGCTTTATACTACATATATAAGTATGTATAATCATTTGTATATCAAAATTAGTATATATTTTTATATAAGCCGCTCTAATAACTAGCATTTATGCCACAATAATATATAATATCATTTCACATATGCATTAACATACTAATAAGCGCACACACACGCTGCTGCAGCGCAAAAATCACTCACAAACAGCGAGGTCAGCAGCATTGTCTCTACACGCAACTGTCACTTCAAATTCAGCAAATTCCAAATTTTCGTTAGCCCGAAATGTAATAGTATTCATGCACTGTCAGGCTGTTTAACACACTAACGCGTAGCGGTTACACTCCACAATATGAAAGTACCCAGTAGGAAAGTGTTTGCTTTCTTTTATATGACAACTACATATATGCTATAGTGATCCGATCTAAGCAATTTCTTGTGAGGCTACATCTTTGCGTTAGAGAATAGTCCATACCATATTTCTTGTAGATATCTCTTTAAATGAAAAAGTTTTCCATACTAGCTCTTCATTCAGCTCTTGCAATTTGTATGACAGCTATGTGCTATAGTTGTCCGATCTAAACAATTTCTCGTGAGATTACACCACTGCCTTATATAATAATCCGTACCGAATTTCGTTAATATATCTCCTCAAATGAGAAAGTTTTTCAAACAAGCTTTTGATTCAGATCGTTCAGTTTGTATGACAGCAATATACTATAGTTGTCTGAGCTGAACAATTTCTAGTGAGATTGCATGATTGCTTTCAGATAATAGCTCCATACCATATTTTCTCTTGATAGCTCCTCAAATGAAAAAGCTTTCCATACAAGCTCTTTATTTAGATCAATCAGTTTGTATGACTGCTATATGTTATAGTGCTCCGATATGAAAAATTTCTGGTGAGATTACACCACTGCCTTATATAATAATCCGTACCGAATTTCGCCAAGATATCTTCTCAAATAAAAAAGTTTTCCGTACAAACACTTTACAACGATCGCTCAGTTTGTGTGACAGCTATATGCTATAGTCTTACAATACCAGCGGTTCCGACATATGAGCAGCTTCTTGTAGAGAAAAGCATATGTGTGAAGTTGCTGGTTGATATCTCAAGCAAACTCCCCTCATGCGTCTCATCAAAGGCTCCTACAGGGGTTTCAAACACAATTATAAATTAGTTTGTGATCAATTTATATGTGTACGTGCGAATTTTGCTGACATGGCGTCACTCGTATGTACACCACATATATAACTGTGCATTTGCCACTGCAGCTGCTGCTGTTTTGAAATTTGATAATATTGTTTTTGTCACAATAGTAATTGCAATTATCGCACCATGCATCGCTGGGTGTGTCGCGTAGCTTTGCCAAAATTGCTTGGATTATTAACATAATTATGACAGCGCTGCATTGTGGCGGCAGCTAATTTATTTTCGACGCACGAGTTAGATTTAAATGCAGTTATTGTTTAAAATTTCATAATTATTTTTGGGGTTATCGAGGTTTTGGCCTATAGCTTTTGGAAATTCAATAAAGGCGTTGTGGTATTTGTGGTGTTTACAGCTATAAAATATTAAATAAAATATAAACACATTATGCATACACATAATTGGGCTTAGTTTAGGTAAGATGGCTGACGCCCAGTTTGTAGGGGATCACACTTAAACTGTTATGTACAATCCTTTAGGAAGTCAAACGAAAAGAAATGCTATAGTTGGATCTCAGCTATCGGTGAAAAGATCCAGAAGCTTACAAGACAGAGAGAGAGGGAGAGGGAAAGAGTGAGAGAGAGAGAGAGAGAAGGTGTGAGAGACGGAGAGTGTGAGAGAGAGAAAACTCGATTCAAAAAGTATCCAACGTCGCTGTCCAACATTGAATTACATATTAACCGGAGAGGTCTAGAACTCAACTCCTGTACGCTCATGACATTTGTATAGTATATGAGATACTAATAATACCTTTTACTGCCTCTCCACATAATTTTCTGAGCTTTGAACAATTTATTTCTCTAGCACTGTCTAAATTAACTCCCAAAATGCATCATGAGCACCAAGCATTCAACTCAAGTTGTCCGCCTAATTGATTACCCTTTTAATGATGCTCACTCCCTTCAATCTCAGACATTTGGTAAATTGAAAGCAGACAACATTGATTGGCCATATTTACGGAACAATTAAAATCATTCAAATAATGAACTGCATTTAGTCACTTCTATAGAAAGTCTCCCTTACATGCAAACTACCACCCTCGCCCCGCCGTCATAATAGTAATCAGCGACGCTTAATTAAAATGTCTGCTCAACAAGCATTTTTAGGGCCAATCGTTGTCAAAAACAATGCTAATACACAAAAGCGCTACTCTTTTGCTCGCTCGCTTCCTCGCTGCTAGACAGACGGCTGCTGCAGACGCTTACTTAGCGCCAGCGACTGACTTTCTTTTCGGTATTTGCCTACGTTAAGAATAAAAAAGAATGTCTTAAGACACGGCACATCGCATCCTTTAGATGCGCGCATCTCGAGAGAGATTGGGGCAATGAGAGTGCGAGTTCACCTGCAGCCGGTAGCTGAATTTCCATTTGAAGAAAGCTGTTGCGTTGTGGCAGTGAGACTATGTGGCGTAAAATGTTCTTTTCTTAAGCGCAACAACAATGCAGCTACAACCTGTGGCTGCCAAAAAACTTACTGCGAACTAAAGTTGTTGTAAAACAACAAAAGCGATGCAAAATACTTACCGCGTGTAAGTAATATACGTTTTTTTAGTAATGCACGTAATTTAGTGTGTGTATTTGTAGCTAGTAATTTTCTGTCTACCTTTTCTCTAAAGGTTGTTGAAGATTTCCAAGCTTCTTTGCTGTCTGTGCTTCCTTTGCGGTCGCGTCTGACTTAAACTCTCGGCTTTTAATTTGAGTGCCGTCGCTTTTCAATTGCTTGCCTAAGTGAAGCTATTGAGTTCCAATGCAGCTACTTAAGAGTTCGTTGTTCGCTGAGTTCTTTATATACATTCTACAATATATGCATGCTTTAAGAAGTTCTTTATAAACATTTTTCTATATCTACTTGCTTCAGGAAAGGTTTACGGTTGAATTTTGCATGTGGAGATGTCTGATGGATGAAAGAATATGTATGAAAATAGTTAAAGAGCTGCAGAATCATACAATTTTAAGGCAAATTTAAATAAGTTGCCTAGCTCAATTAGATCAAATGCTGTGTACGGCATCAAGCCAAAGGCTTTGCGTAGTCAGACCTGGACCTTAACCTTAAATACTTTACAGCAGAATGTAATGAAAATGTGAAATCTTTTAGTAAAAGGTAGAAACTTTTCTGAGTAATCAGCGATGAATAACTTCATTGTATGGTAAATCTAATAGTAAGTTTTTTCACACTCGCAATACACGCTCTGATGGAAGAGTCTTAAAATTTCATCACAAATATGCTTGGATTTAAAACTCTCCAATCAAAATATTAGCTTTGAATATTCCGTCTTTAATTTTTTAAATATTTCCGTCTTTATAAATCGTTTAGAATCATGTGTAGTGACCTCATACGACACCGTTTCTCCAACTGTTTGATTTACGTAGCTAGGATGGGCTAAGATTTAGATTAGCTCTGGAACACTTTACTCGACATATGCCTTAAAAATAGTTCATACGATGAGCCAGTACTTGAAATTTGTAAGGTTGCCTAAAAGTTAAAAAACAGAATGAATACAGACTGTATTGTTGCAAGACAGGGCAACCTCTGCACTATATGAATCATATGTCTTCACTTCATTTATTATTTAGAATTGGCATAGGCTTTCAAAGCTAGCAAAAAAAATGAATAAAGGAGATATTTAATTGTAAATTCGATCAAAGGCTTAAGAAGTGAACTAAATATCTGAACATGCTTACTTCCACTGCTTTGATTCTTCGTCATCCTGAAAGGTAGGCAAAAAGTCTAATATGGAAATTATATGTTGCCTACATTTAAGCTAATTTGCTTAGTAACAAAGGAGGATTGAAGTGACTATGTCTGACATGAACTCAGTGCCTTACTAACAACTACTTATTGAGTAATAAATATAGAAAAAACTAGTCATCACCACTACTCAACGAAATTTTTTCAACACTTTGAATTAAACACATCCTAAAGGTAGGCAACAAGTCCAATATGGAAATTATGGAATCGGCCAGAAGACTTAGAAGCGAACTTTCATCTGTTCTGCTAACTTTTTCACCACTTTGATGTGAAGGTACCTAAAAGTAGGCAACAAGCACAGTGTGGAAATTATATGTTACTCAATTTTGGGATGTCTTGAATATCAACAAAGTCAAAATAAAGTTACCTCCATGATCTACTAACATCTACTTTGTTTATAGAGTAAGCGGTAGCCTACGTCAAAAAAGAAGAAGAATTAAGTCCTAAACATAAAAAAATCATCATTCACATGCTTTTAGAAATTTTTGCAATATTTTCTTGCCTTTGTCAACATTTTCTATTTTTTTATTTTTTGCTTTTTCGCTTCTATCACATATGCCTAGGCATTTGCTGCCGAGTTGTTGAAAACAATAGAAGAAACCACTTCATAAATAATTCATTTATTAACTCAAGAACGGTTTGCTATAGAGCAATCGCCGCTGCCTTCCTTGGCATAGCCAGCGAGTTTCCACCACCTAAGTGAATGAATGTTTTCCAGTTTTTATTTATTTTTTGCCTTTATTCTTGTATATCTGTTAGCTGCTGCCAACGAATGAAGTCTTTCAAAATACAGTTGCATATTTGTTTTTGCATTCAGTCATGCATTTTACTATACCAAAACAGAATTGTTGTTGTGTGTGTGTGTGTCTGATTGACTTGCATGGCCACTTCGTTCAACATATGCGTACGCGCTGCACATCTTTATTCATTTTTTTTTGCAGCTTTGTTGGTTAAACCAGCGCTGTATTGGTTTCTTGCCACTCTGGCCTTTTCGGTCGGTATTCGAATGCGAATCGAATATGTAGCTAGCGTAACGTAAAATTGACACGAACAAAGGCTTTCACGCCTTCGCAAGCGTAAAATTGCTTTCTATGCCAACGTTGATCTTGTTGTCATTGAAAAGCTATCTACATTTATTAGAATGTATTGCTGTTTTGCGCGTGCGTTTGTCGCAACACATGTTCAGACACTTGTTTTTTCTTCTCTTATAGGTATGAGTGTGCTTCCATTCGATTTTGAGTTGACTGCACTAAAGTGCGCTTAACTTTGAGCAATTCTGTAAGCGGCTATTGAATGGTAACCCCTTCTCTTATAGCATATGTACATTTAAAAGGTGTTTAGGGAAGGCAAAATGTTTGGAAATAGCGCTCAGTGCTGGAGAAAAATATTAATTATTTTAGGATATACTCTGATGTGATTAAAATTTACATGATAATTTTATAAAAGTTTCTGGAATAATTTTTAATAATTTTAATAACTCAGGTTAAAATATTGTTAAAATAAGTTAATTATAGAAAACTGGTTACAAACTAGTTACTTTCAAGTCAATTGGGAAATGTTCATTTTATGTTAGTATGTATAATTTTCATACACCACTATTAAAATCAGACTATTTCAAAAAACTAGTTACTAACTAGTTATTTTCAGGTCAGTTGAAAAGTGTTAATTTTATGCCAGTATACTATATTTTCTTATACCACTGCTATGTTTTTTCAAGATGCTTTATTTAATGCTTCAGTTTATTTTTGTAAGTATGCACATACATATATGGTTTTTAAATGTTAATTTATTAAATTCAGGCAATATTTGATATACATACAGTATGTATGTAATTGCAAAATTTTGAATTAGTTTATATTATATCATACTTAATAATTTTAGTAACACATGTTAAAATATTGTTAAAATAATAATATTTAAACAATTATATGCCAACTAGTAACTTTAGGAGTAGTTGAACCATTTTCTTTTTCGCCAGTATGAACTTCTGCTGAGATTTTTAAAAATTTTGTTATTAATCCTTCGCTAACTAAAGGCTGTTAAGTGTTGAAATTCAAGTATTATTTATATATAATTCTGATATCTCTAGCAAATTAGTCCTACTCCCCAGTCAAAAAATAATATAGCAAATATCGACTCGCATATGTATACAATTATGCAACACAGCATGTGGCAACGTATGAATGCTGAATCGACACAGCGTCAGCGCGCTATTTGCTATCGATACTCGTCGTGAGCATGATGGCGTGCGTGTGTGTGTGCGCGTTTTCGGAAAACTGTGCGGCTGCAGCGCCTGCTAACTGTCCTGATTCAATTTAAGCTAGTCGCTCAGCGAATTTTACACAGTTATGCATGTAAGGGGGTGTGTTTGCGTGTTTTCATTTTATTCAATTCCATTTTTTCTGCTCGCATAGAACATGTTTTATAATTTATTTGCAATTTCATTGCTGCCTTTCATTGCTTCCCGCTTTTGGTTTGGTTTTCTAGTTTTTTGCACTCGCACGGCATTATCCTTTATCTCTGGCATTGTTATGTGCGGCACGTTTGTTTGTTTGTTTTGCTGCACGCGAATGCGCATAATTGAAAGCATTTCAATCAGATTTGGAGTTGGAAAAATCATGTTGCATGAGCATTTTAGTTAAATTTTTGTTGTGATTTGATTTCAATAGGTTTGAAGATATCGTGATTTTTTTGTGAATAAAATTGAAGTGTCATTATTTGTCAAGCATCGTAAGAATCTGTTGCCTAAACTCGTATTCTGCGCCAGGTCAAAAATTAACATGACTTCACTCAGCGAAATATATATATTTTTGACACATATTGATTCTAGGTTAAGTCTGGGGGCTTAGTGCCCTCCAACGAACTGCCGTGCCATATTTATCTATCTCTTTAATAAAAAGACGTCCTAAAGCTAGGTAATGTATTAGGTAAGATTAATTTGGTAGACCAATAAGCCACGCTTAGACCAGTTTTGTTCCTTTGCGATACCATATGGAGTTTAGTTGCTAGGTCCATGAGGAGTAATCAACCTAAAGGTAAGCAATAAGTATAATATATATACAAACATATATTGCTTATATTTAGGAGACTTTAGCTGCCCACACATTCAGCAAAATATTTGACCATTGAAGGGGAAATACTATAATTTATATATTATATATACTATAAAGCTCATTTTTATATTATATCTACATATATCTAGTTGCGCTAAGTGGCCTCTTTATAGAATTTATTTTCAATAAATTCTTAAATATAATATTCTTTTTCTTAACTTTTCTCTCTCAGTATGCAAGTAAATAGGTTTCATTATGTGTCCACCATTCTCTCCTACTTCATTGAGAAATGTTAAAGAGTGACGCTATAATCGTTTGCATTGTTATTGCAATTTTAATTAAGAGTTGTTGTTCTACTGTAATATAAAATTGACAGATAATGCTCTATGAATTCTCTTTGCAATGTTGATCTCTTAACATTTCATTTTAAAACGCATCCTAAATACGCGCTCTCACTAAAACTTCCAGCATCCTTGCATTTACATAAGTTCATTTTCGCTTTCAGCATCAGCTGACTTCATTTTCTTTTCATCAGCTATGCGCTTCTATACTTCGAACTAGTGTTACACTTGAATATCAATGCTGCGCAGACCGCTTGCACACATCGCATCAAAGCTCTCTTTATCAGCTATGCGCTCTTACTTCGAATAGTGTTACACCTGCATTTCAATGCTGCGCAAAGCGCCTACATGCACGTACTCATGCGTTCATATGTACGTGACTAAGTTGTGTGCTCAGTAGGAGTATTTGCTGCGTGCTCATCTCATCATTGAGAAATGGAAGTGAGTGATGCTATGATTCGTTGCGTTGTTATTGCAAGTTTTTTAATGTTCGAAGTTGACCTTGAAAATATTATGCATATAATATTAGGTAATGAAGAGTTGTACCAAATTTTCTAGAATCGTGGAATGCGAAATTAAGGGAAAAATTCCAATTGAGGAATGCAATGTAACAGTAAAAATATTTAGTTACAAGTGATAATGAGAGTGGACACACGTAGTTCTTGGTGGATGTTGCGAACATTTGTTAAAATTAGTGAAAAGTATTTGTTTAAAGTGTGAAATTGTGTTTTTTATTTAATTTAAAGTTAAAATCGTTAATATATGCAAAAAATAGTGTCGCGATAGTTCGTAGTGCGTTAAATTCCTCGATAATAATGTGAAAATTCCTTAAGTGCGTGTCCGGTTTTTTCGTGGGTGTCTATATGAGTGTGTTTATGAATGTAATAAGTGCGTTGGTTCTCGGTTGGTTTATGTCGCGTGTGTCGGATATTAAGTGCCATAATATAGTGTTCTTATAAAAAAAGCGCGTGGAGTAATATAGCCAAGGCAGTTTTTAAATAAGGTGAGTTTGTAAGCAAGTTACTTGAATTAAGCACGTAAATTTTATTTTTGCTTATGATATCTTTCTGTCCTGTATGTCACATTAGTGCGGGTCAGTTTTTTTTTTACTAAAAAATCATGTATGTCGGAAATTTTTCCAATGGTCATTCTGAAGGTAATTTTTTCAGTTCATAATACATTTCTGTCTCGTATGTATATTAGTGCGGGTCTATTCTTTACTAAAATTTTTAATGTTAGAAATTTTCCAAGGATTATTCTGGAGAACATCTTTTCAGTTTATAATAAATTTCTGTCTGTATGCATATTAGTGCGGCTCAATTTCTTAGAAAAAAATGGTTTATGTCGGAAATTTTGTAAGGGTCATTCTGAACAACTCGCCTAAGTGTCTATGGATTCGAGCCTGTAATTTTTAAGGAGATTTTTTTTTATTATAAAAATTCGTTCGTCACTTTTCGGGATATCCGAATGGAGTTTTTGTATGCGCTCATTTTATACTCTTGCATCATGTTGCTACAGAGTATAATAGTATTGTTCACCAAACGGTTGTATGCATCACCTAACACTAGGCAAGGTAGGTATAGGGTCATATATATATATATATAAATGATCAAGATGGTGAAATGAGTTGAAATCCGGTTAGTTGCTTATTGGAAAACCAATTACGCAGACAAGTAAATAAGCGGACACGGACACGCCTCCAAACCAATGCATATATACATATAATAAACGGCAAACTTAGAAAACCCATCTTTAATATCAAATCATTTGCCGAACATAATACATAGCCAAGTCTGGAGAGCGAAGTGTAGGAAACACACGATGAGACGGTAAGTGCCAAAATATATCAGGCCAAAAATTGACAGACCGAGAGAAAATATTACTCACACAGTTGGCATTTTATTTTCTAAGTGCCACTGTATGTTTTTCAATTTAGAGAGCAGTAAATGGTAGGAGATTAGTGCAAAAAATCATGACAATGACATGACACAGCAACAGAAAAGAAAGGCATAAATTAATATAAATTAAGCCTTAGAGAATAAAATGAGGGCAATATATACATACATAATATTACTGAGTTTATTTACTTTTATTTAATTGTGTCAGGTTAGAAAAGAAAAAAAGTGGATTTGGTAATAGCAGTGACTGGGAAAAAATCGGATGTGACTTAGTAAAATGGAAGAAGAATAATGGAATACAAGTATTAGATAAAATGAAAAAAATGGGAATTGATGAGCTGGCAAATAAAGTAATGTTTTGTGCAAACACTTGAGCAAAAAAAAGATTTATATAATAATAACAAGTTTCAGGTTTTTAGCTCCATATGATATACTACCTACTTTTAAGCACATAAAACTTCATTTCTAGCTCTTTATATCCTAAAATATGTAAAAGAAAAGATACTTGATATTCCTAAATATTTTAGTTTGTCTTACAAGTGAAAGCACCTAAGTGTGAGAATTTAATTAATATCGCAAATGGTGTGCGACTTTGCTGAAACTCTGCTGTTTAATCCTAAATGTAGGCAACAGTTTTTAAAATTTTAAGCTTTTTTAACCACTTTTCAGCTCTGTATAACCTAAAATATATAAACAAAATCTCCTCAAAATGTAATTTTGATTTTTATATTTAAATTTAATTCAATATTTTGCTGTCACTTGCATGCATATGAAAATATTATTTCCAACTATTGTTTGCCTACTCAATTACAACTAAATACACTTATTTACATTTATTTGTTTTCGGTATTTCAGTTATCACTAATGGCAATTTCAGCATTGGTTATGTGCTGTTTCATAAGTTTAATTACTTCTGTTGTTTCAATGATTTCTGTAGAATTATTTGGCGTTGTTGGTGACATATTATGGGTCTGATTTCTTGTGAAAATATTTTAGAAATTTCTGCCATATTTTTCATAGAGAAGAGTCTATAAAATTTATACAATAGCTAACGTTATGCATTGTTATCTTAGTTAATAATTTAATTATATTTTATATAGAAGCACGTCTATAATGTATGCTTTTTGATTTTTTATGGATTTCATTTTTTACTTGTAAAAGTATAATCACTAAAGGTTGAGTTATGTTGTATGGTTGATCCATAAATCGATAGATTTCACTTGGGCAGATATGGTACTCGTGTCTTGTGATACCCAAACACTTCTTTTACTAAGGTGTTTAATATCAGACTGAGTTACTTCACTAGGTTCTCCAGAAGTCTTAGCCTAAGAATAAATAATCAGCTTAATAATAACTTAAATTTATTTTAGATTTGCGAGTAATATTAAGACACGACATTTCTTTGAGGCTTAACGAGTTGAACGGTATTATAGACGAGAAAAAATATTTAAAGATGCTTAATACAAAAGTAGTAAACTAATATTTTCTTTATTTGTTACCTTGTTTAAAAATCGTTGCCTACATTTAGGCTGGCATTGAATTTTTTTTTGCCAGCAGTTATAAATGACGCCAGTAAACATAATTCCGTTGCCTGCATTTAGGTTGAAATCGAAATTTTTCTCCAGTAGCGCTATCAAATGGCATAAGTGTCATAATTTTTTAACCGTTTTTATATTAATGAAATAGTTAAATATATATCCTGTTTAAAAACTGTTGCCTACATTCAGGCTGACATCGAAAATTTTCTCCATTTAGCAGGCACCGAACGACGTCAGTAAATATAATTTTGTACACCTATTTTTAAATTTAATACTTTTTAATAAAAATATGTTTCTATTCATTGTATGGTTGTGCCTTCCGCGTAATTTGCATTTCGCCGCCCACAGCTAAAACAGCTGATGTGACAGTTGACGCATGTTACAACATGGTTGCAAGCGCACATACAAATTTCAATGAGCAATTAAGCGTAAAACAACAACAGCAATAAGTTTACATAAATTTCGATTTTTTTCCTGTTTGATAATGCTTGTTTTTCATTCCACATTGCAGGCAAAACAAAATTAAGTAAATAACATGTAATTAAGTCGAAGTAAAAAATGATATACACTTTATTAAAAAAAGACAGTAAATTACTGCAAAGAAATTAATAAAACATTGTGTTGACAACTATGTTGCGCATGCGAGTCCTTAGTATCAACAAGCGGCAGTGGCAAGCGGCAGCGTCGCTGCGTTGGTGGCATTTGTTGGTAGTGACTGATTGTAGCTGACGCGTGGCATAAACTGTGTGGCGCATAATTAAATTTATGACAACGTCATGTAGTTAAAATTGGCGTGTATATGTATGGTGTAGGTCGCTGCAAGTTGGCAAGTAATTGCATTTTACAATGTGCTGCCACTTTACTGTTAATTATTCATTTTAAGCCTTCGCATGCAATCGCCAATGATTACGCTTTAACGGTGTGAGTGTGTAGAGTTTGAAAAATAGGAAGAAAGAAGCGCGATATGACTTTTTTTTATTGAAGAGACGTTATATATTTCATACGAAAATTTCGTTTCATAGAAAAATTATTTTAAATTATTGAAAAACTGCTTATAATTTTCATTTTCTGTAATTTTTATACTAGAAGCTATGGCAAGTGTTTAAATATGAATGTTCCGAATTAAAAACATAGAGAACTGAAAACGTTGCCTACATTTAGGCGATACTGGTAAGAATTTTTGGCATTAGTGGTATTAATAAAGCTTAAAAAAAATTCAGAGAGCTAAGAAAAATTGGAAAATATTTAAGTATGAATGTTCCAAATTAAAAACATAGAAAACTCAAAACGTTGCCTACATTTAGGCAATACTGATAAAAAATTTTTGGCATTAGCGGCATTGATGAGAGCGATATAAGGCGGAAGAGCGCTTAGTTTACGGTATATGCTCAACATGAAAGTAGTACACTGAAAACGTTGCCTACATTCAGGCGATACTGTTAAGAATTGCTAGAATTAGTAGAATTGACACAACTTCAATGAAAAATATTGCAGGGTGTAATGCCATCGAGAGCTTAGTTTACGGTGTTTGATGTACAAGAAGATAGAATACTGAAACCGTGCCTACATTTAGGCTTTGTTACAAAAAAGTATGAGAATATTAGTTTAATTAATACAACTTCGAAAATGAGCATGACAGATATGTAATGTAGTCAAATTCCGCTTAGTTTACAGAATTTTCGGTGCAAGATAATATAAAAACGCCAACATTGCCTCCATTTAGGCTGCGATATAGAAGGGCTATAGAATAGCTCCATTCTATTATAAAATAGAACTTAAATGAACCAAGGATCACAGTGTTACAGCGCATAATTCACAATCCGCTTACATTATGAAATCAACCCTGCTGTTCGCAACTCAACTCACACTTTCTTCACCAAAATATCCACATTAATTTGCCTATTTGTTAAAGCAATTAAATAATTTTGTCACTGCCATTGCGTACATCGATTTTTCATTAACAACAATGACATATACATACACACATACAAAAATATATATGTATTTTTGAGCGCATGGCGTACTTTTAAAGCAGTTAATTTTTATTGAAACCATTTTTTCACGTTCTCCCATTGACATTTCAATTTGTTCAGCACTTTTGCAACGCACTTTTCATTAATTTATTTCATTATATATGTTTTTTTCGCATTTTACTTTACGCGCCTGTAATTCATTTTGGCCGAAACAAATGTGACCACATCATTTATAACAACCGGCAAGTTGGTGAAAAAAAACGAAAAAATATTATGCAAAGTACAAAAAACGAAATGGAGCAACGACCATGTAACGATAATAACAACAACAGCAAAAAATATATAAAACAACTATAAACGGCGTGGGTGTGAATCAGGCATTTGCTGCTAAAATCGCGGTAAATGTTGCACAAACTTGCATGCGCTTGTTGCTGTTGTTGTTGGCAAATTGAGTTCATTGCAGTGGCTGTTGTTGTGCCACTATTGCTGACTGTCATTAACATTAAGTGTCAATGGCTTGACAATATTCATGATTGCTTCACTGTTTAACAGCGGTCAGAAAATTAATGAAGACATCAGTCCGAGTGCAATTGCAGTGGCAATTTGGGGCGATATTGACAAATATTGATGGTGGAAGACGGACCGCAGTACATTAAATTGTCGCTTTAATTTATATAATTTTTGCTAAAAAGCTGATTGCACAAATAATATGCAAGAATATGTGTTGCTTTTTTAATGCTTTAAAATTGTAAAATGATTCTCAGAGCATATTTTATAGCAAAAAGTTGTAATTTTGACTTCTTTTGTTAAAATTTGTTAAAATTAGACCCCATAAATATTATCTAACGCTCAGAACTTCCTCAAAACTTCAAAGTTACATAAAATTTCATTATATTTTTCGTTGGCAAATGCCTGAAAGCAGACTATGATTTGTACCAAAAACCAGAAATATGTCTAGTATATCGTCACCTCACCTCAAAATCTCCTAACATCACTTTTCATAAGTTTATAGGCTAAAGAAAGAAATAGATATCACTCATATTAAAACAAAATTTGAGTTTTGGTAATAACATGGTTATAAATTGGTTATATGTATGGGTTATATCTGACAAAGATATCTAAAAACTTTAAGTATGTGAGTAAACCGTAAGCAATAAAAAGTTCAATTTCGATTTTTTTGAGCAAACGTTGTTTTGCATTTTAGGTGCCGATATGTAGTTTTTACTAGAAATAACAAATATTTTACAAAAACCACAAACGCACAAATATTGTTGCCTACATTTCGGCTAAATTTGTTAAAAAGTAACTTTAAATCGATATGATTGTAGCAAAGTTTTTGGACAAAACAAGCGAGCATTAATACGCCACAGTTTTTTTTTTCAATGAAACATAGCACCAATTAACGAATTTTAAAGGCTTCATCATTTTTCAATAAAACCTGGTACAAAGTTTAAAAAAGTATTTAATGAAAAAAGAAAATTAAAGAAAAAAGTGTATTAATATGTTTCTTTGAAATTTGTCTGTAAGCTGACTACAGTTTGAACCAACAACAACAGATATTTTACCGAAAAAGAAACACAAAAAATTGTTGCCTACATCCAGGCTGCATGTACTAAAAAATCTTTATACCCCTCTTTTCAATAATTTTGTATTAAGCTGCTGCATTAAGGGTAGCATTAGTGCCACGTAGTTTTTTTACCACTGAAGCATATTGAATTATGAATTTCAAAGGTTTTATAACTTTTATACCCTGAATTACCTTTTTTATAAGCTAAATTTTTTCGACATCGATTCGAAATTTTGTTCAGATCGCTTTTTCTCTAAGAAGCTGCTGATTCCTTAGAACGGTCGCTATACGACTATTTTAGCATATAGCTGTTATACAAAGTGAACCAATGGAATCGAGTGCTTGTAAGGGAAACTTTTTCAATTTTGGAGGTATTTTAACGAATATTTGCACGAATTATTTTCTAAGACAATCAACGCAATCTTTGAGAAATTTGGTTTAAAGTTTTTATTTGATGAGCCCAAATTTTGTTATAGGTATTGACTAAGGCAATGACATAATCTGTGAAGAAATCACTCAGATCGGATTACTGTAGCTTACAGCTGCCATACAAACTGAACGATCGTAATCAGGTGCTTGTATGGGAACCTTCTTTATTTCCAGAGATATTTTCACGAAATTTGGCAAGAATTATTGTCCTGAGCAATGGTGTTATTTCCGATGAAATTGTTCACATCAGCTGTCTGTAGCATATAGCTGCCATACAAACTGAACGATCGGAAATGGAAAGCTTTTTCATTTGACGAGATATCTTTACCAAATTTGGCTAAGAATATTTTAGTTAACGTTTTTTTCTTATTCAAAAAAATTTTGCTTCGAATTTTAAAAAAGTGTTTAAAGTAAGCAGCTCGTTTCTGTATTCTCTTAACCTCTAACGAAAACTTGAGTACTTAGTTTGCTTAAAAAATTATTTTTAGCTACTTTCAGCGCTTTATTACTCACTTTCTTTCAACTTCATATTCCTCCAACTACTTCTCACTTCAATCTAACTCTGTATTTGCGCTCATTATGCCCATCACTCCCCACTGTGCGTTCACGTTCGCTTTGTTTGCCAACCATTTGACTTATTTGCTCGCCCATTTGTTCACTTTAGATTACTTAATTCTTTTGCTTTCGTTCGCTTTCAAACATTTGCGCCGGCAATTTGTGCATCACACCTACCATTGTTGTTTTTGTAGTCCAGCGCTTCATTGCAGCTAGTGTTGTTGGCTTGCATTACATGCGTTACTTTTCAAAGTAATCACTCTTTTTACACCTTCGCAAATTTTGCAGCAAAACTGTGGCTCTCTGTGGCTTAGCTTGTGCTCGTATCTGTGTGTTGTTGCGTAGGTTTCTTTGTATTTAGGTGTTATTTGTACAAAGTTGCATTTGAGCTTTCACGAATTTGTGCTTGTGCGCTGGCATTCTCCCATATCTGCTTGCTTTGACTTGACACCCACCTGTGGTTATTTGCGGCATTTGTTTTCTGTATTTTCTTTGAATAGTTTGCTTTATGCGACATTGGAATTTTCTTTTATTTTTTTTTTTTATTTTCGCATTTGTGTCAGTTTTCATCCAAGGCTTTGTTGCTTCGGTAACACAAACCCGCCAACCTATGCTGTGTTTGTCACCGTCGCCATGGTCATCGTAATTCATTCCTTCACTTTTGAGTTAAGTTGGACATTTACGTATGAACTTGAGCTAATTTAGTTGCTTGAAAACTTTTTTGCTTCTTTACGTTTTCTGGCTTCACTTTTAATAATTTCCCTGAAAATAATTTATTTTGACAATTTATAAAAAGAAAATTATTTATAAATACTTTTCTTCTTTCTTTACAGGTAAGTTCATATGTACCTACGAGTATATCCTAAATAATCTGATAATTGGTAAGTGGAGACAGTTGCTTAATGAAATTGTAAGCTTAAGCAGCCAAGTTATACTTTTGCTTTACACCTTTGCCATTTCAAAAACAGAACTGTTGCACAAAAATTAATGCCTTTCTAATTAATATATTTAAAATTTGAAGATATTAAGCTGGCGAATGTAGTTTGGCCACCATTTGCATTTAAAAATTTGTTCGCGCTTAAGACCTTCCACTCATTAGTAGGCACGTCCGGATTTTGTAGATTGTAGTAGACGGAGCAAATATGCCGGGTCCATCATGCGAGATATGATTACCTTGAGCAACGCTGGAATATTCGTGGTGGTCCTGCACCTGCGATTTTCACCCCTTTTCATAGGTTCGGAAGCATTCTAGCAACAGATCATCAAGTAGCTGTGGGATTTTGACTCCGCTAAGCTATCCCAATACATCAAATGACAGCATTGGTGCGCTTTGTTTGGCATCCACACTCGAGAAAAGCGCTTCTAATAGCCTTATCTCTACAAAGTACCACCGCGTCTCTGGCATCTTTATTTCAATATTTAATTATTCATCAATATTTATTTTGCCGCTTTCAAAGCAATCCCCATTGAATGTGATACACTTATGCCAATAAGCACTGTTTCATAAGTCCTTTTTGGAATGGCCTTCAGCTGCTTCAGCGAATTTTGTTATATCTCTTCGATAAACTGAAAACAGGTTCCACGGAGCGGCAATTTCAGTTTGGGGAACAAAAAAAATCATACGGGAATTTATCAATGGTATGCAGTGTGTTTTTGAACCAAGAGACCTGTTTACGGCACTCTTTTTGAAAAAAAAATCAGTTTTATCGGGACGTGTTGAGCAAGAATGCGTTTCATACCCAAAATATGCACGAAAATCATTCGAACGGTCTCGCGAGAGTTGTCGAGCTCTCTTACCATCTCTCTAATACTTGCCTGACGATTTTCAAGCACTTTTTCCATCACTTTTTTATGTGTTGCAAATTCCGTATACAAAATTTTGTTTATGATACAACCGTTTATGGTATGTTTAGGTATATCTATGATATTTCGAATAACCTAAACTTTAAATATAAGTATATCCTAGCAAATATAATATATAAATATCGTGATATTAATGTATGTACAATTTTATCATTATTTATATACTATCTGCTTTAACTGTACTTCTTTGTTTTTTCTTTTTAACTTCATATTCACATTTATTTGTTGTTATTTCTTCCGCTTGCGAACACATTTTTAAGATTTTACGAGACTTTGGAATTCTAATATTTTCCGTTATTGTAAAAACTACAAAAGCATTTCAAGTAAAGCAGCTTTCTACAATTTCTTCATGCATGCATGGCAGTCAATGGCGCATTTACTAAAATGTGTGTACCTAATAAATAAGATACCAAGTAGATTTTAATATTTTTGCTTGCTGCCATAAATATTTATGCGCTTGACCACAAATTGTCCTTCAGTATATTGACAACGAAGTGGCTTATTTTTATTATGTTTTGCGAGTATCAACAATGCAATTTGTATAATATATAAATAACATGCGCTGTCATATTTATAAAGCCAGACATATGCTAAGCTGTGCACACATATAGGTTGAAGTATTTTGTTCATATTTTAAACTTTAAAATTCTCTCGGAATGCGAAGTATTGTAAAAATTTAGTATTTTCCGAAGAAATATGAAATTTTCCATAATTTTGAACGAACTGAAATAATTTAAATATTTCGGACAATTTTTCATTTATTTCATGTTTAGAAGAAGTGTGTTTATTTTTGGCAGCTTGAAACAAATATTTTAAAATTTATTTTCCTATTTTAATATAACACTTTTTTGGTGAAAAAATGCACCTTCATTGCTATAGGCTTGAATGAATCTGAAAAATTTCTTCAGAGATTCACATGGATTATAAACAAACCAAATTTGGTGAAAAAATCTCATTAGATAAGAAAGCTTTGTATACAAGCATTATATTGGCTAGTCGAAAACTGCGACAAGTAAATATCACAGGAGAAGCCAACTTTACTCCATTAAGGCAGTTCTGCATTCACCAAAACAAATGGTAGTCCGATTGTGCAAGGTCAGAGCTATATGGTGGCTGCATCAAAACTCCCCAACCAAGCTCTCCCACTTTTTGCAGTTAAAAAATTGTCTAATATTATTTTGGAAGACTGTAGGAAGGTTGATGAGGTTGATTGATATGGTTAACCTTTTGAAGATAACAAAAGAACCTATTGAACATATCATACTTGAAACTTTGTGTAGAAGATAGTTCTAAAAAAAGTGATTTTCCAGCTTATAGATTGACAGAGTTTCTAGGATATGCTCTTAGCGCTCATTTCAGGTTCTCAGACCTCAAGAAATGTGTGATATGCTTCTCAGAATCGCCTTGCTTCAAGACGAAGTCATAATTTGGGCTCTGCGATATGCTTCTCAGAATTGTCTTGCCTCAAGTAAAAGCTCGTAATTTAACTTCTACGATATGCTGCTCAGAATTGTCTTGCCGAATTTGGGTTTCCTTACAGTTTTCTGTTACTTAAACTGTAGTTCCATGCTAGTCACCTGTCCGAGAGAATTACGAGTTATTACAGCACTTTATTTTATATTTCTAACCTCAAACTAATATTCGATTTGTTTTTCTTAAACTGGTTTTGTTTAACTTTTCAAGATTAATCCTGCTAAAAGTATGAAAAAAAGCTGTTTAATTAGAATGTCCAATGTCAGTCCTGCAAATTTCAAGCATAAGCAATACAAGTGCCCCGCTTTTCATCACTCAATCTCGTACATTTCTCACTTCCTCTTTGTAGATATGTCACGCACTGCACCAACCCACTTATTTACTACTAAAAGCCTATATTTTCTGGCACAAGCAATACAAAATGGCGTAAAAGCGAAAAATGGTAGTGCGCTTTTAGGCGTATGGAAAAAATTCAATAAAGCAATTTTCGAAAAATTGCACACATGCTGAGAATTTCCAATACTGCTGTCAACCAAAGCTTTTCATATTGCGCCAACAGGCTGCTGTTACTTGGAACGCTGTAGTTGGTGTCAAAGCAAGGAAAGCAACAGGAAAATGGTTATTAAACAGCTATTGCTGGCCATGAAACCGAAATAATGAAGGCAAGCGTGCATGTAGTGAGTTGAAGGGTAAAAAGTAATACAAAAATGCCTTTCACACTCACATGTGTGCAAAAAATTGTGATTTCATCGCACAAAAGCTGGCATAAATAAATATTTTGTTCCTTTGTATGCGAGGAACACTTAAAAAATGCTTTACTTCCGGCGGAAGCTGTAATGGATACACACAAGCGCTGTACTTACATGTATATAAGCATGTATTGGTTACTTCGCACTTTATTAGCCAAATCGTGGCATCATATATAGGGTGACTTTTAAAGTGCAGCTTATTTCCTAGAGCACATACACATAATGTATGTAGAAGCTGCAAAGGCGTAAGTCAAAGCCAGCAAGTGACATGGCATTGCGGCAGTCAACCGACAAACCGAGCTACTCAGCAACCAATAAGCCCAGCAGCAAGCCAACAAGGTTATCCATGACAACCAAGCGGGTAGCTAAGAGACAAAGCTACAGCAAATTGCACATTACTTTGACTTTGCTGCTGACAAAGTTGAGAACGCAAAATGGCAGGACGGATGAGCGCTGCGTGGTAGCGTAGGAAGAAATTTGTTTTGCTTCCATATAACTTAATATCCGGTGTGAATAAAAGCAAATAATTTTCTTAAAATGTTAAAACCTGCTTCCGCTAAACTGCACATGACTTTGGCGCAAAAGATGGGGGCCTGCGAAGTGAGGCTAGGAAGTAGAGAAAAGCTTATTTTTGGCCTAAAGTTTAAAAAATCTGTTACGGTAATAAAGTAGCGTGAGAGAGCTGAAAACTGCCATTTTGTAAGATGGGATAATTTATTTGTTAAAAAAATATGCAGGCTTTTGTGCTGTTGACAAGAATTAATTTATCACCTAAGTCTCTTTGTCGGGTTACTTGACAAAATTAGAGTTAATTATAGCAAGGAATGAGAGATAGAGTTTAACAGCTTTCAAAATAATTAAACCGAAAGCAATCAGCGAACAAACTCTATACCTTTATACTGCATTAGACCCAAGCAGCTGTTTTATCTTTGATTTAATTTCAAGAGATCATGCATCATACGCGTCATCCGCTCACAATCAGCATAGCTGCACAAGATTAAACAATAATCTTGATATTAAGCGCCTTAAACGAATACTGCAATACGTTATAATCAGTACACTGAAATCATCAGTAAAACATATAAGATGGTGATATGATGTTTCATCAAACGCCATAACATATGTTTAACAAGAATTGTCATATGAAAAGATTTAAATTCAACGACTTTATTCTCTTCATGTGATTTAAAAAATAACTATAATTACAAAAAACATCATATGATGTGCATTCATGTGACGAACAATCACGTGACGTTATTATCATGTGATATATAAATAAATTTGACGTCAAACAAAATTAAATACCTCTCTTTAATTGCATAATAATAAATATCAACTAATGATGGGCAGTTTTCTGACGCAATATCACGTGATGTTAAAATCATATGCAAGCAATTTTGGATTTCAAAATAAATACCTAATTGTAAGTTTTAATTAATGACAATTAATCATGGTGAGGTGACTAAATATGTCTGATCGTATGACAATATGACGATCACGCGATGTGAATATCATATGATTAAAAAAGTGTAAATATAACAAATAAATATTATTATTTAATTATTAATGATAAGTAATGTTGGACAGTCATGTGACGAACGATCACGTGATGTTAACATCATATGATGTGAAATAAGTTTCTACATCTAAATCAAATAATTAATTTAAAATAAAAATCAGTCATATGACGATCTATCATGCGATGTCAATATTATATGATGTCAATATCATATGATAGCAAACAAGTTTGAACCTCAAAGAATCATTGCAAATCAGATAAACTGGATTTTTATAAAAACTTTAAGCAACAAAATCAATCAAATCCTATTGCTATGTAAAAGCCTTAACCATGTCAACAAGCATTGACTAAATGACTTTAATTTTATTTACTTGTACAACCGAACACAATGTACCAATTTTACTTGCGAAAAATTCAAATAAAATCTCGCCACCACACGTGACCAATCAAAGGCGCAACCCCACCCACCATAACTACCGACTACTGAAGCAGCGCCAGACACAAATGTCAACGCAAGCAACGCGATTAGTAATCAGTAATTTTGCAACCCCAAATTTCCAATCCACATAAGACCACCTGCTTGCCTGTGACACGCTGACTGGCGCTGTCAACCCCCTCACGGCTTAGTTGCGCTCAAAGCAATAAAAACGCATTATAAAATTTACATTGTCTAAGCACTGGCGCACGCCAATAAAAGCATAAAGCGAAGTGTGTGTAAGCCACAATGTGCTTGTATGTGTGCATGCGTGTGTCACTCAGGCAATACCATAGCAATTATCGACAGCGTCAAAGGTAGCAAGGCTACAATGGCGATATTGATGCCACGACTGCGATGCTTATCAATGTGAAATGGGAATGTTGGCGTATAAGTAATTGCAAATAATGTACATGTATTTGTGTGCGTAACCGCAGAGTTGCTTGTGAGTCGCTTTCCTTGTAACGTAAACGCTTATACATTTCTATGGTATGTGTATATATGTATATGCGCCAGTACATGAGTTAATGTGTGCCTATGTATGTATATGAGCTTATGTGCGTTTACATTTGAAATGGTGTTGAATGGAATTTTTTCTACATGTCACGCATTTTAATGCAACAAGTCAATCAATCAATTTGCCACCGCTGCAAACCAATTACTATAACGGCGTATATATGCACCTGTATGCGTCTTTATAGCAGTATGTGTATACATAAACTTAAACTGGCGTAAATGTAGCGCAGTTAAAAACTCTTTGTTGCAGTTGAACTTAAATGCCAAGGCAAAGAAATTCATCAGCTTTCCGGTGGAAATAAATGCAGGCGCATAAATTTTCGAAGCGCACCGTTTCATGCGTGCTCATGAAGCCCAGCTGGAAAAGAGATACTTACGCCGAAGAACACGTTGATGGAGCCGATAAATATTCGAAGAAATTAACAGGGGTAGACAGGTAGCCGCCAAGACAACAAAAAGGGTATATCAAAGCCATTAGTTGGCTTCTTACTATAAGTGTTTTTAGAGTCGTCGAAGAGTCGATTTTTTTGTATAGAAAGAGTGACTCAAAATTTGAGTTATAATTTCTTTTGAGTAAGCTTCAAAATATTGCAATGAGTACCCTTTTGTTTTCAATTAATTGAGAGAATATTTCTAAGATGGCTCAAGATGTTATTTTCTTACCTTACGAAAGCGCTTAGAGCTTAAGAACATGAAGCATAACTAAAATTTCTTTGCTTTGATCTCTCATAACCGCTGAGAAAATAAAATTTATCACTCTCAGAGAATAAGTAGTTGATTCATATCAGACCATAGTTAGTTCGGCCTATGTATCCTCTATTATCCCTACTTACCACCCTTCAAGACAGCTACTGGCAATTTTCAAAGCAGTTTTTGGCGGAGCTCCATTGCTGATAACCGTCTTGATCGTTTGGATGACCAAAAACAAAGCTGTGAGCCATTAACTTTTACCAAAATAGAGTTGACTACGAGCTCATCCCGTAAATCCATGAACACACTTCGTTTTGCAATAGAGACTTAAAGATTCGACCCATAACTTCCTAGTATTCGCCTTGCTATGCTATTCTAGATACTTTCCTTGTCTCTCATGTAGTAAGAGTATTGTCTCAGCTAACTACTTTTACTTCAACCCTGTGATATATATTCATATACATATATAACCTCATATTCTCTACTGGGTTGCTCAGTTACAGGTACTTTTATGTAGTCTTGCAGTTATATACTTGCAACTGTGGCCTTCAATTGCTGACAGTCGTTGTAATCGCCCCCACAATCAAATATAATTAATTTTTAATGTCGTTTTCTTCAATTTGCGCACATTAAAAATATTGCAAATTGAGATCTACGACAGCTCGGCAAATAGCTTAACACACTTTTCTGCAATTAAACAACTGTAAACATATTTACATTGTCGTTATAAATATTGCATCTAAACACACACGAACATCCACTTTACTTGTGATATACTTTTAGTTATGGGTTTGGTTAGTTCAGGTAGTTTATTTCAGTTAGCGATGTGTAGGAACATAAATAACATAACTAAAGAGAGTTGGGTGGTCTTACAAATAAGCAAATAAGCTTTATTCTTAATAATGCTAGGTTCTGTGATGAACTAATGTTGCTTATGAAGAGTTGTTCTTTCTTTCGTTATATCAAAAATCAAGTTTCTAACCAAAAAAATTTTCAGATATTTTTTTTTGGTAGACGAAATAGCCGCTAAATGTTAAGCTATCGATTTCAAAGTTTGCACACGTCCTTTTCTCTCTAAGCAGCTTCTTATTTACCGCAATCGCCGATATACGGCTACTATAGCATGTAGCTGCCATACAAACTGAACGATCTGAATCCAGGGCTTGTATGGAAAACTTTTATATTTAATGAGATATCTTCATAAAATTTGGAATGGATTATAATCCGAAAGCAGATCATATCATTCTCCAGAGAAATCGTGCAGATTGGACTACTATAACATATAGCTGTCATACAAACGGAACGATCCAAGTCAAGTCTTTGTACGATAAACTTTTTTATTTGACAAGGTATCTTCACGAAATTTGATATTGCTTATTACTTAATGCAATGCTAGAATCTCCGAAAATGTTTTTCAGATCGGGCCTCTATAAAATATAGCTGTCATACATACTGGCCGACATAAATTAAGTTTCTGTATGGAAATATCTATTACTCGTATTTGACAAGTTGTTTGTTGGAAATTGCGCTTGCTTGTTATCCAAAGAAAATATTATATATCATTTCCATACTTTATATTATATATATATTTTATATATTTTCCAGATCCGACGCTTAAATCATATCGCTGTGATACAAAGTGAAAAACCATTTTCTCGCGTGGAAAAGTTTTTTTATCTGCGTACATAGTTTTCAGATCGAAGCCCTTTATCATATATTCTACCTTCGGTGTAGCTGAAATTAGCGTTTCATCCTGTTTTTTCTCTTATTTGTGAATTTAAAGTAAAGACGCTATATGTCTCATAATTTCCTATAAACTACAGTTAATTAAAAAATTTACAAAAAAAAAAATTATAAAATATTAAACTTTCCAACCCTTGTTGCTCCGGTTACATTAGCTTACGAGTGGTCAAACTACCCTACAACCTTAATCAATAAATAAAATTATGACTATATATGCACTCATATCCTTCCTGTCACAATTGCTTTCCTGCCTGACCACAAAGCTGCATGCCACCCAGCCGTAACTCGCCTTACTGCCCAGCAATCAATTTATTTCCTGTCTACCTTTTCAAACATACACACACCACTGTACACTGTATATTTTATACTTCCTCAAGGATGTGTACATAGTTATACATACAATATTTGCCTTGGGCACTTCAGCAAATTGTCTACATATTTTCAACTATCATTTTTCTATACTTCCTGCCAGCCTAACTGCCGCTCCATGCACTCGTCTCACAAGCCTCGCCATAATTTACAAATTAAACATCCGTTTTCGTTAAGAAATCCATTTGTTTAATTGCTTAGCATGTTTAGAAAAATTGCTTACAAGCCTTGTTGGCGTTGTGTGGCGGAAATGTAGATGTTTGCTTGTCTCTTGTATAAACCTATCATAAACAAACACATCCGCTCGCACACATACATATACATAAACTTCTACACTTTTACTACAAATTACATTCGAAGTTTTTTCCTTGTTGTCCATCATTCTCTTGTTGTTGTACGTTGTTGTATTTACTGCGTTTTGCTCCTTCTCACTGTCGGCAGTGCAATGCGGTTGCATATCCGCTTGTTGTTGTTATTGTGGTGGTGTTATTTTGCTGTAAAGTGTGAAAGTTGAAATTACTTTTTCTTTTCATTTTTCTTCGTTTATGATTGAGTGTTGCACGTCGTTTTGCCGTTGCCTGCCACCTCTTGCCGCTTTCTATTCTGCATTTGTGGCATTTATGTTTCAGTCATTTTGTAGAAAAATTGTGGCGATTAGTTTTCCTTGCTGACATTAACTTCGATTAAATTTTTTCATTCTGTTGTTTTTGTTTTTAGTTGTAGCTGCTTGAAATGTTGGAGGTAAGTTTTATAAATGTCCATATATGAGTAGGGTTAAAATGAATATGTCTTAACCTGTAACGGTTTTAAAATAAAATGCTTATTTTGCGATTATATGAGGCTAGATTCATGGAACTTGAAGATCTAACGGCACCGCATTCTACAAAGGTTGTAAAAACCTCAATTTTAACTGCGATCGGATAAAACTCAACAGAGGTTGCAAAAGCCTCAGTATTCTAAGAGAAATCGGATAAAATTTGAAAATAGAGGCATGTTCTTATAGCTTTTAAATGGTCAATGTGCCATTATAGCTATTCAAGTTCACGACATTGTACTTTATGTATTTTAAAACATTTTTCTATAAAGCCATAATATATATCTGCAAATTAATCTTGAACAAATATTTATGAACCGTCCAGGATAAACAGACTTCCAGACTGTTCTGAGGAAGGACTGATCTTTGAAAAATTTTATTACTAGCCGAAACCACAGGCTTCTATTTCCTCATCCTACTTCAGATTAAGTTAGGTTGGGTTATGAGGTCGATCCTAACAGGGATATCACTTGAATAGCTAAGATGACTAGTTGAGTCTAACTAGTGACAGTCTGGTCTTTGGTGGTGGTTTGGATCTAGGTGAAACCGCAGGCTTTTATTTCCTTATCGTACTATAAACTCCAACTTCAATTCTTCAAAATAGAGGAATACGCCAAAAATTGCGTATTCCACCGAACATATCATGAAATAAAATTCTGATCTGAATTCCTTCTCCTCCAGATTAGGTTAGGGTAGGTTGAGAGTCCGATCCTAACAGGGATATCATTTGATTAGTTTAGATGACTTCTTCTCAATTGGAGATTCCTGGTCTTTCCAACGGAGTGAAGGTCTTCCTCTGAATCTCCCGGCGGGTACTGTAAAATGTCCTCAGAGATGGAGTGTTTTCATCCATTCGGACGATATGAACTAGCGTAACCGCTATCTCTTAAGTCGCTGAACTATGTCAATGTTATCGTATATCTCGTACAGCTCATCGGAGTAGATTGAAGAAGTCTCACGATAGGGAGTCGCATTGTTTGAAACCTCGTTTGGTATCTAACAGCTCAGAGAGGTCCTTTCAAATCCTGACGGAGCTTTTGGTATTGCTCAACGTCAGTTGACTGTAGGAAGCACCGAAAGTCGGAGTGCAAGGCTTTTATCCGCTAAACCCAACCTACTCCCATCTCATGTCTCTCCCACTGGACCACTCTGGACAAAGTATAACTTCATGGGAGGGAAGAAGACATTTAAGTTTCCTCTGTTGTATGGACTGACTGACGTCTAAGCTGTTGTAAACGTCTCAATCTTATCATAATTAGAGCTGCCGCTTCACTGACAGTTTTCCATTTAACAGAGAACTCGCACTTAATTGCATTGAAATGATAGAGTATGTGTTCAAAGTCTTCTATACACTCTGTACACGTCTGACAATATGGACAAAAGTCATGACGATTTGTGTGTAGGCAGCTTCTAAAGCACACATGGCCAACTGCGTATTTCGTTCAGGTGGAAATCCAGGTCCCCATGTGGCATATCTATCTACGAATGTATGTGGAATCAATCTGTGGGTCCACCGTTTTCGTATGAAGTTTGCCACTATGTCTAAGTGCTCCTTGAATTTGAGTCTTGAGTCTATATCAAGGTACTTCAACCATCGCTGTGAAATAACCACATATTCTCCTATGGTGAGCGACATCTTTTCCTCAATTTTCCTGGCACTTATGAGCAAGACTTCTGTCTTCTGCTCAGCCAGCTCTAGTCTCATTGTCGGCGCAAACCGTTTACGCAGTCATTGATTTTTGATCCGGAGGTCATCTAAATGTTTAGCCACTGCTATCACTATGAGGTCATCCGCATATACGAATGTTTTCACATTTTTTGGTTGCTGTATTCTTAGCACCTCGTCGTACATCAGGTTCCATAGTAGTGAACCTAAAACCGAACTTTGTGGTACTCCACTGGAGATAGTGTAGCACTGAGTGCCCTCGTCCTTGACGGATAACAATCTCTTACTTTGAAAGTCGCTCACTATAATAGTAAAGCAAAAGTTGCCCACCATGTTGGGCGGCATCATATATACGTATGATGAAGTAGCTTGATGCTATTTCCATCAGCTGAGCAGGCAATTGAAATCCCTCTTTTACTATAGATTATAGATTCGACTTAATGTTAAACCAACAAGTTAAAGAAGATTAGACAGAGCTGAAAATTGCTTTGCCTTAAATTAAATGTTAGCCACACTCACTTTTTCCTCAAAGCATGTATCGTTGTATATAGGGTATAATATACACATATACTTGGCAGCTGCAGCAAATAGTTGCTCGATTACAATTTGGTGGCGCGCAACAAATGATTTGCCATTTTTTCCATGCCACCGCCTCGCAAGCGGTGGACAAAAGTATGAGCCTGCGAAACTTGGCCAATAGCCAAAAATAACAGCAGCACCAAACTAGCAACAATTGGGCAAATAGTATTGGCAGCTGCGTTTAGTATGCGCACCACTTTTTATACACTTTTAACTCTTCCACTTACTTGTCGTTGCACTGCGAGCCACTGACCGCTACAAGCCGCACAAAATAAATGTCTTTCGTCTGCCACGTACCTCATACACACACACACACCCTCCTGCGTTCTAGTCCATTTCCTGTGCAATATGCCATTAGTTGTATCAATTTTTTGTTATTTTTTCTAGCTGCAACATTCGAATTCCCTGTTTGCGCCCAAAAGGATAACGGCAAATACTAATATTGAAAACGATTTTCAACTACTTAAGTGTAATTTTCGACGACCACTCCCAGTAGTGGCTGCCACAATATTTTCTTTAGCGAAATCCCACAAAAAATACAAAGCGTGCTCAACTCGTTGCACATACATACATATATGTATAGTTGCCGCTGCATATAATCCTGCAGTGTCCTTTGGCGACGTGCACCGCAAACATTCGGCATTATTTTGTCCGGCGGCATTTTTCGGCTCGATTACTGACTATGTCCTGTCCCATGCGCTGCAGTTGCACCCTCTTGATGTGATGTGTATGTGTTTATGTACATATATGTAACATATGTATGTATGTACATATATATCCCGTATCCTTTTATAGCCCTGCTCAGCTAGCGTTCGTGCTGCAGCTTCAATATTATTCTATTTTTCAAACGCTTAGTTGCTTGGCTGCCTCCGTCACTTTCTCTTTTCCTGCATGCTACCGACCGACCCGGGCGCTCGTACATTTCTCGTTTGGGTTATAAATTTTTATAAGGATCACACGTATCGATAATAGATTAATCTACTCAGCAGCCAAACAGCAATTGTCTGTTGGCTGCCTGCGGATAAAGTGCAATAAAATTTATTTATTTTGTTGTTGCATTGCTTTTACTATTTTTGGGGCGACAATATTGAGAATTACTGCTGCCGAAAGTATATTGAGTTAAATGCAGAAGCGTATACGTGTGTGTGGCGGTGTGCCAGTTCGTGCTTAAGCTTAAAGGGTCGTTAGTCTGTGGTTGGTCGCTGGGTCTGATTGGCAATGAATGTGACCTGCAGCTAGGATTTATTTAATTTGCTAAAGGTTGTTGTGAGTGCGCTCTGTGATTTTTGTGTGACCAGCTGTGGTGCAGGTAATGCAACATATGGATTATTTTCTGCCGAATATAAAGAAAGTGGCGTAAAGGTAACTGAAATTAAAGCACAATAGTATTTTTCAGGCGTCAAGTATTTTTTTAGTTTTTAGTTTTTAGGTAATATGGTTATTTGCATGTATAACGTCCCGTACTATGAAATATGCATTTCAATAATTCAGTTGAGGAATGAGGTGTGCATTTGAAGTAATCAGAAGAGTCGCATACCTCATAAGAAGGACTCGTCTTATAAAAGACAGATTCCAAGTATATTTTACAGCTTTTCATACTCAGTAAATTTGACCGACAAACGAAAGCAACCAGAAAAGGTTCATAGAAAAGCCTCTGGTGCCTTTTTATTACTCTAAAATAAAGATCCGATGTAATAAAGAATTTATTATTCCTAGATCTACAATTGTTTGGAGATCTCTTCTTTGCACGGCAGGCAGATAAGGTATCGCATATTGTGCTTATTGTGCAATAGTCTAGTTTCAGGAACTCAACTGACCAAACATTACTATAGAATGCCTTTAAAACTTGGCAATACCGGCTTAACAGCTACGCACAAATTTTTTTCAACGCAATTCGATCAAAATTATTCAGTTCCCACCCACAAGCCTAACGCGAATAATTCAATAATATGAAAATCGTTTTTTCCACATCACCATTTGGGGGCGGTGCAGCGAAATGAAATTACTCAGCTGTACACATACACATATAATGACTATAAATATGTATGACTAATAAAAAAACAGTTAGTACCGTTATATGCATATAATCTGTAAGCAAATGTGAAGGCGCAAGGCAAAAACTACAGCTTGTGAAGCGCTGACATAGCGAGAGTTGACGCAACAGACAGTGATTGCATTACCATTACAGCGACAAGCACATACAGTCAGCGTTGCACATGAATACGATATACACTCGCATATGTATGTGTGTAAATTTTTTTCTAGCATTTTTTTTTTTGGAAATTCTCCACAACATACCAGCGCGACTTGAGTCGTTACATATCTGCTCAATTTGTCAATTCATACGATTTCCTCTTACGCCAACGTTCGGCAAATGGTGCAGCGTACCGCGATTCCGGCAATTTCTAACGCCCAAAGGCAAACGCGCATAAACAGTACTGGGTAGACAGATCAAAAAAAAAAAAAAAGAGTGGCGGCAAAACAACTGAAATGGTAAATGAAATAAAGCGGAGGAATACTCGTATGTGTAGCGAAATCAATTCAGAAATGCAACGACACAGTCAAACGCTAAATTAAAGACGCCGAAGTGGTGGAGGAAGAGTAAAAAAAAAACCAAAAATGTTCGAAATAAAACACAATAAAAGACAACACGCCGCATAGTAGAGGAAATAATGTGAAAACGTAAACAAGCGATTGCCGGCAGCAATAAAAAATAGGAGCTATAACATCAGGCAGTTGGAGGCGGTTCGGCAATGTGGGTGTGGTGTGTGCGGCGGACCAAATCGAACAACGACAGTGAACTTCAATAAACCCCAAAGACAGTTAGCATATGTTAGGGCGCAACACGCATGACAATGGCTGCTGGTGGTGATCATATTCACCATGCTTTGTCAAGTGTTTTTTATTTTCGACAGCAGTAAATGACTGAAAAACTGAAAGGCAAGTGAACAGACGTGACAAAATAAATTTAGCACAACAAAATGCAGCTGAGCGCATAGACTAAGTAGCGCACGGACGGTGTTAAGAAGTTAGTACGTGGCATATTGAAATTTTGGGATTCTTAAACAGAGAATGCGGGATCCCGAAAGTTTTCGGGATTTTCGAGACAGGAGCTTGCGAGACGTTACTATAGAAGTGAGTACATGTCATACCAAAATTTCGGGATTATTAAACAAAGAATGCGGGATCCCGAAAAATTTCGGGATTTTTGTGGACTTTGTTTTGATCATAACTAAGTTTTCAATATGCACGATTTCCATATGTTAGCTAGATTTAGAGACTTAGACGTTAGTTTTCGGGATTCTTATGGATTTTATAATTGTTCTAAATACAAAAATTTCTGTATTGCGATATAACAAAATCAGGATTCCGAAAATTTTTGGGATTTTTGGATTTTAATTGCTTCATATCTACCATGAGTTATAAATTTGCAAAATTTTTTAAAAATTTGCTTGATGTTGAGACTTAGTCACCTTACATATTTTCGATGAAGGTCAAGGTCAAGCTAATGAAGGAATTTGTTCCATAACAAAACAAGTTTATATGAACAATAGAAACAGACAAACACAATCAAGGATACAATACAGAAAGTTCGGAATTGTGATAAGAACAAATCGGGATCCCGAAAATTTTCGGGACTTTCAGTTGTTATCTTAATTTTTTTAAAGTCAAACAAACTAAATATATTAGCTTGGTGTTGTTATTTCGGGACCTAACATATATTCCGATAAAGATCAAAGTATCGTTTCTTTAGTGCAATTATTGACCTGATACATATGAAATTTTAATTAATTTAATTTATAGACAGTAGACATACAATACCAAAATTTCGGGATTTTGAAATAGCAATATCGGGATCCCGAAATTTTTCGGGTATTGTAAAGATTTTGTTATTATTCTTATCTTATAATGTAGTGCAGAAAAATTAAATATGTATATTAGCTTGGTTTCGGGATCTCGGTGCCTTTATCCTAAGAAAGTCAACCTTAAGTTTCAAAATTTGAGCTTGGTTTTTTCGTTCATTTCCCTTTAACTATTTTCGATATATGTATATTATAAAGATATCGGTATTTTTGCATATTTTCGGCAACAGGGCGCACACATAAATAATGGTTGCATGATTTATTGATAACAAAAGCAATTGGTAAAGTGCACTGGCAAAGGCAAAGCATTTGCATGCAATGGTGGCAAGCAATCAAAGTGCGGTAGCATTGAAAATGGCGGCAGCGCAGCTGTTGGCGAGCACAGGAAGTGTCTACGAAAGGCGCTAACAGCACAATAAAGTGAAAATCTAAAAATAGCAAAATGAAAGAAAAAACTAAAAAAGCGAAAAAACAGTAAAAAGACAGCACAAGAATTCAGGCGTAACGACAATCAGCAAATGCAATGAATTTGCAAATAAAATTATGCAATCCGAAAGGCGACACAAAAAATTGTGTAGACAAAATCATAAGCAGCAGTAAATCAGAGGAGAGTTGAGTAATTTGAGAATAGTATAACAGAAAATAAAAATAGTACCGTTATTTGTGAGAATGCAATTTGTCTGCAGCACACCCAAGCGACCGCAGCAGCTGAGTTATGCAAATCAGCACTTGCAAAACATATGACAAATATATATTTATATAAAGATGTGTATGCAGGCAGGAAAATGACTTCGAAAGCACTAAATCTTAAAATCCAGAACGCGATATGAGCTTTGCATTTCGTAAACTTAAGCTGGTGTGAGAATAAGGAGCGTGTGAGTGCTAAAGCCGCTCACATCATTATTTCGTGGAACTAGAGATGATCCATTGTTTCTCTGATACATCTCGATTTTTCGGCCCGATTCTGTTGGCATGTACGGTCACAAGATCTTGACCAGTGAATACTCCAATGATATCCTTACAGTATCTTCTGTTAAGAGTAAGCAACCATGATTTTGGTCTTCCGCTTTGCAGTCTTCAAACCTGATAGATCATTTCATGAATTTTAAGCTTATTTGCCATGCTCTTATCCCGATCGTCGTAAGGACAAGATCCACTTTCTAATTGCCATCGATGACTTTGTGGTTTAGTACGCATTAGAAGAGAAGTCGCTTGTTTCTGGCGACTCTCTCCACTGCTGTCCTGGCTTGACCCTCTTGACGCTTGTTGCTATGTCGTTCTTGTAGTTCGCGGCGCATGTTCCGGGTCGGGGTATGATTACTTTCGTCTTGAGCGCAGACGAAATTTTTCTACGGCCCACCACGTTCCGTTTCGGATTCCTTCATAAGTTCGGAAGCATTCTGACAGCTTACCTCACCCATGTCACCGGCAGGTCATCTTTACATTTTAGGATTTAAACTGCTCTAAGCCATTCTGCTTCACCAAATGACCAACCGCGCTTTGCTTCGCTTCTTCCTAGACCTCTTCTTATTGTAAAGCTGGAACCATCAGTTACCTGTTCAGCAGAACGAAAAAGTGGTTCCTTCTTTTTATCCTTACACTCATAATGCTTTCTGTGTTTCGCGTCTTCATGTCCAGTTTTACCTTCCCGTCTTTCAATTGGTTCGGAAACATTTTGACCTCTTCCATCACCCATGTTAGCGGTAGATCCTCATTATATTTTAGAATTTTGACTACGCTAAGCCATCCTGCTCCATCAAATGATCAACCACTCCTTGTTTGGCCTCTATCAGAGTTAGAAGCCTCGATAAACTGCTCAGAAGAGTGTGCGATACGCACAGCGCTTCCACCTCGTCTCAGGATTTAGCACCGTACGCTATAGAGCAGTTTATCACCTGCGACGCGTTTTGAAGGATCATTGTGCCAGCCAGTTCTAACAGTCTCATCTCGAAGGGACCTTTTCACTGATATCTCAGTTCGCTTCTTTCCATTATCGACTTCCATGTTGACGTTTGGCATTATTAATGGCCGTTATATTCACCCAATCACCTCCTTCTAAGGATGCATATAAAGCAGTTTATCAGCATGGAGAATTGTAGAAATAAATGAACTTTAACAAGGTACTGCCTGCGGTTGTCGAGACTCAGCTAGAGCGGAGTCAACTTGAAACCATGACATTGTAAGCAGTGACGTCTATTCTCCAGTCGACACCCATGCCGAAGATACAGCTAGGAGGATTTTTTGCCGATCTCATTTAGAAAAAGACCCGATATAGATTGGACGATCACAAGAGGCGTGCCTTTGTGGTGCACTGCGAGTACATATAATTACCTCATAATGAGTTGAACCTGAAAAATGTGTACCATTTCTTAGTGCAGTCTTCCTGCCTTGTAATTCTCAGCAGTCTTATAGGTACAACGGAATTGATAACCGGTGCTCCATTTAATATCCTTACAGCTTAAATAATTTTAAACTGAAACGAAGAAAGCGAAAATTTTCATGATATTCCTTGCTTTAAAAAATCTAAACTTTTTTTCAAAATACAGAATTTTCGAAAAATACTATATTTTTACTTTGAAAGTACAGCGCTTTCATAAAATTTCATTTATTTAAATTTCACTGCTGCCAACATGCAAAGCGTTTAGCGGTTTTGTTGATATTTTTCAAACTGTACTATGTACGCTTTAAGCGTATTTTCGGTTACAAATGCATTTGGCAGCAACAAAAATAGCCGAATGTGTTGCAGCACAAAGTATTATTTGCGGAAATTGATATATTTGAGGCTGTAAAGCACGCCAACACACACACAAATACAACGAAATTTTCATGTTATAGCCTACGAATTTCGTTGCCAGCCCCCTGCCGTCGCTCTCACCCACTCACACACGTCAACACTTCATGCATGCATTTTCAATAAAACACAAAACTGCATTGACATGTTTGCGCATTTTATGAGCGCCAACGGCTATTTGTGGTGTCCAATATTGATTGTTGCAACATTGTTTGCTATGCTGTTGTTGCAACATGATTTAGATTTTATTTGTATTTCGCTCAGCTGCGAACAAGCTGGCAAACGAAATTAATTTTCCATGCAATAAATTCGAAAAAAGCTTGTTTGCTAACCAAAAATGGAAATGCAATAACGTTGCCAAAGCATTTTGCAACACTTTGTTTACCTTGAGCTCTTACATGATGCATTAAAAAGTAATAAAAAGTAGTTATAATAAAATTATTATGAAATTCAACCACTCACACACACATATACACATACAAGCACAGAAGCACATATCGCATAACGATTTAAAATAAATTAAAAATTCCGCTCACTGCCAAATGTAAATATAATATTGAGACAAAGTAAAGTAAGGCAGTGAAGGGGGTATGTGTGAGAGGTTTCTGGGAATATTTCTGCGCAAATAACAAATCAAATTGGAAATCGGAATTAAAGCCTGGTGGGTGACTGCCTGTTGCATGAATGCTCACATATATGTCGGTAACCAAACTATTGGTTAACAATGCAGGGGTCGCCAAACTTGTGAAAAGTGAACCGTAGAAGAAAAAAAGTTGGTAAACCAACCATAGAAGAAATAATAACTGTAACTTATGGGCAAAAAATTATCAAAATTTCTAAGTAACTAGCAGTTAGTCAGTTCCTACAACCTTCCAAAGCAAATTCTCTTTCACATGCTTTTTTGGACTGAGTAGGCAAAAGTAAAGTTCTTTCGCCGAACAAACACCAAGGTCTACAACTTCCTCATCATTCCCCTGCTGCTATATGCTGCAGAAGCATGGACAATGACAATATCTGATGAGTCGGCCTTAGGAGTGTTCGAGAGAAAGAAATACTGAATTTGTATAGATGCAAACCACTCACTGAATCTTTGAGATATCGAACTGAAATTATGCTCACGTACTTTTCTATCCAAGAAGCTACTTTTTTGTTGAAATGACCGATATCAGATTACTATGGCATATAGCTGCTCATATGAAGCGTCCTTTCGAAATCCAGTTCTTGTATGGAAAACTTTTTCATTTATAAAGATATCTTCTCAGAATTTTGAATCAACTATTATCTGCAGCAAACCTATAATCTCCGAAAAAATTCTTCAGATCGAACCGCTATATCATATAGCTCCCATACAAATTATTTTTTCGAACATAAGTCATTGTATGGAAAACTTTTTTATTTGATGAGATATCTTTTTAAAATTTAACAGCTATAGCAACGCTATAATCTTCGAAGAAATTATTCCGATCGGACCATATCATATAGCGCCCATAGAAACTCTTCTATTGAAATCAAGTTGTTGTATGGAAAACTTTTTTATTATATAAGATATCGTCTCCAAATTTGGCATGAATTATTGCTGAAGACTATCATGCAAACTTCAAAGAAATTGTTCAGTTCAGGCTACTATAGCTTATAGCTGTCATACAAACTGTCTGAAAAAACTCAAGTTAAATATATTTTTTAAGCACTTTTTTGCTGAAAGAGATGCAACTGTGAAGGGCCAAACCAAAGCTATAAAGAGCAGCCGAACTTAATTTTTTTTTCTTAAAGATACTGAATTCTGTTTGGCGCTCCCTGAACTACTACAAACACATACCCCAAAGAACTTGCTCTCAACTGAAATGCGCAACTGCGACTGACAACGCCAATATTTGATTTTATTTACATAGTACCTGTCATGCAGAGACAACATACATGCTAACGTAGTTGTTGTTGTTATTTATTATTTGCCGCATCTTCGAAATGCAAATAACAAATGCATATGAGCGTGGAAATGCATTTACACATATATAGTAGGCAGAAACATAACACACGGAAAGAGATAAATCACATACAACACACACACATATACAGTTCACACACACGTCAATATACCTGTTTGTCACAAAATTAATATTTTAATAATAAATATGAGCATGCAGCGTCAATGAAATCAAACATTGCCAACTTTTACAAGCATGTATTTGCATGTGTGTGTGTAGGCATGTATTTCCAACTACAAACATATATACTTGTATATTGTGTGCACTGATGCGCTGCATTCGATTTAATATTTTGCATATTGTTGGTGTTGCTGTTGCTGCTGCTATTGCTCATACCCCAGTTGGCTTGCTTTTTGTTTTTGCTTCAATAACCTTCATTTGCCCTGCAGTGATTGTCACCAATATTAAAGACAAACATGCGCGCATTATGTCATCCATCATATTGTCAGATTTCCTTGTCATCAAATAAAAGAACTGCAATGACAAGCAATGACCACACTAATAAACCAGTGATGTTTATTATGGTAATATTTCAGGTATTCGATGAAAACTAAAAGTTTTGCTTATTTTTTTTTTTTTTTTTGTCAGGCATAGTAATTTTTGCGGAATTCGCTGCTTGAGAACTTCATTTTTGGTTCTAATTCTATACCATTCCAAGCCAATACCGCACTAATAAACCCGTAGTGGGTTAAAAAAAAACGTTGATCGTTTTTTTTTGTAAGGTTTAACAGTTTTTTCTGAATTTACAGCTTTCGACTATAATTTTGGGTTTAATTCATTCTACGACAATACTAATAATACCGGTTACCGCACTAAAAACCGGTTATATTTATGGTAATATTTTAGGTATTGATTGAAAAACAATTTTTTAATGATTTTTTGTCAGGCATAAACATTTTTGCTGAGCTCGCAGCATGAGAACATATTCTTTGCGTCTAATTCGAAGACCATTTGGAGTTCTTTAACTGTAAACTCAATGACGTGTTCAGCTGGAATTTTTTGCTAATGAATTTTAGTCGAAAATTCGATTTTGTTGATGCAATTTCATCCCGAATCCTCTTGTAATGTGCTGTTAGTAAGCCTTGCTGTTTCGTTAAGAGCTTAGCAGATCTGATCAATTTTTCCTGATAGGAGCTTAATCTTATATTATGCAACGATTTGATTTTCGATGGAATTTGTCTAGCGAAAATCATCGAAAGTTCTTGGTAGTGACTCTGAATGTCTTTCTCAAAAATCTTATCAGCAGTTCTAATGTACTTTAAAGGAAATATATATGCTATGGTTTTACTATTACACTTGAAAACAATATCAAAGTGTTCAAACTGTTTCTAGTGCCTAAACTGGCATCATCAAGAACCAATGAGAACAAACAGGAAGTCACTTTAAATTGACATCTTGTTCTACCTTTCTGTACATAAGCACAACATGTTGCTACTAATTATCGTTCTCATGGCAGTTGAGTAACCGGGAAGAACCTGAATTTTATTCCTCCAACTGACTCTAAACTCGCCAGTATTTTTTACAGTTGAGTCTAGGTAATCGGAATAGTATCCGGATTTTATACTTCCAATGACCCTCAACTCACTCGGCTGTATTTTATCAAAATACTGCAGGAACTTTCTCTGCCGCTACAGCAAAAATATCAGTCCTCTTTTCCCCAGAACTTACGAAATAATAAATTTTTTTCATACAAACATTCAATACACAAAGATATAACTTACATAGTTGCTTTGAAAATTTTTAATATTTTTCAATTTCGCCCAAATTTACTTAAACTACAAATAAAGATTTAATAAAACCATATTTGGTTCGCTTTTGGCCTGCTGTGACTGCAAAACAAAAAAATGCTCACATGCATACTTCGCACATTCATTTCCACATACAAAGACCGAAGCTGGCAAATGCAAATACAAATTTGTTATGAATTTCTCACTTTTATTTGTTTTAGAGCATACCTTTGAGTGCTCATGTTTACAGTTAAATATTAATAAATCGAAAAAGGCAATATCAAAGATTTCTCAATAATATTTGGTCATGGCAGTGGTGGCTTGGATATTTCACATATGTGCATGTGACAATCTCGAAATTTTCATGAAAAAAAATTATATTTGATATGCCATTGTAATTTATTTGCTTATAAAAGCAAAATATATTATTACTTGTGTTCAAAAAATAAATTATATATTTACATGTATGTATTTTATTACTTTTTTTAAATTTTTTTTTCAAGAATTAATAAAAGAGATTCCTTTAAAGTAGTTTATACACATATTCCTTTGACAACAGCCATACCAATTTCTTTGTGGACACAACTTTATTACTTTGGCAGCAATTTTTATACAATTAAATGTGAAATATGATAAATTTATGTTGTTCAGCGTAATAAGATTGAAAGAATTATAAGATATTAATAAATTTGTGTTCAATTTTATTTTTGCTAAATATGCAGTGGGTCTCTTTGCACACTTCTTGGTTTTCATCAGTCATTTTGTAGGAAAGCTATATGCTACATTGATCGGATTCAAACCATTTCTTCGGTGGTTGCACCATTATCTCAGACAATTATTCGTGCCAAATTTCGTTGAAATATTTCGTCAACTAAAAAAGTCTTGTATGCAAGAATTTGCTTCCTATTGTTCAGCTTGTATGAAAGCAATATGCAATAACGGTCCGATTTGAATATGTTCTTGGCTGATTAAACCGTTACTTTAGAAAATTACTCATGCATATGTCTTGTCAAATGAAAAAGTTTTCCATACAATAACTTGATATTGATCGTTCAGTTTGTATGGCACCCATACGCTACAATAATCCGATCGGAATAATTTCTGTGCAGATTGTGGCTTTGCTTTGATATGACACTCTATGAAGTATTTCGTTAAAATAACTAGACAAATAATGAATTTTTCTATACAAAAACTTGATCTTGAACGGTCACTTTCTATGACAGCTATATTCTTTGGATATTCGATCTGCATAACTTCTTCGGAGATTGCACCGCGGCTTTGGTTAAAAACCCATACAAAATTTTACGAACAAATCCTTTCAAAATAGAAAGTTTTCTATACAACAACTTGATTTTGATCATTGAGTTTGTATTGCAGCTATATGTTATAGTCATGCTATATCAATAATAAATCCGTAGATTGTAGTCTTGCTTCGAACAATTATCTATGACAAATTTTATAAAGATATGTGAACAAATATAAGAGTTTTTTTTATAAAGAAACTGGTTTTCAGTGATCCTGTGTATGACAGCCTTATGCTATTTTGGTTCAATATTGCTAGTTGAGAAAAATTAGTAGCTTCTTTGGTAGAAAAAGTCGCACGCAAGGTTTAAGAACGATATCTCAACAATTGAGGCACCAGTTTTCGTATATATAGTGAGATAAACCTGATTAAATCGATTCGGCTTGCCACTTGGTGATTTGATATTCTCTATTCAGGCTATAAATACATATAATTTTGCATCGCCTGTATACTGGCACTTATTTTCTTGAAAACTTCAGTTATCGCTCCCTACATCTCCTTCTCAAATACATATTTCCGTTTGCCACTTTCCTGCTTACTCCATCATCACATCTTCATGCACTACCAGCGCACCAATCTCCACTGAAGCGTGCCAACGCTGAGGCTACTAGTGAAATTTGTTTGTGGCCAAAGTGTTTTCTCTTGCCAAACTCCAAAGTCGAAAAGATTGCATGGACTACAACTAAGCGGCAATGATTGAAGTAGTGCCCGCAAGTCGCACAGACACACAATCCTATATTGAAGGAGCTGTCTATGAAGCATGTTAGTATATTTAAAAGCGTTGAAAGCGAAAAATTTGCAGCAGAATAGCGCACAAATTTCCCCTCGGAGTTGGCGCAGCTCACAAAAAAGCAAGCGCACAGCAATAAAGTTAAGTGTTGGCGGAGGCACAAAAAATAAAGTATCTGAAAACGAAAAAAGAATTAACTTCGAAAGCAAAATACTCACAGTGCTGAAAGCTAAAATGCAGTGCGATGAAGCATAAATCTGCGGACATACAGTTAGATGAACGACGACAGCGAATCTTGGCTTTCAGCAGCATATGGACGAGCGGCCAGCACACGCTGTCAATGCATAGGCAAATAAGTTACGTATACGCGGTGGTGATGCGCGCCGCTTGGGTATTCGCGGCAAGGCACAGCAGTGTCAAGCTAAGTGCCGTGCAGTTGGAAGGAGTGTGGCCAAGTTGCGCAGGCTTAAGTGTATGGCAGTGGCAAGTGGGGTAGGCATTGGCGTTGGCGATGGCGACGGCAAACGGCCGTTTGATTACAGTTGCGGCTTTTTGGAATATGCAGGCAGCGCTGGTGCGTGCGTGGTGTGGCGTACGCTGTGCTTGAGTTTGACAATAAATTTCCATTTAATCGGATTCATTTGAATTGCTTAGTGCGCTTGGTTTACATATTTTTTAATGTTTATTTTTGCTGATTTTTTCTGAATTTGTTTGCAAGTTTCTTTGTGTTGTAACTTTCCGCATTCAACCAAGTAAATACCAAGCCAGTTTCTTTGTTCGTTTTGGTTTTCGTTGCGGCATTTATTTTACATTTTGCTCAACAGTTTTTTACTTTTTCTTGCTTTATGCTGATTTTTAATGTAAGCATTACAGGTTTTGGCGCCAGGCGCGTCAACTGGTATGGTGTGGCAACTACAATTGTGTGCAGCAGCATTTAACTGTGTAGCAGCCCGCTTCTTTTCGTTTGTTTATTTATTTTATTTTTTGCATTTAAAAATAGCCATAATATAAAATTTGAATTTTATAACCATTGTTCTTCACCACTTTTGCCGACAATTTTGTTTTGATTCGCACTTGTTTGGCTGCATTTTTTGCCGTCTTCTTCATTTCCTACTTACTTATTGCAATTTTGCTTGTTGTCGCCGCTAAAAAGTGCAAATCGTTTTCTTATGTAAATATTTTTACACTTTTAATGTGATTTGCATTATCTCAGCCTTAAAGTATGCTTCGCGATTATGATTTTTTGTGGAGATTTTGGCGGATATAGTGTTGTAGATGCCTGTAGCGAAAAAATCTATAAATATTTGCTTGAAATGAGTGATAAAATTACATTAAAATACCCTACAAAAATAAAAGGTTTACAAACAAAAGCTTGTTTTTCAGCAATCAGCTTGTATCGTAGCTATATGCTTTAGTGTTTGGTTTTGAAAAATTTCTTGGGTGTTTGGCCGCATTGTATTAGCAATACTCCTTGTCAAATTTTTAGAAGATATTTCGCAAAATGAAAAAAATTTCCATACAAGTCTTAGATTCCGATCGTACAGTTTGTATGACAGCTATCTATTTTAGTAATCCGATCTGCATAATTTCTTTTAAAATAAATTATTTGTATTAGAAAATAATATCCACCAAATTTCGTAAAGATATCGCTTCATATAAATATTTTTCCATACAAAAACTTTATTAGGGTTATGTAGTTCATATGGTAGTTATATGCTATAGTGATCCGATCTGAATGATTTCTACAGATATTGGACGTTTGCTTTAGGCAATAATCCATGCCAAAACTCATGACGATATCTCGTCAAATAAAAAAGTTTTCCATGCAAGGAACTGATTTCGATCCTTCAGTTGGTATGACAGCTATTTGCTATAGTATTCCGATATTGACTGTTCAGACAAATGAGAAGTTTCTTGGTGAGAAAAGCACGGGTACAAAGTTTCAGTTCAATGTTTCAAAAACTGAGGGATTGGTGCGTATTTTTGCGAATAAGTCACACAGCGCCATCTACAGCAAAAGCTAATATAATTTATAGAAGCTACTCCCTACATTTGCCTGCAATCCAACTCAACAACAAACACTTCATCATATTGTCAACTAAACACAAAGTTTAGGCGCAGCTGCAGCGCTGCACATGTTTACCGAGCATATTTTGATCCAAAGGCAAACTTTGATTGTCAACATGTTGACGTGTGCAATCTGCCACGCCGCAAAGCCGTAGCACTTGTTCCACCAGCCTGTGCTGTGAGCTAAGTTCTGTTGACTCAAATGCAGTTCTTCTTGTTCAATACAACTTGTTGTTGTATTTGCTGTAAATGTTTTTGTAGCTATACAACAGCTTCAGCGTTGAAGCAAAATGTTTGTGTTGCTGCTATTGTTGTTGTAGCTTGCTTTTAACATAATTAAATTGAAAATACTAATTATGCGCGACAGCTATGAAGCAAGTGCAACAGCAACAGATGTGTTGCATGCAGATAGCTGAGTAGTTGTATGATGTGTAGATTGTGTTTTAAGGAAAATATACAGCAAGGTGATAACAACAACAACATCGCAGAAAAATTACAGCACTAACTAAATCATTTTCACTCAAATCTAAAAATTACTCATACGCCATGTACCACTCTAACTAAATGTACCTCCAAATCCTTCAGATGATAATAATTAGTAAAAACTCGTTAAATATTGCACTGATGGAAGCAATGAGATAAAATAGCACGAAAATACCAAATCATTATTTTATTTCGAATTTTTCGATGTTGCGCACAGCTTTCTGCCCTTGGCATTGCAGCTTGTTAAAATGCTCTTGATATGTATCGAATCAACCAAAAAATGCGCTAAATGTGTAGACAAAAGTATAACAGGAAATTCAAATAGCAAAACCCACCAACTATTGTAGTAAAACATAGTTTTGCTTTTTCTCCAAATTCTTTAATGGATTTTCGTTACCTCGGCAACATTGCAGTGCTTGGCATTTGCTGGCTTTTTCATGGAATGTGCAACAAGTTTTGTGTTAGCTGTTTTATAACAAGAAAGCAGTGCTCATTGTGATCATGATCACTTTTGTTCGCTGTGGTTTGGTTTTTTTTTTGTTTGGGACCCTTCTTTGGAAAAAATTTGAGCTTGTAGCAGGCAGTCGATTTTATTACAGAATTCAAGGCTTTTCACCGATTGCACGGCTACAGATGATGAGTGTGCCTGTACACTGAAGCAAACAGTATTTTCTTCAAAAAAAAAAAACGAGGTTGACAGCGAAAACGTTAAGGATTATTGAAAATTTTTTTGAAAAATAATTTTTTTTAAATCATTTTAGCAATTTTTCTATAAATTCATTTCATTCATTTTTCTTTTAATCAATTTTTGAAAAAATAATTCTTAATTTGGACTTAAAATTATTTAATTCTTTTTAATAATTTTTCCGATAGAATAATTTTTTATTTTATATTTTTCGACTTTTAATAATTTTTTGGAAAAAATATTTTTTTTTGTTGAGAAAATGGTGAAACAATTTTTTAATAAAAACCTGGGTTATTAAGTTTATTGATATTAAAACAATAAGCAATTATTTTTTTATAACTTTTTTGTTTAAAAAAATTTTTTAAAAAATAGTTTTTCTATATAATTAGAATATATATTTTTTTATTAATTTAAATGAAAAAAAGTAATTTTTTGTTTTATACTTAAAAATTTCCGTTTTTTTTAAGGTTTTGAAAGAGTATGTGTTTTTGGTTTTAACTTTTGGCTTTTTTATATAAATTTTTAAAAATATATTCAAGTAATTTTTTTTAAACAAAAGCTACAAATCTTTTTTATAAAGTTTTCGAAATTTTTTTGAACAACTTTTGGTTTATGTAAGCTTTTGTTATAATCCATGAACATAATTTCAAGCGAATTTTTGTAAGTTTTAACTTTTACCTTTACAAGTATTTTAAATGTGAACGCAAAACTCTCTGTAAAGTGAGCTTAAGAAATTTTTATAAAATATCAACACAAATTAAAAAAAAATTTAAAATATATAAATAAAATTTTAAAAAAATATTTTTATATATTTTATCATATTTGATTATTTTATTATTTTATTATATCCCGCAAATTTTTTCAATATTTTTCGCGCTTATGTAAATTTTAATAAACGATTCCATAATGTATTTTCAAGTTTTTTGTAATTTTTCACTCTTAATTCAGCAAAAATATTTTATAAATAGTTACAACCATTACACTCTCATATAATTTTATAAACTGTTACTTCTATATATTTTTGTTTTGCTCTTGCACTTTGTGCTGAACAAGCAACATTTTAATTATATTAATTTAACAAATTGTGGCCGCTATTCACACATGCGGCTTTTGTGTTGGTTTGCAGATTTTTTGTTTCATATTTTTGTAATATTTCTTTATTATTCCTGCATCTACGCGCTACTAAAACGTACAATATTAAATTAGCTGCAAAATGTTGGTTTGAATTTTGCGTTTTAATTAAGGTATAAATGAAGTCAGCGCACATGTAATGAAAAAGTTTCAATCAACTCCAATTAAAAGCGAAATTTTTCCAGAAATTTGTAAAATTTACAAAATATGATTACTTAATTAGAGAGGAGAGTGCGTGATAAGCTTTTTTTGTTGTTTTTTTGCAAGCACTCAGTTGTGTAAAAGCTGTTTTGAGCAGCTTTCGTTATTAGATTACAATGTGGTTTGTTGGGAAGGTTGTTATTTGCAGCTAAGGGTGGTGGGTTTTTCAGGTACTTATATAGTACATATAAATCATAGTGAAACACCGACAATACTTCATTATAATTTTTTACTTATATAATGTTAAATGTGTTTGGTGAAGCTAAGCATTCTTTATAGAAATTAAAGACAATATGTATGCCGATTTATTTAATAAATACACTTATACACATATATTCGCTTTATTTGATAGAAGTTTATGAGTTTTATAGTTGATAAAATTTATTATTCATACGCCATGCAGGACCGTAAGTTTATTAGGATAGCTACTAAGGAGCCAGATTCCATAATTGTAGCCTTAGGTAATATATCTTGCCTTATTTCATGAATATTTCCCATGAAATTAAAATTTTCTCATGCAAGCCTTAATTCCGGTCATTCAGTTTGTATGCCAGCTATATGCTATAGTCATCCGATCTGAACAATTTCTTCGCAGTTTACACCATTACTTTAGACAAACATCCATGTGAAATATCGTGAGGATATCTCTTTAAATGAAAAATATTTCCATACAAGCATATGATTTTGTTCGACCACTTTGTATGGCAGCTATGCGCTATAGCAGTCCGTTCCAAACAATTTCTTCGGAGATTAAGTTGCTGCCTCATGACATTTAATTACATTTATAATTTCTTGATGATATCTCATCATTAGAAAAAGTTTTTCATATAAGCACTTGATTCCGATTGTTCATTTTGTATGGCAGCTATGTGATATAGTGGTATTCGACGGTTCCGACCAATGGGGAGCTTCTGGGCTCACTCAAGAATGTTTGCTGTACCCAAAATATACGTTAAAAATGCTGCATATCACATATTTCAAAATGTTTATTCAAAAAAAGTTACTCATACGCCTCGACTGCACACTATACAGCAAATATTAATATGCATCTAAACATTAACGCTAATTGTAAGAAACCTATAGCATATTTGAAGCCAAAATCTATCAGCAAGCCTTACGCTTTTACTTATATAAATTTCAAATTATATTAGTTGCTCATACGCCCCGTGTGGTCAGCGCAAAGCTGTCTATATATCAAGTATTGCTAGTGATGCGAAAGGCCGCATTAAAGCTGCCATATGTAGCAGCGCTATACATGTTTTTATTGTTACTGTGCAGAATCACTACAACTACTACTAGTTCATGCCACGCGCTCACCACGCAGCTGTTGCCTACTTTAGTTGTCATGACAGCGCTTATTAGCGCTGTAATCCGCGTCTAGTAAACGAGTGCTTCATGTTAATAAGCGTTTATTAAAAATTTGAGTTGAGCAAACATATTTTCATTGTGCGGCGTGTACGTCGACTATAATGAGCAGAGTTTTGAAATTGGTGTTTGCGCAAAAAGTGCCAGTTATTTCGCTTATTTGATTAATAATTTCTGCTTTTACAAACAAGTGTTTGCATGTGATTTCATTTATTGGTTTTTTTTATTTGCATTGCGTTGTGAAAATGCGAAAATTTACTTTTAATTGGCTACTTTGCTTTATTGGTGCAACAAGTTGTCAGGGGTAACCATGCTTTTTGCCAAGGTTATGTGTAACTGGTTTTTTCCGCTCGCACAACAGAAGTTGCAAACTGATTGGTTGATAAAAAAGTTGCAGCTTTTGTGAGTGCAAGTGGTGGAAAAATAAGCGTTAAGTATAACTTTTTTCTGTGACAAGCGTTTTTATTAATTTTTTTAGTTGGCGTTGTAGTTGGTAATATAATATAATGAGTGGTTAAAGTTGATGTAATAAAATATAATTATTCGTGTAAATTTTTGAGCAATTTCCGTTTGTATATTGCGAAATGTTCTGTAGGAGCCATTAGTTTTTGTATATATAATAACTGAAAACTTTTTTTTGAAAAGATGTAATATACTTTTTCAACAAGTTGAGATGCGATTTTTACATTTATACTATATCATACCCTCTTTTGAAAAAATTAAGCATATGGTAGCATAGTAAATCTTTTTTAGTGCAGCAAGAACACTTAACTTTTTATAAAATAAATAGTCCTAATTTTTAAGTATATAAATAATTCAAAATTTTAAAATTTTTTTGTAGAGTAATTTATTTTTTTAATTAATTAAACTTTGTATAAATTAGTTTTAATTAAAATGATAAAAATAATTTTTAATTTTTTTAATTATCTTAAATATTAAATTTTTTTAATTTCAACTAAATTACTTGAAATTAATTTAAAAATTAGTTTGTCCTTACATACATTTCAAATAATTATATTTTTGTGGTATTATTTAATTCAATTTGATTAATTTTTGAAATTGAAATTAAAGTTTTTAATTTAGTACTAATTACTTTTAATTTAATTAACAGTATTCCTATAGCCTAAATAAATTACACAACTTGAATTTTTTAATCTTCTTTTCATATTAACACGTTATATTTACATTTTTTATTTTATATTAAATATTTTATACCAAATTGATTAATTTTTTGCTTACACATTAAACAGAGAAGTTAGATATTTTAGTACTTATGCGGTAGTAAAAATTTATTTAAATTAATTATAATTTTTTTTATATATATTTTTTTTGATTTTTGATTGATGTTTTAAATTAATTAGATTTCAACAGAAAAAAATGTATATTTTTAAATTTTGTTTAAATTTCTTTTAACTAAATTAAGAACTTACAGTTTACCTAAATAAAATATATTATTTTGATTTTTAATATTTTTTATAACTAATATTAAAGTTTTTAATTTTATTTAAATAAAATTTATTTATTCTTTATTTTAGAGTAATTACTTAAAATTAAGTTTTTTTTAAATTAATATTAAATCAATTTTTTTAATTATATTTAAATTAAATTAATTTCTTCTTAATTTCAACTAAATTACACAAAGTTAATTTAATTTTAACAAGTTTTTTTATAAGAAAAGTACTCAAAGAAGCTATATTTATCAGTAGTACAAAACAATTAAAATAAATATTACTCATACGCCGTGTATACCGCGCGCTGGTTAATATCGCACAATTAAGCTGCAAAATAAATATTAAAACCCAAATTTTACTTCACAGATGTCTGCTTAAAAGAAATTGCCTTAAAATAATCAAAAATTATATTCATATTCGCTTTTTGTAATTCACAAAAAATGTTACTTATACGCCATGTGGAATATAGTATATATGTATAATATAATATATATAATAATATATGTACATATGCATATTATGGTTGAAATGTATAAGAAATAGCTATTTTTAAGATTTTAAAAGCTGGCCAGTAGAATTAAAAAATAAAAATAAATAAATTGAAGCAAGATTATAATTAATTAATTAAAATCTTTAATTTTATTAATTATTTTTAATTTTATTAATTATATAAATTTAATCAAAATTTAGTAGTTATAATTAATTAAATAAAATCTTTAGTTTAATTAATTAATTTTAATTTTTATTAATTATTTAAATTTAATCAAAACTTAAGTTTGCATTTATTTTAAGTTTTTAATTGAAAACATTTTAATTTATGTCCTTCACGTTAATTTATGTTCTTCAATAATCACAAAATTTGTATTAATTATCTAAAACTCTGCTTTTTTAGCATCTCTATTGAAAATATTGTTTTCGCTATTTCTATACAGAACTGCTATTTAGTCCAATTTAAAAATAAATGCATAAAATATTTTTCTTTACAACTCTGCTTATTAAAGTGAGACGCCAAATCCCCACTTTGGCGGTGTCAGCGCCCTCTCTTTAACAGCGTTGCATAGTAACAGAAGATTATTTCAAGAAGGGTAAACTATTTTCCACAGAACAATGCACATCATTAGCATACAAACAACAAACACACACACGCGTGACACGCGCATGCAAATAGACTTGCTGCCCCGCTCGTGGGTATGTCCTTGCAACTGGCTGCAGCACAACACAACAATGGCCAGCAGTATGCCACAAATCCAATGAAATTCGAATCGAAGCAAAACAATGCTAATTAAAATTCATTGAAAGATGCAATAACAATGACTGCTATAATAACAACAACAGCAACAACAATAGTATTAATACCTCTATCTGGCGCTGCAATAACAATCGAAATATCAAAATGGAAAAACAAGCGCTCGCAGCGCTGGCAACAAAACAGCAGCTGCTGTCGCTGCGCAAACCAGCCAGATAAGGGGCAGCAAGTAACGCCGAAAGCAACAGCAAAACAACAGCGTGCATACTTCATAAAAAGCGCACAATAACAAGCGGCATTATTGGTTGCAGCAATTTATGCACGCAGCGGCAGCGGCACACCATAATCTTTGCTTTATATTAGCGTGCATAACATTTGCCTGCGTGCCTGTTGTGAGCCGCCACTGACTGACGTTCGACTTATCAGCCATGACCATTACAGCATGCGGAGTTAAGCAGCTGTGCAACATGCCGCCCATTAGCTGGTTGCAGTTGCTACCGCTGCTTGTTGTTGTACACTGTATTTGCATTTTGTGAAACGAAATTTCGAAAATCAAAATTCAAAAATTCTCATTTCATTGACTGCCCGACTTGACCTTTGGCGCTGCGTGGCATTTGAGGAGTTTGTGCTTCGCTGCAGTTATTGCCCAATTATGGCTGATTGGTGAATTTTATGCACACGATTTCCGTGTATATATGTAGTGGTGGGCCAGTGGTTGATTTTGTTTTTTTGAAGGAAGGTTGGGAACTGAAAAAAATTTCAAACATTTATGCGAACAGAAGTTTCTACTTTCGGTAGCAGCTTGAGATTAACTGTGCACAGACTAGAAAAAAATACAACGGGGACTGGTTAAGAATGCTATTTGCACATAGCAGAGGCAAAAATTTATTTTAAGAGGAAGTAAAATATTCTCCAACACTTAAGATCCTCGTGTGAACTGCATAGCGTCGCTAATGACAGAAACTTTTTTCAAAACAAATTCTAATGAATGATTTCAATTTAATTTCAAAAAAAGTCCACTAGACACACGCCAAAATAAAAAAAAATATGCTTTTCTTTGTTCTCAACACCTATCTCAGTTCAGTCATTACTTCAACAGATCCTCGTTCAGTAAACATAGACTATTCTGTTTGACCCTCAGCCCATAAAAGCTACATCTCAATACAACTCTAAAGCGACACCGTCGCATCCACAGTTGTAGTCAATCACACGCGCAACTTGCTTTCAATCGAAGTCAGCCGTTAACAAGTTGTGATTTTGGCAAATTTTCATTATGCAAACAACTTCGCATCATGGGCAAACACAAAAACTGCAATTTCAGCTAAACTCATATCTAAACGCGTGCAGCCCGAAGGCTTAAACTGCATACGTCGTTGAAATAGCGCAGTTGCTTGTTGATGGAAAACAAGCCAAATGTAGTTGCATGCAATGAAGAATAACTGCTGAACCGTGTAACTCTTTACCCTGTTTGCGCTGCTGCGATTTTGGTATAGAGAAAAATGTGGAAAACCATAAGCGGTCACTTAAGACCAGTGGTTTCCATAAAGATGACTGTAATCAGCAAATGTCAATAACTGCAACTGTCTATCAACTAACAACACTGATTCATATAGACGTCAGACGGCACAGTTTGTTGTCTCCTTTGGCTGCCCCCGAGATTGCAATAAGGTCGGTCATAAAACAGTGTGGTGTTATGCGCAGAAGACAATACTAGTTGTTTGCGTTTATAGTAAAAGCTAGAGGCCTCCAGTTTCATATAAATCTTATCCGAAGAAAAACCTTCCAAGTGTGCCGTGATGCTGACAGTTCCCTAAAGAGCATTCTGCGAACAGTTTTAGACTATTGATTAAGAGGTACATACCTTTCAGTGAGGGGGAAAAAAATAAAACCTAAGATTATCCTGAAAAAATCTCTCTCTTTATGGGCATCCTAAAAGTATGCTAAAAAAAATTAACTTTTCAGCGAATTAAAAAATTAACAAATCGTTAAAGAATGGCAAATCCTGATATTTCAGTGTCCTTGAAGGATGTTAAAAAAAGGTACTTTTTGGTAACTGAAATTGGTCAAGAAATCCTAAAAATATGTTTAAATATTCAACTCGATTTAAAAAATCTAATTTATGCTAAAAGTATGCTAAACAACCCTTTTCAGTGCCTGAAAATGTTCATAAAATTCAAAAAGTGTTTAAAACAATTGTGCTTTTAATGAAGTAAAAACTCTAAGAAATCGTAAAAGTGTGCTACAAAGACTGAAGCATTTAAATATAAAGAGGTTAGTGGAAAAGATACACTAAATATTGCCAAAAGCCACTATATGCACGAGTATAGTAGAATATGTCTAAAAAAATTTAAGAAATCCTAAAAGTATGCTAAAAAACTTACTTTTACTAAAAAAAATTTAAGAAACCCTAAAAGTATACTAAAAATTTACATTTCAGGGCCCGAAAACGTTTATTAATCCTAAAAGTGTGCTAAAAACTCTGCTTTTTTCTCCGATCTGACGGACTTTTTTAGAAGATGGCACTGCTGTTTGGGCTAAATAATACTTTATGCATTGTATCTTATTTAACCAGACCACATTCCATGAAATAATTACATTTGCACAAAAAAAACACTATTTAAAATCCTCTGCCTTAAATTACTTTTTCATAACCAGTAAGCTATGTTGGTATAACGCGCCACTCATTTCAAGTTTTAGTTAAGCAAAAAGCAGATCACACTAGGCAACACACCCAACACGTTATACACCTGATGTTGTGATACTTCTGCTATGCGCAACGGCATCAGCAAATGCCTGAGAGGCAGCATTATCAATACAATTACCGATAAAAAGCACACAAACACAAACACACGCAAACAGACCAGCCTCTGAGCACACATGCTTGTTAGATAATTCACAGTTGCTATGAAGCTTTCATAAGCACCGGCTGGAGCTTGAGTGCCAGCTGCAGGCGAGTACAGTTGCAGTCATTTTCGAATTTTATGCCAAAAATCGAGTGGTATCCTTTATCGAAGACTTTTATGTAAGTCCGTTATGTGTTTTCACTAACAGTTGCTATGCTTGTTGTTGCTGTTTTTACGGTTTTTGTTGCTTTTGGCATGTGAAGGTATGAAAATTAATTTCTTCAAATTGTATTTGTTTACCAAATCTCAAAATTTCAATCAACAATGAGTAAAGCTCTGCTGCTTTGCGTTAAAAATAGATTATGCCTTGTTGTTGCAAGAACGGACTTTTGGTGCTCATAAATGTGTGTGTAAGTGTATGTAGAATTAATGATAGCTTATGGGTGTATTAAGGGGATAACTGATTTTTGGTTTTGTAAACAATTTTATTTTTGAGAAATTAATTAGAAAGTGTAACTCATCACGGTATATGCTACAACAGGCCAGTTGTATGTATATGGAAGGCTACTAGCTGCGCAGAGTTTTCAATTAGCATTGATTGTATGATTTATTTATTTTGTATGCAAAAATTATAAATTTTGAAATTTGATTGGTGGTAAAATTTCTGAGAATGTAGAATTTGTTTGAGTATACCTTGAAACTGGTACTAATATACCCTGAAATGGGTATGTTTAGTTTGCCACGAAGTTTGCAACATACGGCAGGAAACTTCGGAAACTCTAAGCATGGTTTTTGAGATGCCGATCTCTAATTCTCCAGACGCCGATGTCGCTTCACTATAGCACTATAGCTGTCATACAGACTTAAAGCTTAATATGCAATTCGTTGTATGGAAAACTTTCTCATTTGACGAGGTATCTTCAAAAATTTTGTCATGGCTTGTTGCCTAAAACAATAGCGTAATCTGCGAAGAAATTGTTGAAATAACACTACTGTACCCTATAGCTGCCATACAAACTGATCGGTCGGAATCAAATGCTTGTATGGAAAGCACCTTGTAGAAATTTGTATATACGTGCAGGGTATTATAGATTTGGGGCAAGTAAATTATACTTTTTTGTTGTTTTTATATATATTTTCGTATTAATTTTCGGATTTTGTAAAATAAATTTATTTTTATGTAAATAGGAAATGTGGTTATAAGCAAGTAAAGCATACTATACTCGCTCATATTTACAGGCTAAAAGCTTCCACTCAGCATAATCCGCATGAACAAACAAATTATTTATTTCTAATCTGAAAAAGGAAAGAAAAAAATAGATTTAACATTTCCAAGAAATATTCATTATTATATACATATACTCCTATAAAAGGCATCAACTACACAAAAAATTTCCTTTTCCCCCAATTGATTTAACTACACATTTTTTTTTTTTTGTTGTTTCACTTTCAATTTTTATTAATTTTTTTTCGCACGCCTCCATTTTTTAATATCTTCAGCCATTCATTAAAATTTTTCTCCACAGATTTTATACACTTCAATACATCTTAAACGCACTGCGCAACCACTTACTGCTTTCATTAGCTTCCCCTGCTTTGACGCTTTTTCCCCACATACAGCAAGGCAAACGCCGCTGCACACCGCCAACCGCCCACCACTTTCCTTCTAAGCGTATGAACGCATGGCTAAAAGCAATTAAAAACTTTTCAAAGCCAATTAACGTTTCGCGCGCTTGTGCCCTCTCTCTCTCTCTCCACACTTACTAATGCCGCGCTATTTATTACCCTGAAGTTTCAGGAAAAAATGTGAAAAAATAGTATGCGAAATGCAAAACTGCCAACAAGCAACAGTGTGGCTGAAGAAAACTCTCGCACGCATCAAAGCGCTGCGGCAGAAAAATATGAAAGCACTATATGCGCATGTGTGTGTGTGTGGTAGAAGAAAAAGCATGCTGGCTGTCGCTTTAGTCAGGCGAACGCCATATGGCGAGATAACTAACTTTGTTGTACTTTTCTTTTTTAATTTTTTTCTCGCTCGGCCCATCGATAATTGCGAGCAAAATGCTGTGCCAACCACTTCACTTAAGTGCGTGGCCAAAGCCAAAAGCGTTAATTGAGTTTCACACGCCGCCACGGCTAAGCGCTCGCACTTAATGCCTATCCCTCTGCAAATGTATGCACGCAGGTGAGCGCAACAAAGCCAATAATTGCAAGCATATATGTACGTATGGAGATTGCAGGGGTGTATGCATGTATGAATTAATCAGGCTAGGGGAGGTAAGGTATAAAAAATTATATATTCGGGGTACTGAGTATGTGTGCAGTAAGAAAGCGCTGAAGAACACAAGGAAAGGTGGCAAACAAAGTGTTATTTTAATTTATTTTTTTATTTTCTGCTTAAGGAAGACTACTACTAAGCTAGGGTAGGCTAAGCCCGGTTATGGGATTGGCGGCGAAATTCACAAGATGCCTTGTGTTAAAGTTCCAACTTGAATAGCTGAAATATTAAACCTTTCATGAGACGAGGTATCGCATATTAACTGACGTCAGAGGTGGCTTATATCGATTTTCCAGTCTTCGCCCGTTTCTATTTTTATTGAATTTTCAATTTTTATTGACTAAAGAAATCTTTCTTCCTCAGTCCAACAAAAATTGAGTGAAATCCTATAATGTGTGCGTAAAGATCGCTATATAGGGACAATTAGCATTCGAGGCGATGTGTCACATATTTACTGAGGTGGCTTATGTCGGTGTTTTGGGGTCTTCAACCGTTTCAATTTTTTTTTGTTTGGTTGAAGTGCGACATGACGCTTAAAAAATTCAGTTTCATGTTACCTCGTTGTCAAATATTTTTTATGTTTTTTTCAATATTAAGCTTCTTTTCGTTCGTCATTCAAAACAGTTTGTAATTCTCCACTACTTTATAACAAAAACTTTTTAAGTCAATTATGCAACATAGCTTCTACTTTAGTAATTAGCTCTTAAGCTAGTGTTTCACTAATATTTGGTTAACGGATTAAGCATATAAAGACATCTTATTTGTTAAATGATCTTAATAATGATTTTTTCTAAAATTATTGAATTCTTTCAAACCCACCAAAGCCCATATGTTGTATTTCAATATAAAGCTAACGAATTAGAAAATATTACACAAGTGAGTCTTAATATGTGAAATGGAAGAATTTAATGTTTTTTTTCACTCTCAACTTCACTCGCTCTTATGACCATGCTACCTTGCAGCAAAGGCATATGCTCGGTGCAAAGTCCGTTATGGTGTCGCCTTGAAATGTAATTGCATGGAACCATGTTACAAGTATATAATGTGGCAACATGGCACAGATCATTTGTTTCGGCCATTACTTGCAACTTCTAACTTATGCACACTTATCGCCTAGTGTGCTCATCTTCTTCAGCATGAATGCTTTCATTTACCACCACACACATGGCTATGCTATAACACGCATGCATAGACACATAAACTCATGCAAAGCTGTTGTTCATGCAACGTGTCAGTTATTTTGCATGCGCACATTTATCAGCTAGCTCAAACACACGCGCTGTTAGAGCGAAGTTGATGCTTATATGGGAGCGTATTGCTGTAGCTGATGGTCATGTGGCGAGTGTACTGAAGAGTGACAAGTTGTAAATGGTTTGGAAAAGAATATTTTCACTTCAGATAAAATGTTGGTGGGCGCACAGTCCATGGAATTGAAGGGTTAAGAATTTAGATTTTTAAGGATTTAGATACTTTTTAAAAAATGTAGTCAAAATGTTATATCATAAAGGTAGTTGTTTTATAAGAGTGCTGATATTAATTGTTTATTAAAATATTAAATTTTTTTATTCATTTTGTGATACATATATACATGTCCTCGTTCTAACGATTACTTTGATTTTTTGCGAGAACTCTTTTTATGGAATGTACGTGATCTAGTACCTCAATTATTGAAATATTGATCCGAAATTTTGCATAAGCATTTCTCATCTCAATTGGTTGCTCACTTGTCGGAATCACCGATATCGAACCACTATAGCATATAGCCGCTATACAAAATGACCGTTCAAAAACAAGTCCTTCTATGCAAAAAATTTTTATTGCAAAAGATATCCTCACGAATATTAGCATAAATTATGCCTAGAACGTAGTGCCACATTCTGCGAAAAAATTGTTCAGATCGGACTACCACAGAATATAGCTGCCATACAAATTGACCAATAAAAAGCAAGTCCTTGTAGGAAAAACTTGTTTATTTGTCACGATATCTTCACAAAATTTTGCTTAGATTATTATCAAAAACAACAGTATAATCTTCTCAAAAAATTATTCGGATCGGATAACTATAGGATATAGTTGCCATACAAACTGATCGCTCTAAATCAAGTCCTTGTAAGGAAAACTTTATTATTTGTCGAGGTATCTTCAGGAAATTTAACACAAATTATTATTCAATACAGAGTTACATTTTTCGAAAAACATGTTCAGATCGGATCATTATATATGTAAATATTATATAATTTATACATAAAACAAAAATCTTTTACACAAATCCGCTAATCAATCATAAAAGCGGTGTTGCCATATTCAACCCAGCTTCAGCTACATGCATGAGAGTGCATAGCGATCGGCTTACAGGCTTCGCCTATCAGCTTTACATCATTCACTTTTCACTTAACGGTTTTTATTTTTTTCATAGCGCAAATTTCTTTGGTATTTCGCTGTTGTTGCATCTAAGCCGCTTGGCGCGACGCGCAACACAAATGCAACACCCACGCGCTGGACTGAGTGCATTTTCTTGTAAATTGTAAATGCAATCGCCACTTTTGTTGTTACTGTTATTGTTGTTTTACGTAACAGCAACATCGACTTTTTGCCAACGCTTTTATATTTTACTACCACAATGACCTTTTGCATTCACTTTATCACCAGTAAAAACAACAGCAACAAAACACGCGTATAATTCTTGTTCGCGTTACTCACTACTTCTCACACTTACTCTCTCTCACTCTTACTATCCCTCTCTCTAGTCTCTTTGCTCACCCCCGCATAAGCCTTCTTTTTCCCTCAAAACACCAGCAAGTCACGTGCGCTTTTGTGGGCGCGCTGCTTATGCTTTTTATGGTGCCAGTGCAAAGCGCTTTGCCTTGTTTTAGTGGATTTTCGGTCGTGCAGCTGCGCCGGTGTACGCTTTTGAAACAATCTTTGGTGTTTGTTTTTGTATTTTGCGCACGCTGTCATTATATGATATATGTATAGTGCATATGTAACACCACGCATTTGTTATCTATAAAATCGGCGCATAAAAGTCATTCGATGGCGTGAGGTAGAGGATAGTGTAAAGGCTGAAGGGTGTAGTAGTTGTGTATGTGTTGTTAGTGTTGACAAACAAAGTGTTAGCCATTCGTTTGAGCGCTGTCGTTGCCTGCTGAAATGGCAGTAAATTCGCAAGTATATGTTGCCAGGGTTGCATTTGCAGCGGCACCTCGTTTTAGCACCTAACTAGGCAGTCAACTGTGTTGTAAAACTGCAAATTTCGTAGAGTTTTGTAGTTCGAACAATGCAAGACATGTTGGTGATGGTCGTAGGGGTGGCTTGGCTGCAGTTGTTGACTTGCTGCAAATAGTGGGATTATGCAGTTGTGCTGGTATTTAGTGGCAGTAAAATTTTAAGCCATGTTATTGTGCTAAAAGCACGTGCTAAAATGTTTTTCGTTTCGTTTAAGTTGCATTTTAGATTTTTTTTCTTTACATTTCTTGTTGTTTACTCTTTATATCATCTGCGTCTTCTACACGTTAGCATTGGGGTGTTTGCTGCTGAAAATAATCAAAGTTGTGTTACTTGTTTGCTTGTGCAAAATCTTTGCACAGTTTTAAATATTTAAAGTGTTGCCGTTGTATTTTAATATTAAGAGTATTTCTTACAAAGCGATTTCAAGAAACATTTTTAGCCAGCATTCCTAGTAAAAAGAACCTTTGTCCAGACTATCCAAACAGAAAAGCTCTAAAACCTTTTGGAAATCGGTTACTAGTAGTTTGAACTCTCAGCTTTGAAGAAAGCCGAGCCAAGGAGGAAGTTGTTATGGCTAATGGTATCGATATCATCGGTGTACTCCAGCAGCTGTATACATTCTTACAGAAGATTGTACTTTCTCTATTCAGCTCTGCAGCTGGAATTATTTGCTCCAGCAGTAGTTTGAAGAAGTCGCATGATAAGGAATCACCTTGTCTGAAACCTCGTTTGGTAACGAATAGCCCGAAGAGGTCCTTCCCGATTCTGACGAAGCTTTTAGTATTGCTGAACGTCTGTTTACTTACACAGCCAAATTAGTTTTTCGGGGATGCCAAATTCAGACATCGCGGCATAAAGGCAGCTCCTTTTCGTGCTGTCGAAGGGAGCTTTGAAATCGACGAAGAGGTGGTGTGTGTCGATCCTCTTTTCACGGATCTTTTCCAAGATTTGGTGCATAGTGAATATTTGGTCGGTTGTTGATTTTCCATGCCTGAAGCCACACTAATATGGTGCAATCAGCTTGTTGGCGGCGGGCTTTACTCTTTCACAATACGCTGAATAGAATTTTATATGCGTTGTTGAGGAGGCTATCCCGCGGTAGTTGGCGCAGATTGTGGGGTCTACCTTTATGTGGAATGCCCACTGAAGTTCCATCTATCTGGCATTAGTTCGTCCAAACATATTCTACAAATAAGTTGATGTACTCGTGTGCTCCTAATCATCAGTTTTTCGGTGCCGTAATTGAATAGCTTGGCTGCCAGTCTAACAGCCACGTCCACTTTTTTGTTTTTGAGAAGGGAAACTGATATTTGAACTTCCTCTTGGTCGGGCAATGGAACGAATAGATCATTAGTCAAGGAAATTATTCAGATTGGACCACTATGGTATATAGATGTCATACAAAGTAAGCGTAGGCAGGTTAGGTTATCAAATTTAGTTATACCTGCAGCTGCTGGAAATGTACCAGTGAATAGTTTGAAAACAGTTCAGATTAAAGTTGTTTTTTCTTATTTGTAACAGCATTAATTAACTAGAGCAATCAGTTACTGTTCAGCACAAACCAATTTAATTAATTTTTTTTTTCAATTTCTAAAGCCATATGTGTTGAACATGTCCAAACTTAAATTAAACTCAATGCAATCAATTAGATATCCAGCTACAAATTATAGGCATAATCTGATTTTAAACTAAAGCTTATTCAAAAAACTTTTGGAATGAGTGTGACAGGGAGGAATATATAGATGAAAGCGTTATATAATATATACAAATAAACAAAAAACTGTTTTTCTTAACTCCATAAAAAGTCTAATATTTGTATGTTTGTGACAGCATTGAGGAAAAAGTGTCATAAGCAGCAACAAACGCTTGAAAAAAGATGTTTTTTTTTTTTTGAATTTTAATCTGAATATTTTTTCACAATCTCAATTTTTTGTATTTTTTATGCAATTTTATTGTGCAATTTTTCACAGCAGAACATGAAATGATAAGAGCTGAGCAGTATTTGTATGTGCATAGGTGGTAAAATAGTAAAGCAAATGCTGCTGATATGCTCAGCAAGCAACACGGACAATAAAACAACAACAACAACAAAACACACAGCCAACAACTGTGGCGACATATTGGGCGACATATATACACACGTATGTTTATAAAACACACCCACTCGGACTCGCATGCAAACACCACACACACCTTGAGCAAAACAAAAAAAGTGCGGGAAAAAGGGCAGAAAAAAAACTTTGATTACGTAATGGAATTTTAAGTGTAGCACTCCATTAAAGTGATGTAAATGGACACCTGTCGAACCTTGTCAATATAACATGCCAACAAACAATATTTTATGGCATTATTGCTATACTCGTTTTTGCTACGAGTATATTATTGTTATAGTTGTTGTTGTGCTACGTAAAACGCGTTTGTGCGCCTTAGCTGGCGACACATAAGGTGCCACACAGCGTGTGCGCCAGCGCGCAACTGCAACGACAATAAATATATATTTAACAGACTAACGACTGCTATTAAAGCAACAACAATGTAGTCATAGAGTAATGGGAGAACAGCACACAATAGCGCGATCGCTGCTGTGACGATGTGGAATGGAGGTGGTAATAGAACAAAAAAGCAAAATAAACGAATCTACATACTCACAGCTGGAACTAAAGCTTACGCCAGGCGCTCAACGCAGCGGCCAACGAACTGTATGCAAGGCAGACCACTACTGATGTTGCTGCAAACCAATTCGCTTATAGCTGGGGATGCAAAGTTGCCGCACCTTACTAAACTGACACGTTGCCATGCGAATGCGAATGGTCAGGCACAGCACAATTGGCGCGCAATATTAAAGGAAGGGAACGGTAGCGCGAACTTTGTTGGCAAGTGATTAAAATAGGTGTAGCAAAACATATAGTCGTTGTTTGGATAAACAAAAGGAGTGCGTAAAAAAGTAGGTAGATCTCGTACCAACATTACCTCTCTCCTCTCTGAGGCATGCTCGGCGTGAGAGTGTCAACACACGCAGCAATACTTAGAATCAGTGGGCAGCTGGTATGTGGCGAGTGGATGGCGTAATTGTTTGTAGCTTTAAAGGGTAATCCGTTATAATTGATCCCCGAACCTCATTACAAAATTCGCTCATTAACTGAATTTTGAATCTTATGGACCTCATTTTATAATACAAATATAAAAAGACATAAATCTTACAAGATAAGCTGCCTTATATCAATTCCATTTCGGGCTTATAAAAAGTATGGTAACCCAGCTGATTCAAGTTTGGTCTTTTGAAAGGCGAAAACTGTGATCCTTGCTAAGAGCTAGCAGTTCAATAGACCTTTTGTCTTCCAGAATGAACTAGAAGGTTTACTCACCCTACAAGTTCTGGTTGCTGACCAATGCGAAGCTCGCGCGAAGGCCATTGATCATGCGTCGGAATGTACGATAACAGGAAAATGCCCAGTAGAATTTGGAGTAGGGGTTCCTTTTCTTCCAAACTCATCGTCCTTACAAACTCTGAGGATTTTGCTGTGGCATGCACCCAGACAAGTTAAAATGGAAGCAGCTCGTTTCTACTGCTGGTAAGGTCATGAATTTTCTTGACTAGCTTTGAGCTCAGTCTCAGTGTGTTCAAGGTCTGTATAGCAGTGCTGCTATGGCGTGAAGCCGCACTTCGGAAGAGTGCATCTGATGCTACTTTGATGGCTGCCACATCTGCTTGAAAGACTCTTCAGCAGTGATCTGACAGACTGAAATAATAATTGAGAGCTGACAGAAGACTTTACCGCTCCAAATTTACTATTGAACTTGGATCAATATATTAGAGCTTTAAGCTTCGAACTTCCAAGTTTTTGAAGAAATAATTCGGTGAATTTTAAAGCTTTATACTTTAACTTCCAAAAAATGTTTTGATGGAAAGAATTGATGGATCTTAAAGCTTTAAGCTACGAACTTCCAATGAAGCTTTTAGAGGAAGGAATTGGTGCATCTTAGAGCTTTAAGCTTCGAACTAACAATGAAGCTTTTGAAGGAAGGATTTGGTGCATCCGTGAACTTTGTTCCTCGAACCCCCAACCTACTTTTTGAAGGAAGGAATTGGTGGATCTTAGAGCTTTATGCTTCGAACTTCCATTAAAACTTTCGGAGGAAGGAAGCTTCCAACGAATCTTTTGAGAAGCTTTTTCATGGCACAACTACACTAAAAAGGCTGATACGACCTTAAGATCCATATTTGAGTATCGATTTAAAGCAGTGGACACGCTTTGAAGCACTACAGCAGAGCCTTTTCTATAATCCACGATTATAGCTGTACTCAGCCCACTAAACACACTAGCCGTTTCATGAGTAAATATCAAATATAATACCTTCTCTTTGCTTTGCCTCCTGATTTACCAACCACTTTGCCGGCACATATTGTATGTGAATGTGTTTGTATTGTTTAAGCACTTTCCCGTTCACTGAGTTTTTGTGTTGATTACAAATTAAGATTTCAGCAATTTTCATGCGCAAAACAAATGTAGTTGAAGAAGACGACGACGACGGTGATTACGCTGATGGCATGACGAGCAAAGCTATAGCAACTACACAACAACAACGTGGCTGTAATATATTTGTGTAATAACAAAAACAAACGAGTGCTGGACGAAAGGAGTGAAACAAAGCGTGCGTTAAAAACTGGCAACACGATGTCAACAACCGCAACGAATCGAGGCGCCACCAGTTGCTTGCCGCAGCAAACTATATATTTAAGCGTGTGTATGTGTGTGTTAGCCTTGATGCTGTGTCTACTTGTGGTGGTGCCATTGTCAGAGCAACAGCTGATGCGTGCATCGATAATGATAATGATGAGCACAAGTCGTTCGAGTTGATTGTTTCGTCGGCGAACAAAGGACTAAAGCAGGACAATGTCCTTATGGTGATTGTTTTGCATGCGCCTGTAAATCTTTGGTCACGGTTGCTGATTATTCATGCGCTGGCTTTTAGTGCTAGAAAATATGTGTGTGCTTGTGTATGTGTGCTGTTGGGTAAGAGGTTGTGAGTAAATGAGTGGTAAGATGAAATTTAATTGAACACTTGAATATAAAATTTTTTATTCAAGACTATTTTTTTATTGGACAAGAAAACTTCACAAAATTCGGCGCAGCTTATTTTTCTAAGTAGTGTAACCAGTTTCGAAAATATTTTTCAGATCGGTCTACTATGACGTATAGCTGCCATACAAACTGGGTCAAAGAAATCAAGGTTTTGTAAAGAAAAATATTTTATTTGTTAAGATATCTTTACGAAATTTTGGGAAAATAATTTGCTGAGGCAGTGTCATAATATCCGAAAATATTTTTCAGATCGAAACGTTATAGCATATAGCTGCCATACAAATTGACCTATCCTTATAAGGAAAATCTTTTTATTTGACGAGATATTTTAACCAAATTTGGCACAACATATTTCTTCAAGTCAAACTCTTAGTGTCTAAAGAAATTGTTCAAATCGGACAACTATAGCATATAGCTGCCATACAAACTGACCTATCAAATTGAAGTCCTTATAAACAAAACTTTTTTATTTGACGAGATATTTTAACCAAATTTGGCACAAATAATTCTTCATATCGGACCACTATAGCATATAGTTGCCATACAAGATCAAGACTGCTCATGATCAAGATTAATATATTTTTACCTCCTTTTATGCTATAAGGAATGCACGTATCAATCAAATTATTGCTTCAATAAAGCCGAAGTTAACATTTTTCGTCTTTCAGATAAGAAGCAGCTCAATATTAAATATCTAACGGTTTTTATATAAGAAAAATGCTGCGAGAAATTATTAAAAGTCTTCTGTCCGTCTTGCCACAAGTATCTCTTTACAAATGTAAATTATACATTGCTCCTCAAAGCATTTGCACAGACTTTCACACCTCTTCTCTTCCCACTAATCACATTATCTGGTCCTGCTCGACTGTCACACTTCATTAACGTACTTTCGCACCGCTTATTTAACTTTGATTTTTCATTTCATTTCACTGCAACACTTTCCAATTGAGTTTAAACAACGGCAGCAGCAAAACCACTAGTCTATGACTGAAGTGACTGAAATTGGATTGCGGTTGGGATCATTGCAAAGCGTAGTGCTAAGCATTGAATTTATTTGTGTTGACAGACGGCAAGCGAATTGGTAAACAACAATACGACAAAAAGAGTAGTTGAGTGAGAGCTGTGAAAGTGGTGTATAATAAAAGTGAGAATAAATATAACAGTAGATAACGGTGCAGTGGTCCACAGGGAGTTTGAGCTTTGTAGCAGTGGATGGTAGTGAATTGGAATACAGACTGGTTTGCTTAAGCTCAGAAAACTAATGCTGACTGGGAAATAGCATATTTTATGCTTGCGGAGTACTTCTTGCAGAACTCAGCTTGTGGTATTTTTTCAGTATTTTTTAATAAACTCTGAAACAAAATTAAAAAAAAAAACGTATAGATTTGTGTTATAATAGCTTCGTTAAGGCAACCAAATCTACTTATACTCCTCTCGCCTAATAGTCTTATCTCCACCAACAACTACTCAAACCAACGAAAGAGCACACCCAACAATGCAATCAACTGTAGCGCAAGGCACATGCTTCAATCTCAAACTCCTGCCACTTACTACTGTTGCCACCACACCATCAGCATCAACAACAAGGCACACCGCTGTGCCTGTGCGCCAAGGGAAATCAAACATTTTATAATTAGTCAATGGCACAACAAAATTGGCGACAGTCAGCAGCAGAGACAGCAAATGGACAAAGCGAGCGAATACGAAACACAAACATCGCATATAAAACATAAAAAATATGAGTTATGCAAAACTGCCTTAGAGACCGGCGCGAGCAAAAAGAATTTCGGCAAAATATATGCGAGCAAGCGTAGACGCATTGAAATGCTTTATGACGCAGAAAAAATTGTCGAATTTTTTGCGTCAGAAACAAAACAGAAAAAGAATACCAACAACGTAAACGTGCATTGACAGCGATATATTGCCTGCTTTTAGGCGTATTGCCGAGTTTCATTTGAATATGCGCTTTGTACTTTTCTCTTACCCCATGTTCTTGCTACTCAGCATGTGTTAGACGCTTCTTAGAAAAAGTTGTTTACGGTGAACACTTTTCATGATGAGCGCTTTTTATACTTTTTTGTTGCTTGCATGATTGCTGTAACCGCAGTCGCTCGTATATATACGCTTATATGTGTGTGCATGTACGTCATATGTGTTCACATATACTCAATCAACGTAGTGAGCATTGAAAGCACTATTGGCTAGCAGTCTACATAAACATCCGCATTGCAATTAAAAGCAAATCGCCAGTAGTGTTGCTTTGCACGAAATGTTTGAAGCATCCATTTTACGTTTTTCGATTGCTGTCATATTTACGTAAGGCGTGCGGTAATACAGACTAGTAGGAAAAGCTGAAGTTATTGTGAAATTTAACATTTGAAAACTGTATTGAACAGCAGAAGAAGTTAGAAAAAGCATGACTGTATAATTTAAAGTAATGCTGCAAAAAGTGTCGAGTCAATTGTAATCAATAATTTGCATACTGTTGCGCTATGGAGACAAGGTACCCATTCTAACGCCGCCTACAGTTCTTCATGAAGTGACCTTCTTCTTCCTTTTTACTGGCGTAGAGAGTGCTTACGCGGTAATAGCCGAGTTAACAACAGCGCTATACTAAGTGCAACCAGAACCTTCTCCATCTTGTAATCCTTAATGCGTTTGCCATAGTCGTAATCCCAGTGCACAACCCTGGGGAGGGATGGTTCGCCTTCTCGTCTTCAAATGGATGTTCTTTGACTGCCCAGAGGATACTTGGAAAACTGCCGTCTACGAACTAGAACCGGTTGCCAACCAAACGGTTATGAACCGTTGAAAGGAGATGATGGCAAGACAGTTGATGCTGGGGCTTGCGTGGGACGCTACTGACGCGAGGAGATTTGTACGTTAGGGGCTAGTTGCCGATCGGATGATGGGGAAATTGGTTTTCGCTAGGCTGTGTTTGTTTCTAATACACCAGGGAAAGTTCAGAACTGATCTTGGTACGATAGTTGTCGGGCTGAGGTAGAGTCCCAAATGGGGTTTGCTAAGTCCAGCTTCCAGTTTATGAGGAACCTATTTACTAAGATCTGTGGCAGCGCTTCGCCTTGAGAAGTAGATTGCCTCTGATTTGATTGCGTTGATATCGAGTTGTTCTAAACCAGTGCTAGTCGAAGGCGTATAAATGTATATGTATATGATAACTCAGCATATAAGGAAATTAGTGCATAAGTCGTTGGAGAAGTGCAGACCTATGTTGACAAAAGAAGGAAATATTAAATCCATTTGAGAACTGTAAGCTTGTATTGTAGAATAAATGAAATATTAAGCAAAAAACTTCATACAGTTAGTCAGTATAATTTCAAAAATTTCAATAATGATAAAAAGAAAGAATACATCTCGTGATTTTTAATCCAATTATACGAGGTGTGTTCAAAAAGTATAGCGAAGTTTGTGTTTTTTCAAAAATTATTTATTTATTCATGAATATCTATTTTGTCTTCTTTGAAGTAATCCCAATGAGATATTATACACTTGTGCCAACGGTTTTTCCAATCTCCGAAGCACTTCAAAAAATCATTTTTTTTTATCTTCTTCAGCTCCTCGGCTTCGATGCCGTCCTTATCTCGTCAAGAAAGCGTAACGTCGTCCTTTCATGGGCCTCAGAACGTCGTCCTTTCATGGGCCTCTTCAGTTTAGGGAACAAGAAAAAGTCACAGGGGGCCAGATCTGGGGAGTACGGTGGCTGCGGCATCATTAGTGTGTTGTTTTTGGCCAAAAAGTCGCGCACAAGCAACGATGTGTGTGAGCAGGGGCGTTATCGTGGTGCAAAAGCCAATTTTTGTTCTTCCACAAATCCGGGCGTTTCTGGCGGATTACTTCGCACAAATCGCACATAACTTGCACGTAATATTCCTTATTGACCATTCTTCCCTGTGGCAAGAACTCATGATGCACCACGCCCCTGCAATCGAAGAAAACTGTCTGTTACGATTCGTGATACTTTTTGAACACACCTCGTACAACTACTTTTGTGACATTTTATGGTCTTATGCTCACAATATAGTATTGATGTTAGATTTGGTAGCATGATATAGGGTGATCCATTTCAAGGTTCTCTACTTTTGCTTTTAAAGAAAAAGCACATAAACTTTTATGCGGACTAGAGGTTAGATGGTGCTTGCTTTCTGAAATATATAGCCAAATATGTAAGCTTCCTTTTTTACGGAGTAGTAAAATAATTTGGCCATCATTTTATAGCAAGCCTTAGGCATACTGACAGCCACTTTGCTGTTCCTCAAGTATTAAAAAAGCGAACTTCCGTTGTCCATAATTATATCTAGAGATTTTCTGTCAATAGATAAACATTTTTGGTCTATGTAATTCAAAATAAAATTCTCAGTGAGCTAATTCTTTCTTCTGAGTACTAATCTCCAATCTCTACAACCTCAAAACCTTTCCTAAGCGCCCTCCAATATGCTTTCTACACAAAAATTTGCAGCAAGCGTGTAGTTTTTCCTGCTCTCGCCATTTCCCCACATATTCTCTTTCTTATACCGCACTTGGTATATCGTGCATTTGCATTTATGTATTTGTATGTGTTTTTTGCGCTCCTTTTTCGAGACTAATACACTGGGCTGCAGCGTTCAATTTGCTATTTTATAGCATTGGAAAGTGTTTGTCCGAATGCCAGCGTGTACGCTTGTATGTGCCTATCCATATGTGCTTGTATGTGTGTAGGAAGCACTATGGATATGTGTGTGTTTGGGTGAATATGTGACGAACACATTGCGAGAAAATTGGAAAAATGTGCAAATCAAAGAGACACTAATACGCAAGTACCTATATATAAATGTATATGATACATATATTTATATACTTCATATGTGTGTACTTCAAACTCGAAAAGGAAATCTCGATTTCCGTCCATTTGTGCAACAGTAACAAAACACAAGCGTAGCAAGTGCAAAGCGTGTATTAAGAAAAAAGTCAATAGTAGTGTAGGGAAGCGTAAAAAACACGGACTGTGGCAAAAAAAGAACGCGCACAGACACACACACAGACATACGTACAAAAAACGCAAAATGACAAAAAATGTAAATAGCAAATCCCTTTGCTGTGATTTGTTTGGTGTAAGTTGATTTGTAGCGCTGTAGCTTGCGCTTCAACACACACGCACATGCTCACATACATACAATATACGCATCCACTCTGCTTTACCGCTGGCTATCCACAGCGCTCATTGCCACTAATACCAGCTTGCTTGCACAGCATTCATGCATGTAGCATAGATCCCTTGCCGTTGGCGGCAATATTGCCACATGCAGTCTATGCATGTTGCATGCAACAAATATGCGCACACACATACGGATCGTTGGTATGAGTGCTGTTTGCTGGTGAATTTTTCAATATTTTAAGCATACTGCAATTCACCAAAGCAGCCAACCAATGCTCCAGCTGTCGAGTGCCACTAAATACAAGCATATATTCGCATATATCCGCATATGCTGGCATACTCAGACGTGCTGCTGTGGCAGTGTGTGTTTGGTGCGCATATTCGTATGTGCAAATTACCACAAAAATCGTTTGCATAAAAAATCTGCTTGTAAGCTTGCAAAAGGAGTAGTGAAAACACAACACACACACTCACGCACACATGCAAGCGAAGCGCTCTGAAATCTTCACAAATGAACTGCTTTCTTTCTTTTCGACAAGTATTGGTTTCAATACCGTTACTAGTCCCTTTTGCTCGTTGATTTCGTTTGTTGCTTACGCGCTTTGTATATTTGGCTATTTGTGTTTGTAATTGCTGTTGTTGTTGTCAGTTGCTTGTTAGCTAGTGGCTTGCGGCGCAGTTCATAAAAATGGAAAATACTCAGGCAAAGGATGTGCTACAAAACGGATGGAATTAGAAAAAATTCTAAAAATATTTGTGCTGAGAAATATATGAATATTTAAGGATTTTTTAAAAGATTTTAGTATATTTTTTCGAGCATACACACGAGAGCCGTCAAGAGGCACACTTTTGGTGAATCTTTTGGCAAATAATAGATAGATATTTATAAGCAGCACTCGTATCTGAGCTGGAAAATTTTGACTTATTCAACAGCAGTATTGTAGAAAAAATATAAAAATATAAATTTCATAACATTTGAAATGCTCAAACGCTTGCGCAAACTTTTTTAAATGCCTTTCTTCTCCACAATTATGCCTATATACGCGCAAACTCTGCCTTAACTCAATTTTGCTGCTGTAGAAATGCCTGCTTTCTCAACGCCAATAAAGAAGAAAAAGTAAACCTGCTGCCGCTTACCACTTATGACAACACATTACCTAATCAAGTAAATTAATCAACTAAATTACCTTGCAATACACGCGCAATACTTTGCTTAAATGCAATCAAACGATTTTGTAAGCAAGCAAATTACATTAATGTTGCGTATACGCCACCGGAGACCAGCGCTCAGTGAGTGTTTTGCAATATTACATTTATTTTGTTGCGTTGCATAACATTGCAGCAAATACTAGGCAATTGTTGTTACAAAATCCTACACTGCAAACGCAATATAGCTACATATCCTTAAGGACACTTTTGTGGCGATTTCGTAAGCATACAAATTTCATGATTTGCTGTTGCTCAAAAGTAGTCGTGCTTATGTAGTTACATTACAGCAACTATGTGTTACAAATATACTTGACTGAGCTACAAAGGTACGGAGCCCGTTGATACCCATATTCTAAAGACTCTTACATACTGCTTGAGCTCATCTATCGTGGAGCTTTGCACACGTCCATTTTTCCCAAGAAGCTGATCATTTGTTGGAATTACTGATATCTGCTTAATGTAGCATATAGCTGTCATACAAATTGATCGGCAATATACTGGTCCTTGTATAGGATGACTTTGAAGATTTGATGAGAACAAGTGGTTTCAAGTGCTTTAATAGAAAATTTTTTTTTAATTTAGAAACTATCTTCATGAAATTAGGCATTTATTAATTTTTAAAACAATGATTTCATCTCGGAAGAATTCTTTTAGATCGGACTTCTATAGCATATATCTGCCATATAAACTGATGTGTCAAAATTCAGTCCTTGTATGGAAAGCTTTTTTATTTTACGAGATATCGTCTCGAAAATTGGCTCTTATTATTTTCAAGGAGAGCGAAATAATATCTGAAAAAATTGTTCAGATCAGACTACTATATCATATAGCTACCATATAAACTGGCCGATCAAAATCAAGACAAAAATATTTTTATACACTTTTGAAAGATATTATAGCTTTGGTGCTGGTAAAGTTAAGGTTTTTCTTGCTTTTCGTATTTCTAATCAAACTTCAATTTATTTTTTTTTTTTATAGCGCAACATTGTTGTGCTAAATGAACTGATACAACATCGTCTCCGTAAACTTCACAAATTTCATTGGTGGCTTGGGTGGCATTCCTCCCTTTTTATACAAAAATTTCAAAATATAAGGAATTTCTTCAGTATTTTCAATCATTTTTGAACAGCTGTAACTTTTTTTCAACTTCCTCGAATTTAATTTCTTTTTTTAGTTATATGAAGCCTAAAATCTCACCTTTTCAACACTTTGTGGTATGACACAATGTGATGGGTAGCACTGGAGATATACGACTATAACGAGATCTATTAACAAACTTTAATGTTTCACATAACTTACTTATTCGATAATTTTGTATGACATTAAGTTGAAGACTAGCGACTCTTACTCGTTTTCCTTAACCACATTTCTTGATAAAATGAAGATTATTAATATAATATACTTGTATAATGATTTTGGCTTGCTTATCCAATTAAAGCAAATCTATATTGAAAATGATTCGAGGAATTCTAGGTTAGTTCCATTGATAATCTTCTTTGAGAACATGACTCACTTCGGCAAGATTATTTATTTATCTCATTAAAAGATATATCTGTGAGATATATGTATAGATGAGTATGGGGATTATTGTAGGCGTCTTCTCAGCTTGTTTCCTTATATTATCGGTTCAAGTTATTCAGAACTGGTATGTGGATCCATGGTACCCTCAGCTATCATACTGCCTTCCATTTATTCAATTTATTTACTATAACTGTATATACTAATACATATAACTGCAATCTAAACCAACACCCTGCTTCCTTGTACACAAAGCTTATCTGTAAGTCCAACGAAGTCCAAGCTCATATATTATTGCCAAGCATATTAAATAGACTTTTCTATCTCCAACACCTTTTACAAGATTTGCTAAGTTAATTGATTTGTATGAAATGGTAATTAATGTGGTTTTTGTGCATAAACTCTACGCAATTAAGCTGCCGTCGAGCCTACAGCTAATATAAAGCAGGCATTAAGATGGCCGCCGGAAAAGGCAGATACGAGTGCTAAAGCAGCTTACTGATATGCTTATTTAAAGGAATACAACGCTGTAAATACTCGTGTGTTCATGTATGTGTGCTTTGACTATAGGTGTGCCGGATTTTAGTTGGCTCTTATGCCTCAGCTTATAATTGAAATGCAAATGCAACACGCATACTACAACAACAAAGCCAAGAGTGTTTGTTTTTACACGTATACAATTTACTGTGTAGGGCCCAAAGTAGGCAATAGTCAATGAAATTATCTTTTCTTGCCCACCTCTGACCTGTACGCATACAAATTAACACATTTAACGCACTATCAGTATGTGGCATGCAACACAGCGCACACACATTCGCCAGTTTGTATATGTGTGTTTGTTTTGCCTATGCATATTTGAACGTGCAGGTGCTATGACAGGATTTCTATGGCCGCACTCAATTAGTGCACATGCATAGAAAAGTAAGACACTGAGGAGTAAAGTAATTTGCTGCCCTTCCTGTCATTGCGCACACTTCACACTTGCTACGCAACAGAAAAACCACAACGACAGAACAATCAAAATTCGTAGGGACAAAGCAAGTGCCGGAGTGGTGAGTTGCTGGCATAACATGTTGGAAGAAAGTGTAAACAAAATTGCAACAAAGGTGCTGACAGCGGCGACTATGAGTAACAACAGATACTTTCAACACCTCAGTATACTCACGGTTGCATGCAGCAAACAGGCAACAATCTGCATGTAGGTTGGCGTGAGCGTCTCGTATGAAGTGCAGGATTTTGTTGATGCGTTGGTAGAGTGAGTGGGAGCTGCACAAAGGAGACGGAATGTCACTTTTGGAGATCTTCATAGAATTTATTGAGATTTACTAGAGTGGGTGTTAAATGGCAAAAGTGTAAAAGATGAGTTGTAAAAGTTAAAGTAGCACAAAAGAACAGTATATATGAAAATACAGAAATAGTATTTAGAGAAAAGAAAGCAAACACTATGAGATAAATTAATAGAAGATAATGAAGTGAGGAGTAAATGATGAACAAGAACTTTGTTTGTTAGAATAACAGCTGTATGCTTTAATAGCTCGATCTGAACAATTTCCTCGCAGATTAAGCCTTTGCCTAAAACAATAACTCATGCCAAATTTGATGAAGGTAACTCGTAAACTAAACCAGTTTTCCATATAATCTCTTCATTTTGATAGTGTAGTTTGTATGGCAGCTACAAACTGCACTGTAGTGAAAAATTAGTCAAAAAAAAAGAATTACTCAAAGCTAAACATGTCAACACTGTAGAAATACAATAGCAACGGTGGTCCCTTATCTTCAAATATCATTATTTCTTTCTTTCTTTTTAATAGTAATAATACTAGTTGTGGAAGTAAAATTATACTCAGATTGTCGTCCTTAGTTAGGTAGAAGAACTGCAGTTGTAGAGTAGTCGCTCCAAACACATATGGAAGTTTTCGACGAGTTGATCAAAATTTCAAAAGACTTTCCCAATATATTTGGTAAGGTCAAATGATGGCTCTTTAGCCTCAAAAACTCTCACTTTTTGGAGTTTATTTTAATAAATTTATTAGATTACTTACCTGCTGGCGCTCTAAAACATTTTCCTACTGGCTTAAAGGTGACTAAAATTAAAGTAGCTTATAACCCAAACAGATTGACCTGGTTAGTAAGCCCAACATATGCTCTTGTAAAACATAATTTTAAGCGAAGCTCAATTTTGATTCCAGTAAAAGTCATCTTCGCCAAAAATATGTATTTATCAGTGTGTATCGTCGCGAGTATAACTTTAATCCAGCAAACTTTTAAGCGATGCTCAATTTGATTACAGCAAAAGTGAGCTTCGCCTAAAAGTATACAAGCCTAAAATAATCTTTTCTGAAGCATACTTTTAGGCGAATCTCACTTTTACTGGAAGCAAAATTCTATATCGCCTAAAAGTATGCTTTATAAAAATTATACTCGCGAAGATCCATAGAATTAAGCTTCGGCTGAAAGTATGCTTGACAAAAGTTATACTCGCGGCTATACATACGAGTAGAGTTCTAAAATAAATTATTTATTAATGAGTGCTCAAAATTCTTTCTAAAAAAGTCTAAAAATATTCCTTCATATAAAATAATTAAATTAGTGTTTAACTTAGTATTAATTTTTCATTTATACTAAATTTTCTTTATCTTTACTTTCAGGTAAGTCATAATAGCAGACTGATTGTTGAAATGACGTTAACAGTTTACTGTGAAGAACAAAATATATAGTAAAATCGTAAGTAAGCTCTTTATCAATATTATATGAATCACGTGACCCATACTCACATATACTTCATAGTCACAAATAGATATATTTATTTATACGTTCTAATATTGCCTCACTTTTCTTAGAACAAAGTGTTAGGTTCTTGAGAAAAGTGTGGCAGTCAGAGAAAGTATGATCTTTGAACCTGTTTTTTTACTACACCGACTTGGGTATTTCTATTTAACAATTGTAGCCAGTAATTTGTCCTGCACTGACACTGTCTACTCTAAAAGTATAATGGCACTTGGGTACCCAGCTGATCGGAGTTCTAACAACTGAACCGTCAGCGCAGCCATCTACCAGCCTTAAGTAAAGTCAAAAGCTTGCTCTTGTGGTGAAGGAAGGCAAGACAGGATATCTAAAATCCGCACATAAGGCTTCCATTAGGCTTGGGAGCTATGTATTATATTTGAACCAGCTAAGGACTTTTTTCTTGCTTTGATATCAGTAGGAAGTTAAGAAGCAGTATGCTCTGTTTTTCTCCATTATTCTCGTCCTATAAAATTATAATCCGCTCTGGTTTGCTGAGAGCTGCTAAATTTTTTTCATTCTTGATACACCATTAGTCCTCTATTATGGTCAATGAAGTGTTGTCAAAATAATCAAATATTGTCAAATATACTACATCTGGCAACACCAGAAAAAACTAGAACTTCATACCTAAAATCCGCTCTTATCTACTTTACAATTATACAAGGCAACCAAAATATTAGGAATTACAAAGTAGGATTTAAAAAAAGGTGCACCTAGTCCCCAGCAACAATAAATTGAACGCCATTGACATACATGTTTATAAGAAAGCAGCAACAAAGCGCTTTGCTGCTACCTTTCCACCTTCGCCAATGTGGCACCAAATTTTGACACATGCACAATGCCACAACGACTGCGGCTACAGTTGTGTGGCAGACGGCGACGACTGTGGCAGTTGTGGCGCGTCAGACAGCGAACCCAGCAAACAAACAGCTGCTCAGCTGCGCCACAAGAGACAATGTGGCAAGCAGCTGTTTGTATGCGGTCGCCATACAGCTACAGAAGTAACTTTATATGTGTGTAGATGCGCTAGTGTGGCCGCTGACGAAGCTACAAACGTGCAACAGCCATATTTTCATGGCGCTCTCATTACAAAGCCAAGCGATGGAGCGAAAATGAACCGAAACGTGGCAAGTTATGCATGAAAGAAAGTTAGTTGCCTGATGTGCGTGTGGCAACTGCAGCCAGCATTCATTATTTGTCAATGTCAATGCGGACAAATGCGCGCGTTGCCGCGCTGGACGCTGGCATGTATATATATTTGTATATGTATGTATGGAGAGGTAAGCGCAGAGAACTTACAACGACTTGGACGACACAGTTGCGCAGCTAGCGGGAAGTGAGAATATATGTATGAGTTTTTGTATGTGTGAGTTATGGTTGCGACTTCGACGCGCGGCAACGTGGAATGGGCGCAAGTCAACGCGCGACATTGTTTGGCATGCAACAAATGTCTGCAACGCCCTTGTCACCTCAGCGCTGCCACCTATTGCTTCCTGCTGCTGTCAGCCTGGCCTGCCATTGACTTTTGCTTTTGCCAAAATGGAAATGCAGACAATTTTCTACTAACCATACAAACAAGTGTGTACAATTGTTGCAGAAAACTCGCCTTGCCCTTAATCAGCTGCCTTTGCATTGCAAATAAACAGCGCAGCAATTTTGGGTGTGAGGAAAATTGACTTGACTCTCTCGTGTGTGACGCGCTACCCCAACTGGACTTGCTGATGCTTGCCGCTGTGTGACCGCGTGCGGCACGACAGGTGATTGCCACGCTGCGGAGCGCACAGCAGCAGTACAAAGCAGCAGCATGCGCCCTCCACCGTCCGTTCATCGTCCCGCACACCCGCATTTTAATGCATTTTCGTAGTTGTCATTCGCTTGAATGCGACGTGCAACAATTTCAAAACACCATTTGTCCTAACGCGCCCGTCTATACCCAATAGCATGCAACATTACATTATATACAAGCATACCTTTCAACTTGCAACATACCCCATTCATCGTTCAACATTCTAACAATCAACATTCGACCGTTGGCATACTATCTTCGCGTCGTTGCATTGCAAAGTTGTGTGCGCTTAGTATGCATTCGTGCCAGAAATTCTCGCATGTTTGTTGCATGTTGCACGTGCTGATCATTAATAATGATGACACTTGGAAATTAAGTTCGGTGCGCGCGGTTGCCCCAACTGATCCATACCAGCCAGTGACCCAGCGTCCTAACTCTGAGCTTCTGCAATAGATATGAGTTGCGAATGTGTCTTTGCAATAAAAACAATGCAGCGGTGAATTGCTAATGAGTATTGTGGGAGCTTGGGGTCACAGTCAGCTTTTAGACTGTTTTTAATTTCGCTTAAAATTATGTGGGGAGCTTAGAAAGGGTAAAGACTGTTTTGAGAGACACAGCGCTTAAATATTTAATTAATATTTCTATGTTAATCAAGTTGAGTGAGAGGTTGGGAAGGTGGGTTAAGTTAGGTTAGGCTGGGTTAAGATATCGACCCTAACAAGAATCTCAGTTAGATAGCTTAGAACGCCGGTCCGTTGTTGTACCTAAGAGCTCTCATCTACCAGAGAAAAGAAAAATGAAGAGTTACACCGTCTCTTGTAAAATTGCTTATAGTCCCTATATATGCATGAACCTCTTAGCAGAGATCATTGTAATTTTCGAATCACCTGCATTATATTTTATCTATAACTTTTTAGTATATTAATTCATTTACATATAAAAAATAAAACGGCCAATAGTTGCCATTAATAAAAAATCAGCATTTTCTATAGCATGATTTTGTTTGATATTATAGACAGTATGCTTATGACTTATGACCGCATAAATACATAGACTAAACCACCAATTGAAGTTGAACTCTTAAATGCCAACAGATTTTAATTAAAATATTTTTTAAATAATCGTGTGTGTAATTGTATACTTTGGTATATTGCTCATAATACCTAACAACACAACCACTTACATACTAGCAAATAAACCAGGCAATTGCCTGTTATTGAGTTGAGAGTAAGCATGCGGCAAATATCACATATAAAAAAAGGAAGTATTGCGAAGTGTTCTAATGAATGCCCATACAAATACTATTCAATGCTAAAATAGCCATAAAAGCAGGCAAAATACTCGTTGAAGCAGGGAAATATAATCACACTTTCATATCAGTCAGCCAGTCATATTAGCACGTCAATGGCTAATTAAAAGGCGCACATACAAATTGAAATGAGTTTGTATAGTGAAATGTGGTTGTTTGTGCGGTAATTGATAGGAAGCACCGCTGTATTAGCTTTAGTAAGCTGCGCGATTGATATTCAAAGCCTACTATTAATAGAAAAATATATTTATTGGTAATATAAAAGTACATAAATATTAGGGTGTGCGTTATTTCCGAAGTTGATTTTTTTAAAACGCAATGTTAAGTTTCAGTTTTTGCTCTAAAACAGGTTCCAATGTGAACAAGCGATTTATTCTCAATTTCAACTATACCTAATTCGCTTTTTCCGTACATTTTACAAACGATTTTTTGATATTTTGCAATACATTTTTTTTCTTTAAAGCAACTAAACCTAAAACTTAAATTTTTTTAATACAAAATTGTTCACTCTACAAAAAAGATCTTGATACCTTTTATTATAAAAATATTTCTTCAAAAGTTATACACAGTTTCAACTATGCATACAAATTATTGTAATGTTGTTGTTGATGTAGCGGCAGTATTCTGCCGAGTTCACAGTCCTAGGCCGGATAAAAATCCGCGTCCGTTCCGCTTACATAGACCCAACTGTCGTGGGAATAGAAATTTTTACTGCATTCATACAGTACACCATGTCGTATGAGCAACGTAGAATGTACATATAATTGACTCGTATGAATCCTCAGCACATTTGTTGTATAAATTTGACTGCGTATAACTTTTAAAATAATGTTTTTATGAAAAAAATTATTTAGATAAATTTTGTAGAGCGATAAATTTTATACTAGAATTTCGAATTGTCAGATGGTAGATTCACTTATTTAATGAAATATGTCAAAAATTGTCATGTGATAGACGGGAGATAAGAAATATGATTTTGGCACGATTTGAATCGGAAATATAGAACTTGTATTGGTTACTTGCATTGGCTGCTTTTTTATAGCTAAAAACTGACACCTCAATGCTCGTTTCCAAAAATAAAAAAAATCAACTTGAAAAACAGCGCACACCCTAATGAACATGTACAATAACATGGCGGGAGTAACACGTACATCTCAATATACAAATTCTAAAACATTTAGAATAAATAATAATTAACTGATCAATGAACCCATGTGTCTGGCCCTATTTTCTGCCTCTACCAATCTCAATGAGTGGCTAGTTTTCCAATTCATTTCTCATTATTCAACTCATCAGAATACTATTAGACAAAAGTCAAGTACAGAAAGTTTGAGTACTAATTATGATGAAGTTGTCTTTTGTTATCGCTCATCATTTATAAGAAAAACTAAAACTTTTTTCATCAAAAAGTCTCTGCTGAAATTCAAGCTGTCCAAGCAAAATGTACTTTGTCTGAATGCGTACTCAATGTGATTAAATTTTCACACATTGAGAGAAAAGGTAACATCGTGTTTGAATTTTGATATGTTTATAAGATTATTTCTTTGTTTAACCAAATATTACCGAATAAGAATTGTCGTATGAGTTGTATAGCAGAAATACACTTCATAAAAGATAATATAGCCTGTGAGAACCCCTAGCGATAGGCTACGCTTACTGAGGACAAAATGCTCACTGGACCTCTTACTATCGATCTTGGGCTTAAAGGGTCTTGCGATAGCCCATGAACGGAAGGACTACTGGGCAAGTTTCCACAAAGCCCAGTTATCCAGTTTTTATTAAAACTTGCAACACCAGAGAACTTGCTTTGCTGAAAAAAGACAAGAAGAAGCAACTTGTACGGACAGAGAGTAGAATGTGTACTCTCACAATTTTCTACAAAAATATTCTGGGAATATCACAGTTCCAAAAATTTAGAATAACAATGTATGCAAAAATCACTAGAATTTCTCTAATCCGCCCCTGGCACTAAGCATTTTAGTAATAATCAAGACTCGAAATATTTTTTCTTCATTCAAAATTTGCCTACGTCAAAGAACTTACGTAGAATATCGGCATATGCGTAAAATATGCTTTCAATATGCAACCTTTGTTATCAGATTATCATCGTTTGTAGCTTTTCAAATATGGCAACATTGCTTCAATGTCAATTACATATGTATGTGTGCGCTCGAGCGAAAAAAATAAACGCTTACACAAAAAAAGAAAAAAATTCCATTTCAAAGTCTTGCAAATGTCACTATTTGCTTTCATACCTTTGACAAGCAGCTCATACACCCACTCGCTCTTACTCTTTCGTTATTTTTTCTTCGCTCGCCCTCTTCGTTTGCTGCATTTAATCAGCTGGCAAAAATATGCTTTCAAGTCATGTCTAATCAAGCTTACGCTAATTAGCGGCATTTTTTCACTCGCTCAAATGCTGATGCAACACACATACACGCACATACATAGACACACATTGAAGTGCCATATGTGAGCTATAAAGCCAGCTTTTGTTTGCCTTTGTGAGCACAAAAGTAGTGAGTGCTTATGATGAATGGTCGAATGCTTGAAAAAATTGCAGAATTCAATTGAAATTTATTTTGCTTGAGCGCTGAAGAAAGCATAGCGGAAAAAATCGAATTCAATACTTTGAAATCGCCATTCATCAGGTTTGACACAAACATCAAAGGATATGTCAGTTGATTGGAACTCTGCGATTTTAATCGAATCTCATTTTTCATTCGCGAACGGCTAATTAGTTTCTTAAAAGAATAAGAAAAAATATAATTCCATTATGTATCCGACAACATACGCAAGTCATTTCGCTAATAACCTGCTAATTACCTTTTAGCGTATTTGATGTTAGTAATTTAGATAAAGCTCTAGGGATTTTGAAGCAAGCTGCATGACTTTTATTAGCTGAATGCAACAAGCTTTGGCTCAAGCATATCCGAAGGTTCAGTCTTGAATATTTTCGACGTTTTCAAACGTTTAACTCTTATTCTCGCCAATTCGGTAGGACATCTGAAAGTGTGAGCTTTCACGTGTTTTAGCCTTGATCCCGCAAATGCGGAACAATCAAGAAGGAAGCGCTGAGATGTTCCCCTTCGTCTTCTTCCAAATAGCTTTTGGAGCTGGCGTCCGGTCAGATTCTCAACCTTACAGCATAGACGCCGATATGGCAATAGCCTGTTTCCCCCACAACTAGCGACAGACTACTCTTACTGAGAAAAAAGGGCTTACTGGAAAACTTATCATCGATTTTGTGCGAAAAGAGTGTAGCGGCAGCACATGAATCGTAGGTAGCCCAGCGCTGGCCAAGTTTGCAAGCCCAGATTTCCAGGAGTAGAAAGAACACTGACACGTTCCCATTTCACTTATAGCGGAGCTAAGGTATCCTTCCTTGCTAGGTTATCTGCTTCACAGATGCCTGCTATTCCGCTGTATATTTGCACCCATATAAGTATTAAGAGGCTAGGTATTCCTTAACCAGTCTTGAACGCAAAGCTGTAAGCTCTCACAATGTACGCCTTCATCAAACTTCCCACCAAGCATTGACGCTCGTCCTCATATCTATTTGATTCTAAAATATATTTTGGATTCATTTCATTCCTTTCCGTGTTATTGCCTCTACAGTGTCCCTACCATTTCACGTCAGCTGTATTCTATCCCGTTTCTTTTTATTCAATCCTATTTCTCTGTTTACCAGTTTTTCCCATCAATGATCACTTTGATTATATTTCACAAATTTTTTGCGTGCGTTCCAATTCCGCTCCGTTTCTTTGAATTCATTCCTAGTTTCTACCATTTCACATCAGCTACATTTGTTGACTACATTTCACATATCCATTTGATTTTATTTCACATACATATTTATTTCAAACGTTCCATTTCCGTTTCGTTTCGGTTCGTTCCTACCTATTTATTTGTTTCTACCATTTTACCAGAGCCGGATTTATTGACTTCATTCCAAATCTTTATTTCATATGTTCCAATTTCATTCCGTTTCTTTTAAATCATTTCTATTTCAGTTTCAACAATTTGACTTCAGCTGCATCTATTTCATTATACTACACTCCTTATAACCATTTGACTTCATTCCACATACTTGTTTCATATTTTCCATTTCCGTTTCGTTTCTGTTCGTTCCTACACATTTCATTGTCTCTCCCAATTCACATCTGCTGCATCTATTGACTTCATTTACATTCTCATTTTATTTTTTTATATACATATATTTATATTCTACATGTTCCAATTCCGTTTCATTTCTGTACGTTCCCACCATTTTTTTGCCATTTTATTGTCTCTACCACTTTACATCAACTGCATTTATTGACTACACTCCACACATTCATTTTTCATATGTTCCGATTCCGTTCCGTTTCTATTTGTTCCTACCCATACTGTAGCAATTAAAACCATAATTGCAACGCTGTCCACCACACACAATTTATTTATTCATAAAATATTTTACTGTACGAAAAAGTGTTAGCGAAAATTGAAATATCCATAACTGTAAGCCAACATCGAGACGTTCTTACACAAAAAATTATAAAATTTAATTTCTGATTTTGGTGCCACACAAGCGTTGACATATAAAGCCACACAAACAACATCGACAATGGCGCCATTAATTGAGTGCCAGAAACAGAGCAGCAAATTCATCTATCTACAATTTCACACAACAACATACACACCCACACATATCTACATACATGGGTGGCAACACAAATTCACACGAAAATGTTGAAATTTGCCGACATGAAGGTATGACAAGTGAAAGATTTACAGACAGTGCAAAAACAACTGCACACACAAACACTTGCAGTAAACTTGCATGACTTGATCGAGTGCACACATGAGCTTATATGCACGCACACATGCTTACAACAGGCTTCACATTATAGGAGGCGCCAAATTACAACACGCACACACACAAGTGCAAACCAGCCGAGCCACAAGCATTGAATGGCAGTCACTTTAAAGCTGCCTGTCTGTCGGCCGTCAGTACGCTGCTGTTGCTGTTGAAGTACGCACTGTTGTTATAGTTGTTGTTGTTGCCTTTGTCATAGCTCACGTGACGCCGCTCAAGTGAGGAAATTACAAGTCGTGAATTAATGGCAGTTTACTTGGCGATGTTGTGCCAACTGCTGATGACTTTGTTGTAGCGCCTGTTGTTGTTTTTGTCGTTGTTGTGCTTTATTTGCCGTCCAGCATTGTCGCACCTGCATCACCGCGCCGTCGTCGGCGACCAGCAGTGCCGTTAAGCATCCACTGCGGCCTTGGTCTTAGCGCTGAGCGCCTGCTAGCTGCTGCTCGTTAACGGGATTTCCGTCGCATGCAATTGCATTACTTTGTCATCAGCAGCAGCAACAAAAACAACAACAACTGCCGTTAGCGAAAGCGGCTGCAGCAACACAAACAAAGGCTCACATAACGGCGTAGCGCGTAATGACATATGCGGCACACACATGTACCACACACACACATATATGTACATAGCCGTTTGTCCGGGAGTGCACATGTGTGTGTGCGCGCGCCTTGTTGACTCCGCGCGTAATTTGAATTTTAAATTTTATACTCTTCTTGGCCGCGCTCTACCACTTCTTCCCCTTCCCCTCCCCTTCTTCTTCTCCTGCTTCTTCTTCTCTTCTGGCCGCTAGTTTTCCACTGCCCCCCCTTAGCTTCGCATACTCTACGCTGATGCTGTTGCGCTCCACTAGCGCTTTTGTTGTATTTTAATTATTTATACGATCCACTTCTTAGCTTGCCACATGCGCGCACTTCCGCTCCCTGTCACATGACACATGCATGCGCGCGTTCGCTGCGCAGGTAGTCGCGATTTCCCGTCATACTTTGCCCAACAATTATATTATATAAAAGCATATATTCCAGCCCCCTCCGCTTACCACTTGCGTCTGTTTTCGCGCCATCCGGGTGGCTTGTGGCACTTGTAGTACGTGCCTTTGTTGCACGCCAGCAAACAGGAAATTGGTTTCCTTGTGTTTCCTTATTGGAACAGGTGAACTTACAAACGATTCGTTGACGACAGTTCCTGACGCTGCCGTCCCCTTCTGCTTAGTCTTCTATGTAGTTGTGTCTTTCTCTCTCTTCCCGTCGACGGTTTCATATGCAATGCGGTGTAATCGTGCGCGGAGTACGCTTTCGTGTTTATGTTGTTGTCATTTCGTATTAAAATATTAAAATTGTTGGCGGTTAAGTTTTCTAATGGAAGTTATGAACACGGGATTTTTGGAGGATGATGTCCGGCAGAGAAATCAAAAGTTCTTAATAGACATGCAGCAACAATTTCTTCTTTTTGATAGCAAAACCAGCAGTTGTGGATCAGGAGATACTCTACGAAGCATTTGGAGTTTATCACAATTTCGCTGGGGCGGCTTCCTGTGATTCCAGCCAATATGGCAGATTCAATGAAAGTGTGATATTCCAACTCATTCTAGCGAAAGCTGGGAAATCGAGAAAAGAAAATCCACATGTTGCCGTCTCACCTTGCTCTATACAACTATAAGAACAGTGTTCGCTGTAAACGTCTGCAGGTACCATAGGGCAAATTCCGCCAAGAACAAGCGCTTCAGTGGACTTCCTGCGTTCCCCTCAGATCTTTAAAGGTCGAAGATACGCATAAGTTCTCGTTGTTGATCAGTGCACAATGAACTCAGGCAAATCCAGTTGTCAAGAGGACCACGGGATTCTCTCCGATCCGCAACCACGCGACTTATATGAGGTCGAACATTCTGGGACTAGTCTTTAACGAACAATCAGCGAGCACAAGTCTTTGCTATCGGAGTGATAACTCATGGCCTTAAAAATGTTGTACTTCAGAACAGTTCTGGTCGTTGAAGGAAGCATAATAAGTACACGTATAGCCAGCGAGCTCATACTCAGAGTCATAGCTGTTGAAGTGATTACTCACCCCTCATTCTACGAAAGAGGCGTTGCACATCGAAACAAGTTTTGGTCGTTGAAGAGCGCTTAACGAAGCCAGTTGTCTAGAACTAGGCTACAAAAGGACAATGGAAATCTCTTCGATCGGCTATCACCAACCACCTAAACATAAGTCTCGACTATGAGGTCAAGCATTGCTGGAGTGGTCTTAAGCGAACAGTCAGTGAGTTCAAGGCCAGAGTCTCCGCTATCGGAGTGATTACTCATAGCTCTAAAAATGTTTTACTTTGGAGAAATTTCTGTCCGTTGATCACAATGAGGTCCTGAACTTTCCGGACAAGTCAATGTAGTCATTGACACACGGCCAGTGTTTCTGCTATTGAAGTGATTAGTCACCCTCATTCTTCGGAGGGGTTGACACAAGTTCGTACTGTTGATTTCCGTACAACGTGTTCAATCAAAGCCAATAGCTTAGAGCTAGAGAGCAAGAAAACAATGGATATTTCTCCGGTCCGCTCATACCAAGGACCTAAACAAGTCTTATAACGCTAGCGAGGTCAAACATTCCTGGACAAGTCTTCAACGTACAGTCACTAGCTCAACGTCAGATTTTCTGCTGAGTTTGAAATCTGTTTTTGTGGAAAACGCTTGACAGAAGACTTAGCCTACATTGAAACCGAACTTCGATAGATTTCTGGAAAAGCTTACGAGCTCTTCGCGCTTTTTTTGGATCGCTACGAAGAACAGCTTTATGTAATATTTTTCTCTACAGCCTCCATTCCTGATTTCGAATTCTAAGCTTCTAAAGGTTCACTTTTGACCTTATCTCGGCATCGTATTCTTCTTCGGGCTTAAAATATGACAACTCCTTTAACAATAGACTTTAAAGCATCCCTTTTTTCTTAGTAAATCTCCGTACATCCATTTAGCGTTGCAACAAACTAATGTCCAGCGGCGCCTTTCTAAGCCAGAGCATTGCCATGACAACCGATTTTCAATTCATTCCATTTCATTTTGTGTCATTTCGTTGGTCATTTGTCCGATGCAGTGCAGTGACAGTTTTCAAAAACTCATTGGAACGCAGATCACTCGCTGTCACAGTGCGTATCGCAACGCAGGCACACACGTGTCTACACACACACACACATACAGAGCCCCAACTAAAGAAAACAGTGAATACACACACATTTCGGTAAACTAATACACCCGCCGGGGGCAGTGGATACACGCGGATGGATGAATACTGTCACAAATGTCGCCACACATTTGGCACGAATGAAATGAAGAAAACCGTTACTAATGGACGGCGCACGGTGGCAGCCGTGGAACGTGCGCTGTGCGTAACAACGCTGCCATGCCATGACAACTGGCAGATAGCGATGAGAGCGATGGTGGTGGTGGTGCTGCTGCTGCCGCAGTCCAGCTGGTCGTGCTGTGGCAGCGTTGAAGGCCGCCGTTCGCTCCGCAGCACATTGAAAGCCCATTTAACATTTTGTCATTTACAGTTTTGAAACTGTTTTGAAGTTTGACATGCCCGTTGGCGACAACAAAGCACAAACAAAAACAAACTATATATTGCAATAGCAATTGCAAAACTAACAACACACATAAGCCAGTCGCACAACAGCAACAATAAATCGCTGCTGCCATGAGACATACACACAAATACAACGCAAAGCCTTTGATGACAGGAAGTGTTCGCGCACAACACACACCAGCCGCTCTTCACACCCACATATGTTGTGGCCAATATATGTGCGTTTATATACATATATGTGTGTGCATGCCACAAATTGTGGCACATTGCGCCACAATAGCAACCAGCAGACCGGCAAGTGAATGCCAGTGTTGCGTACGTGTCGAATGCGATAAACTTTTATTGAGCTGAATTTAGTGCAGCGTAACAAAGTGAAGCTGACAGTAGAAAAATAATAAAGTGCGGAGAATAATTCAGGGGAAAAAATATTACACGAACAGCTGTTGTTTGATGCTCAGAATAAAGGTTCTTACAAATTAGTGGACTTAACTGACTAAACTTTGTGGGACGAAGGCGGCACGACCGTAGATATCTAACTATCAACAGTTTGGTTCCAGTTTCAGCAAAAAAATCACAAAATCTCCTGTCTGATGAGAAGACCATTATATAGAAGGTGATAGATAGAGTCCAGCATACTACCAGCATAATAATATGAAGAACTCTCGCACTTCGAACTGAACTCACCAAAGCTGTCTTGGTTCTAGATTCACCCCAAAAAAGATCACAAAATCTTCAATCTTGGGCTGCTAGGAGGAACATTACGTAGAAGCCGATAGATACAGTCCAACTACTATCATAATATTATATTATTATTTTGAATACTCACACTATCTGACAAAGTGTTTTGTGAATTCGTCCAAAGCTTATTATGAGAGCACTTCGATACACCTCACCCTTATGAGTTTATTGTCCGATTAAATTTTGAACTTGAGAGCCCCTGAATAATATATTCATATTTATAATACTTACACTTTCAACTGCAATCCGAAATATGTATACCACAGTAAGAGTATCTGGCCAACTGTTTTAGTAGCTCCCTCAAAGCTTATTACCACGTCGATGAAGCTCACTCTAACAAGTTTACAGTCTGAATCAGCTTCTTAATTGACACTCCTCAAATTCAAAGCCGCTGAGCGATCACTTGAATCAACGATCCCTATCACCTTAGTTGTAGTTAAAAGCGAAACATCGAACCATTTGAGATCTGTAATAATCGTAAACTCTTCCGGTAGACTTTACCGGTTTACAATGAGTTGCAATTAGGTACTTGACTTCTAATGTGACGAAGCTACTATCCTATAATTAAATGTATTTTTCGGACATTAAATTTTATGGGTGCTAATAGAGTGTACATGAGTTCATCGCACAATTGTCCCCGACAGGTCTATAAGCTGGTTTTTGTGAAGTTTCGAATAACTCGTTTAAACAACTAGAAACACCTCGTGTCTGCAGGAATGCTCAGAACTCCTATGTATGGATTGACAAGACCGTCGCATGTCTACAAAGCGTCAAAGCAGCCAATTTTCCGGGTTCGTAGAAAGCATTGCATCCAAGATGCTTCAAGCTTAGTCTAGCAAAAGTTGAATAGTTGAGGATAAAATGTCCCATCTTCCTCCCGGCAACTTAGAGAGGTGGCGTCTTCCACTTTGTATGTCTACGGCCTGTGAACTTTTAGAAGCTGGTAGTTCAATGGATCTTTTATGTTTCACACTGGACTAAAAGGCATTCGTTCTCCAAATGCTGGTTGCTAACCAACGCTTACTGAACAAGGCCATGAGAAGAAGCGTCCGAGTGCATGAGCTCAAAGAAAGTGGCTCGTTCTCATCGTAACGGGATTTGGGTAGGCGCCCTTACCTTTCTTGCAAGCTAATCGTCTTTAGAGTTTGCATGCTAATCGTCTTAACAGTTCTGCAGGTACCCAGACAAATTTAATATGAAATATTTTCCGAATCTGAATAATGCGAACTTAATTGAAAATTCCGAGATCCGTGAACCCCGAGCTTGCCCAATCTAAACCTCTCATATATTAATTAAGCAAATCGCACGATTTATATCACGAACAGTGGTAGTACCCACCTATATCATACACTTCCTAGCTTCTTTAACGTACTTTAAACACTCCTATGCATGCAACTTTGTGTTGCCACATTTGTTGCAACCTAAATTGGTCAACTGCAAGCGCTCGAGGGCAACTGCATGCGAACTAATAGAATGAAATGAGGCCCTCGTTGCAAATTGATTTGGATTAGAGGAAAAAATGTTGATGTCATTGCATGTGTATGCTGGCGTGCATGTGTTAGTGCAACAAATGCATACAGTTAGCAAGTGAATGCGAACATTGGCATTGTTATCTTTACTACTGCCACATTTACTGCTGTCACGCAGACGTTGTATGCAATTTTTACAGCTCGCCACACACACACACATGATTACGTAGTACTGGCAGCGACGCTGGTCCGTGGTGCATGCCACTCATATTGAATCAGCAAAACTATTGTTTCTGCTTGCACCATTTGGTTGCACGCTCCTACGAGACTGTTGCACTATCAGCTTTATTCGTGTATGTATGAGTGGGCGCAACGCATTTAGTTTCCATGTGTGTGTGTGTGTGTGTGTCGGCGTTCGTGTGCATTTATTCTCACTTGAGTGGCATAAAAATTTATTACTTTGCCACCACATTGGCTTTGCATTGGTAACCCCTAAATGGACGTTAACCGTTAAGAGTCATGCCTGTGCATAAGCGTATATATGTGTGTGTGTGTGGTTTCTAAAGGGCCAACTAGTGCATGCAGCTAAGCTCAAAGCTTCGCTGTACACAAAATGGGTGTGACAATGCTAAACCAGCAGTCAACAGCATTAGCTATTCGGGTTATTACTATCACTACCATACCAACACACACATATATATATGCATTTTCAGTGTTTTTTCACTCACATGCGCGCTGTTGTGTCCTTATGCATTTGCATTTGTGGCGTATGTTGCATTTATGTCACTCTGGTGCATGATTGCCGCTGCGATGCTCCATTTTAGTTGCCTTCTTTTCGTTTTTTGTGTGAAATTGACTCTCACTGGCCTTATTATCGCCGCAAGTGAACACATATGTAGCCAGAATGTCAGTGGCATGTAAATGTGTTTCTTTATTCGCTGCACACATATTGCTCGCTTGCAACACCTCATTTGCTGCATTTTTTGTAGACCTTGCGAGTTTATTAACTATTTATATGCGTTTTGTTCCGTTCTATTAAAATTTTTATTAAGTCATAAGAAAAATTCTGCCACTAAATTTTATGTTACAGTCACAGGATATGTGATATTGCACTTCTTTATTATGAGTTCGCCAAGAGACCTTTTAGCTCTGATAGCCTCCTTGATAGAGCTGCTCATAAAGGGGCAATAATAATTGCTGCATTATTCATTTGATGCAATATTCGTAGTCCAATTTACAAGTTGTTGCATAGAAAGTTTGTATATAAAATCTTCGAAAAATGTTTTTAATTATTTTGCTTAACATATCTTGTAATATTTCATGACTACTTAACTAGTATACATGTTATGTTTTGTTAACTGGATATTTTCTTAGAAAGGTTTTGTTTATTTATTATTTTAATTTCTTATGAATCCCGAAATTTCGGGATTATCTTCGGTATCCCGAACTTTCTTTTTCGTTTTATTATAATTTATCTTTTTTTTCAAGTCTCGACTACTTGATATATAAATAAAAAAAAATTAATAATTTTTTCGGGATCCCGAAAATTTTTTCCTTTCGTTTTTATTATTTATATTTTATTTTTATTTTTATTTATTTTATTATTTAACCCGAAATTTTGGGATTTGAGAACTTTTTTTTAGGGATCCCAATCACATTGGATTAGTTTACACATTTCGTCCAAAACTGAACTGAATATTCGGGATTGAAAACATTATTTCGGGATCCCAAACACCGTAATATCGGGGTTTAAGATTGGTTGCTTCGGAATCAATCTTCTAATTTTGGCTTAGTAAGTCTCTGTATTTATTATTATTATCCCGAAATTTCGGGACTTGAGAATATTCGTTTGGAATCACGAAGTTTTTTCTCATTTAAGATTAACGTTATTTCTTATAAATTTCTTCTAATATTTCATTTTTTATTTTAACTTTTATAGAGTACTGAAACTTCGGGATATGAAAAAATATTGTTTCGGGATCACAGATTTTTTTTTAATTTCATATTAGTGTGTATTGTTTAAAATTTTATCGAATCTTTGTAAATCCCGAAAATTCGGGATTGGAAAAATTTATTTCGGGATCTCGAAATATTTCGCTTTTATTGTTGTTATATATTTCCTTGAATACAGGACGGGACTTATATATAATCTTTATAGAATTCCGAAATTTCGAGATTTGGAAAAGATTTGTTTCAGGATCAGAACTTTTTTCAATTTAGAATAGTTTATAGAATACTCGACAGGTTCTTTTTCTACAAACCTCATTTATTTTATATTTTATTTTGAAAATTTTATTTCGGGTTCCCGAAATATTTTACTCTTATTGGTTTAGTATTATTATACATTTGAATAAGTAACTTGGTCCAAACTGGCTTTAAGATAAGGTTTAAAAGATCAAATAATAAATTGCGGCATTAGGAGCTTAGAACCTGAGGTTCTAAGTATATTCTGGTACAATGAGAACCAGATCACTTGAATCATATTAAAAAAGTCATCATAACCTCGAAGCACACACTACATGTTACCACCTTCTCACACTAAACCAGCACTGACTCAACTAATTACCGAAAATTCTCGCCTCACACTCAGCTCAAAGTTATCAAGCGCCTGAGAATATGAAATTCATGACACACAATTATAGTGGCCCTGCAATTTAATATCCAAAAGTACTCGACACACTCAAACTCTTACAACTTGGCAAAGAACGTGCCACAAACCGCATACATATGCATATTAACTGTATGTTTTTTTCGTTTCGCTTCTCATTTCCATCTTTTCAATATGTATATGTATGTGTGTATGTGCGTGCGCGTGTGTGTTTTCGACTGTCTATTTGCGCACATCACACATCAGTGATGAATGACTCTTTTAATTAGTTGCCACAGGACATGAATTTACCAACATTGCCACCACATCCGCTCGCCAGTCACCGAGCCACAGCGCACACCACACACACACGCCACACAAATATTCATACAAGTATTCGCAAATAAACTGCATACACATACGCAAATACGCTTTGCCTGCCATACATTATGAGCGCACATTCGCAGCAGTAGCAGCAGCGGCCGGCGCATAAAGTTAAAATTAGTATTTTTGTGCGAACACTCATTTATGTCGTCCACCCGCTTGGTCCGCGCGCAGCAGCAGCAGGCACGTGCCACCATGCTCACTAATGCTTTCGATGCTTCCTCTTTACACTTTCGAACGCTTATTTTCGCCTGTCAGCCGGACAGTCAGGCAGTCAGTCAGTTCAGCTGTCCTTGCAACCACACATATGCACACTCATATTCATATGCTTATATGAATAGTGCTCATCAATTGCCTTTTCACTCCACCCTAATGCTGTTGACTCCGCTTCCTTGCGCTACTGCAACTTCCCACCTACAGCCTTGCGCTCTACGCTTGTTGCGCTCACTCGCTGGCTTGTTTATCTGTGCGACCATGCATACACTCATATTGCTCGGCAATATGTTTACAAGCGTACACATGCGCATTTTTGCACTCATACTTCTCGTGTGTGTGTGTTTGCGTGTTCGCTCATTTATTAAATAGTAGTTCCGCATGTCCTTTTTATATTTGCTGCCAAACCAAATATACTCACCCGCCACCCCTCCTCAGCACTCATTTCATGGAGCTCATCATTTCTGCGCTGCTTCTCCGCTTGCGTTGCATATTTGCGGCAGGTTCATCATTTGGTGAAGTGAGCCTTGTAGTTTGGCTGCTTGTTTGGTTGCTTGTCAGCTTGTTTGTTTGCGTAAGCAACATGTATGTGCCACACACACTCCGCAACTGTGTACGCACGTTTTCCATATAAAATGTCGTTTTTTTTTTTTTTGCTTTTTTCTTGCTGGTGAAATATATTCGTCAAAGCGCGTTTCGTTGTGTGTATATTTGCTTTTCGTTCGTCGCGTTTTCGCATGTTATGAATGTCCTTTTTTGTCGCCGCTGTGCTTGATGTTGATGATGATACTTCTGCTGATAATGCCACTCGCTTAGCAGAACTCACGTTACACTTGAATTGTGTAGCTTATTTGCAAGAATTTTGGTAGTGATTTCATTCGTTTTTGTAAGCACAGGGATATGGATGCTTATCACAAGGCAGAATAGCTTCCAGTTTGAGGTTAAACGAAGTCTTAAAAAACTAAAATTATAATGAAATTATTTTCAAATTCTTACCACCTATTCTGAGAAGACAGCTCGGACTGCATTGAAACTTAATGATCCTTTGTTTGCTCTTGGAACCTTCTGACTTAGCTTGCTCTCATTTTATGCTGCATTTTATACCATTATGAGACAAGATGTATATATCCGTCACCTAAAATACAAAACAACGTATCATCAGAAAAATCGAAAATGAGTTTTTTATTACTTACGGTTCACTACATCATATTATGTACGCATATAATTAAAAAAAAAATTTTGCCTTCGCTGTCAGATATAACCAATATATAACCATTCTATAACCAAAACTCAAATTTCGTTTCAATATGAGTGGTTTCTTTTGTATCGTTTTTTCTTCACCTGTAAACTTATGAAACTTATGAACTTATAAATCTGCCGCTGTCAGATAATAATAATACCTTCACTTAAAACACGAACTTTAACAGATGCTGTGACTTCACTATCGATAGCTCCTCCAGTGTATCATACCATGGAGACCCCAAATGCCTACAGTGTAGTCTTGACAATGCAGTACAAGTACACAAGAGATGCTCCATTATTTCGCTGTCGCCTTGCTATGAGATATTTCCTGCAGACTTCTCGATCTGTCAGTCCTATTCTGCGGGCGTTAGCAGGGGCTCAAATATCAATATATTTCCTCGGTTGATGATTTTAGTGATTTTCAAGACAGTTTGCGATTTGAAAAAATATATTTTCAGTCGCTAGCAATCTGTGGTTGAAAATAGAATTTACACGAGAAAATTATATAAGAATTATAATTATAATTTTTCAACAAATTCAAATTTAGTTTCCTAGAAACTTTTTTATGTATTTCTAAAAAATATAAACCCAACAAAATTTTTCTCAGTGCAACAGAGCAATTAAACACAATTCACATATTGTGACCACAGCTACACATTAGACTTACAAAAAAAAATTAAATTATTCAGTTGTTGACTTTGGCGAGCGCACATACGTATAAAAAAATTGCGCGCACCCACTCATTATATAACACACTCGCATATGTATGTTTATATGCATTTGCAGAAAAATGGTTTGTTTGTGTGGTTTTGCGAATTTCATTTGTTGGCAACTCGCTGAGGCGCATAACAAACAGTTATTCTTCCACATAGTTTTTACACTCAAATTAATGTATAATAAAGCGTAGCATATTTGTAGGGGCAATAAGAGCATAGCAAGACTACGCAAGTGAAATCACAACAATTTTTAATATGAAGCGGAAAAAGCGAGTTATTGTTGACAGCAGCGCGAGAAAATAGATATATATGTACGAAAAAATATATATGTATGCCAAACCATTTGAAAGAAAATTATTTAAAATGATTTGCACTTATTAAATTCATGTGTTATTAATGCTTTTTATTAAGCGAAATTAAAAATGTTGCTGCTTCTTTTTCGAGAACATCTTCTTTTTGTATTTTTTGCATATTTGCCGCATTGACAGCTGCTGCTTGTTATCTTTGCGCTGCTTCGTAATTACTTCTCATAGCAACAGTGTATTTTATTAAATGAAATCATGCATTTTGCGCATTGCCACATATTAGCTTTCTTTATGTGCTTCAGTTTGACATATGCGTCTGTCATAAACACAAATTTTTCATATTTTGTACAAAAATAAAAAATTCAGGGAACATTTAGCGTGTCATTAAAAAAAGCTGCGCCACTTAATGAAACATTTTTGTGTTGTTTGTCAGCCAATCAGCCGACATGCTTGCTTTCTGGTCATAAATGGTTTAAAGTAAGGGTACATACATAGTTAAAATCATATACAAAGCTGGAAATTGTATATAATTTTAGACAGTTGCTCGAGCAGCTAGTAGTTTTAGACACAAAGCACTCAGTTTAGGTGCTCTCTAAGCATGAAATTAAACAGAAAATTAATGTTTTTTATATACTTCAACTGCAGCGCCACCTATGGTTCAAGTCCTTCTGGTGTGGAGCGGTAAATTTACTGTTAAATGTTTTCTAAATTTATTCTCAAGTAATCCTTAGACTTTATTTCCTCTTTTGACATAATAAAATTTACTTATAAATGGTTTCATTCACTCTTCCCTTCCTTGTTTTTAGAAGAAATTAGTATTTTTTAAATATTTCAAGCTCAGCGCCACCTATGGTTCGAAGTTTTATGAGAGGTATGATAACATTACTGTTACATGTTTTCTAAACTCATTTTGAATTGAATTTCAGAATTTATTTCCTCTGAGGATCTCTATTTAAAGTAGGGGGAATAATCAAAAGCGGGGGTGTGGAACTTCGATCCGCTGAACCTAACCTACTGCGAATTCCAGACTCTCCCACGGAACCACCTGATTAAGTATACTTCGTGGGAGTGATGAGACATTTGGGTCTTCTCTATGGTAGGAGCTGACGGACGCCTAATCTGCTCTATATGTTTAAGTTTTGTCATGATTAAGGCTGTCGTTTCGCTGACAGCTTTCCAGTTCTCAGAGGACTGACAACTGACTGTCGTCAAATTTTCCAAAATCAAAGTCCTGTTCTCACTCATGATATATATGTAACTCGAGATCAAATTTGAACCGGTAGTAATAGGGATTTTGGATTATATATAGATTTCCGGTTCTTGTTTCCCTTAAGTTTTCGTTTTTCTAAAGTATAACTTGAGCTGTTGATGCAAAAGTACTTAGATAGAAGGTTTCAAGTATCGAAATCATAAAAATTTCTAACTAATCTTTTCAAATAAGTCAGGTTGCTTAGTCAAACACTGGATTATTTAGGTAAGCAGGTATGAGAAAGGCCTTCAAAAGGTCCATTGCGGCACCAAGGGGACTTAAACTTTCTCAGCCCATTAACTATATCTTCCCTGAACCACTCTCCGCTACTGATGAAATTCATCAATTCAACAAGTCTTACATCTGAAACATAGATTCCTAAAGTATATGTTCTACAGTCTCTTCTGCTTATACCTCTTAGCAGCTCCTATAGAGATCGTGCTTTTAGTATCTCCAGCCTCCTGGCATGCGTGCCAATAAGACAGTATTTCAGCACTCATTATAGTTTTCTTATGGCATTCCTCTTGAATTTCTATAGTTGTGTAGCCTATATTCCATCCAGAACAAGTTTGCCTGCTTGTTGAACAAGTTAGGAACAGTTTCCACCGAGGTTCAGCTATGTTCATAACACGTTTGTCGATTAAATATTCACAAGTAGCCAGAGACATAGTACATATTCGCATTCAAGCGGAGTCTAGCATGGTGGTAGATGCTTCAGTTTTCTATATAACTCTTGGCGGAGTCGATCTTGCCATGTTCATATGTCTGCCTGTACGTCTATACATATGTGTAACTAGATATCGATCTGAAAGTTGGCACACGTTCTTCTTACCAAAAAAGTCTACTAATTTGTCGGAATCGCCAATATCAGACAACTATAACTTATAACTGCCATACAAACTGAGCGATCGGTGAAAAGTTTTGTGTGGAAAACTTTTTTATTTGACAAGATATCCTTACAAAATTTGGCATGCTTTATGACTCAAGCTATTGCAATAATCTCTGAAAAAATTTTTTAGATCGCACGAGTATAGTATATAGCTGCCATACAAACTGACCGATCCATTTCAAGTCCTTGTATGGAAAACTTTTTTGTTTAAGAAGATATCTTTTCAAAATTAAGCACAGATTTTTATCAAAGATATTGCTACAATCTCCGAAGAAATTGTTCAGATCAGACAACTATAGCATATAGCTGCCAAACGAACTGATCAATCAAAATCAAAATAGAGATCTTTTAATATACTTTTATGCCATCGAAAATGCAGCTGTGAAGGTTAGATGACTTGGATTCAAAATTTTATCAGATCGCTCCTCACTTTATGCATTAAATTATATCTAAAACTAGCTTTCACCAAATTAATTAAATTTGCGCATACTCAATATTTATATTTAATACTTTATTGCGTTATTGTTTGTATTTTATGCTCGTTAACACCGCATACGATGCAGCACATATCAAATGCACATGTACTTGCGTGTATAGCGCTATCATTCGCCGAATCTATAGTACACAAAACAAAGCCAACAATAGCAAAACGCCGCGCACAAATAACCACCAACCGACGTCGCGGTCAGCAACGCTGTCGCTGTCACTGACGCTGCTGCCACATTCAATGTGTGATTTTGATGAATTTGACAGTTGTGGGTGTTGATGCTGACAGTTGCACGTCAATGCCTTGTTATCTATGCGCGAACAGACAAAGCGGTGTGGGCTGGACGGCGCAGCCAATACAGCAAACCGACCGCAAAGCGCTTGAGCGCGTGGCATACGGTGAGGGAGCGATAACGTTATATGTGTAGTTGTGTTAGACAATAGCATATTCAGCCAAAACAAAATTTATTACATAAACAAATATGCGCACAAGTACGTTTGTGTGTGCGCATTGATGACTCTGCAACTAAACTTCATATGTTACTCATACGCCCCGCTGCACGCATGAAATAGTTATTACATTGCATATTTTATTGCGAATGCCTGCGCATAGCATTGAAGCTTGAGTGATCAGCAACAATAACAATAATAAATTAAAGCAACATATTTGCTATTACAACAAAAACACGCTGCAACAAATATTATTTGTTTGTTCATAAGTTGTTGCAACTGATATATACATGCATGCAGGCAATGCGTGCGCGCTAATAAATTGCAACATTGGCGCGCAGCACAGCATTGCAAACGTTGCACATAGCAGCAGTAAAAACAAAAACAACAACAGCATGTGTTGTATAGCGCAACAATAGCGCTTTCGTGCATTCTCTAGGCTGTCAACGCCGCGGCCTGCGGTCAGCAACTAGACACACACACACAAGGCTTGAAGACTTGAAGGACGTCAGCGTGGCATGCGGCTTATATTGCTGAAATAATTATAAATATTGTTATTGCCTGTCAGTGGCATGTACGCACACTTCGCGCCACACTTCATATGTGTTTGTAGTGCAAAATTTGAATGCTAACAATTTGCGGTTTTGCCATCATGTCATTATTGCCATTGTCCGCAGGCTATCTGCCACAAATATTGATTTGCAAACAAAAAAACTACACACTTGCTTGTTGTTTTTGCTATTTGCCAATTATATTAGTGCCACAGCCATTGCTGCTGCTGCTCTCCAATTTCCATATCATTGTCATCAGCTCGCTTTTATTTGGCTGTAATGCAATGCTATTATCAATGCTTGTTGATAGGATTGCCGGTTTTTATGGTCCCACGTTGCATGCCGCTTGTTGCTATCGCTGCTGCCATCAGTTTTGCTATCACCGCTGCCACCATTGCTGCCATCATTGCTTATATCGCCGCTGCCATCACTCCTTCCCCTTGCATTGCTTAATAATTTCGGTTATTAGTTTTGTTTTCACAGATTTCATTGCTGCTGTTTGGTGTAGCCACCTTATTCATCAATTCATGCATATATCGCTGGTTTTTGTTCGCCATATTATTTTGGTGATTTTTGCATTCAACCTCTCTGCAGTTGATGGCAGATATTCACTTGTTTTGCTGCTGATTTATGCATGTAAACATTTTATATGCAAATTTAAATATTGATTTGTTTTTGTGTTCGGCATTGGTCACAATTTCATTCCCATAACCAATTTGAAACCGCAAAAATGTTCGTATGATGAAAACTTACAACGCAGTATAGTTTTTGTAACATATTTTAGGCGCAAATAGAGGAGGATATGATTAAAAAATATTTGTACTTGATTGGCTAAAATAGGTAGATAACTTTGCAAAATAGGTGGAAGACTTTGTTGCCATTTCGAAAATTCGATAATTTTTGGCGACGAACAATAATATATGCTTTTCATTTTTGAGATTTCGGAAATTTAATTATTTTTGGAGGCGTACAGTCGTTTATGCTTTCAATTTGTTCATCTTTTAACTTAAAGGCACTAAAATTAAATATTTTTTCTGCAAAAAAACAAAATGTGTGTGAATTATTGTTACAAAGTAAATTTTATTCAAACTTCTCGCAAAAAAGTGTAAGTCCTCGCTAAAAAAGGTAGGCGACTTCGCTAGATTGGTGTAAGTCTTTGATGACATTTCGAAAATTCGTTCATTTGTGGGGGCGAACAGTAATTTATGTTTTTAATTTGCCAATCTTTTAAGCTAACGGCAGTGAAAGTTTTTAATGCTTCTCCCAAAAGAATAATTATGTGGAACTATTGTCAATTTTTGTTCCATTTTGTTCAAACTACTTTCAAAAACTATTTGTCCTAGCTAAAAGTGGTATGCGTCTTCACTTAAATAGGTGTGAGACTCTGTTGACACTTTGATAATTTGATTTTTCTACAATTTTTGGCAAGGAATCTGTATTTTTTGCTTTTAATATGCCTAACGATGCAAAAAATCATTACACATTTTGTCTTTACCAAAATAATAATTTTGAAACTATTTGCCAAAAAGTGTATGTCCTAGCTAAAGGGGTGTGACTTTGCTAAAAAAAAAATGTCATACTTTGAAAACTTGATTTTTATATGATTTTTGATAGAGAACAGTAATTTTTTCTTTTAATATGCTAATATTGTACCCTCATGACAATAAGAATGTCTAATGCATCATAATAGACATTTTATTTGGCAACTTAATTGATTTATAGAAACCACTTCGGTATTTCAACTTACCAATTCGGCATTCTTATACTTGAAATGCATTAAAAGTGGTTAATAAATACATATATTTTTTAATAAAACCAAAATCTGTAATAAAAACGTTTAAAAATATGTACTTATCCGAAAAAAATTTTTTGCGCCTAAATGTATGCTTAATTTTCTAAAATTATATATTAGAAATTATATATATTAAAATTATATATTATTACGAAATATTTTTCTAATAATTTTATTGATAAAGCTCATTTCTCAGTTTAAAAATTTATACTTTTACAATAAAAAATTTTGTGCGCCCTAAAGTATGCTTAATAAAATTATTTTTGGCTGCACAAAGTACATTATGAGGTATTTTGCTTATAAATTAAATAATATCGCATATTTATTTTTGCTTTTAATACTTTATTGGACTCACCTACCCACTTTCTTACTGAAGAACCACCCGCTCTTTCTGTTTTCATTGCTGCAAAAAACCTTTCACTTCACCGCTGCTACTGTTAACTAGATTTATAAATTTGGCATTTTCAAACACACACATTCATATATATTTTTCAAACCACCAAAGCTTTTATGCTCTCCACAATGTGCGCACTCGTATAACTGCATTTGATAGATTTTTCCGATTACAATTTGTGTCCCTTGTTTATTGGGCTTTTATCTGATTTCGTAATTAAAATGCTGAAATGTTAATTAAAATTATCAGTCAATGTTGCAGAACAAAAGCCGTAAAGCAAATGGTAGTTTATTATTGCTGGTTTTGCTTTGACTTTTTTCCTCCAGGCTATCTAATATCTGTTGGTTGTTTTTCTATTTGCTTACTTTGAGAACCTTTGTAACTAGCTACTAATATCCTTTTATTGTATGGAGATTTGTTTGCACAGGATATGCAAATAAAATTTTAATTCAAAGAGTTGAAAGCAAAGCAAAATTGTGTGGGGAAAATTTTTTTAAATTCATTTACTGCGGTATTTCGCATATAGAGGCCAATATAAATGAAATTAAATTTATTTGCAAAATATTGCGCTTTAATAAGCATCAAAAAGAAATAAAAAAGAAAAAATGTATACTTCGGCTGCACCGAAGCTATAATAAGAATCTTAAGAAATGAAAATGTTTTCTTTATAAATCTTTGTTTTTCAGCTTTCAGTTTGTATGGCACCTATATGATATAGTAGTCCGATCTGAACAGTATCTTGCCAGTTTTCGTGAAGATACTTTCTCAAATAAAAAGGCTTCCATATACTCGTAAGCACTTTATTCCGAACGTTCAGTTTGTATGGCTGCTATATGCTATAATGGTTCGATTTGAGCAATTTCCTCGGAAATTATACTGCTGGCTTGAGGCAATATTTCGTGCCAAATCTGCTGAAGATATCTCGTCAAAGGAAAAAGCTTTCCATACAAGCACTTGATTTCGATTGTTCAACTTATATGGCACCTACTAAATGCTATAGAGGTCCGACATCAGCAGTTTTGACGGAGGAACAGTATCTTTTGCAAAAGACACTTTTCGTGTCATTTGTTTTAAGTTTTTATTTTTATCTTCTAAAAACATCTCAAACTTTGCATTTCAAAATAAAAGTCAACTCACAGGCGCTTTATCTAATCGCCATTTTTAAAAGGCGATCAGCGCAACAGCTGTATTATTCTCAGCAAACAGAACCTTTAGAAAACTTTCGTAAAAGAAGAAAAAATACAAAAATAAAATTGGAAGTCTCTTTGTTTTCCACGCACCTGCTGGTTCACCGAAAGAACCCACGACTCATCGTGCAACATTTATCTAAATAAATAAATACGCTTCCAAAGCATTCATTGAAATCCACTTGTTTTGCGTAGTTGCACAAAAACAAGACATGCATCCGCTAAGAACTTCAAATTTAATCATGATTAAATGCTAAACGTTTTAATTTGACATTTTGTGCTTTGCACTGGGTTGAGAGGGCTACCTAAGCAGGGTGACAGGGGTTTATGGTGTTACTAATCATCAAACGGTATTATTTATTGTTATTTATGTTTTTTCTGTGGTCATCGTTACTGCTGCTGACTTGCACAAAAATATGTACAGTGGGGACTTTCTCACGAATACGAGTTTAAGATTGCTGCGAGTCCTTTTAACATGGAGACCAGTTTTAAATAATAATTCTTGTATTTTTATAACAGTTTAGACGTAAACTCGCTTAAAATTCAGTCTTTAGTTAAGAAAAGTAAATACGTGACTTCTAGAATCGCTTAAAAGATAAAGCGCCTAAAAACATACTATGATTTTTTTCGAATATCACTTTATTGCTTTACCATCGCTTCTTAGCACATTTTTTGTTTCTCTCAACCTAAAAGTATGCTATGACGTTTGAAAATATCGCATTTTTAATAAGAAGACCAGTTAAAAATAGTAATCTTTGTATTTTTGTATCAATTCAGGCGTAAACTTTCTTAAAACTCAATCTTAGGAAAGGTCACGTGAGTACGCTTAAAAGATAAAGCGCCTAAAAGCATGCTATGATTCCTTGCAAATATCGCTGTTTATTGCTTTACTAACGCTTCTTACTTCCTTTCTCTGAACCTGAAAGTATGCTACGATTTTTGCAAATATCGCTGCTTCTTGCTTTACTAATATATATCAATATTTCTGTATTTTTGTATGATAATTATATTGTCTTTTCTATATTTTTCCATCAACATAACCTACAAGTTCTTCAAAATATACTCTCAAAACAAAAAAAATTAACTGCGCACATTTAAAAGTTCAATGCGCCTAGCTGTATGCATCGAATTTGGTAAATTTCGAAATTTCCTGCCTCCATAACGCTACTACTATCCACTTTTCTTTGTTGCCAACACTGCCGTCAGTAAAATTTACAACTTTTCTACGAATTTATTTGTTGCTTTTACTCTCTTCAGAAAATAATTCTTCACTGGAAATGTTTAATTCGACATTTGCATACGTTGGCAATTGTTTGTGTTGCCTTTCCAACTCACTGCGCTTTTATTGTCTGCTTTAAATGCTATATAATTGTTATTATTGTTGTTGTTTTTGCTGTATCACTTCATTATTATAACGCTGTATTATTTATCTGCATTGCTGCCCGTTGTTATTTGATAATTAATTATTATTTTAACTGGCTATCAGCAGCGACCCATCTCTGTGGCGAAATGTCCGTCTTCATGCTTGTGCTTTGCTCAAACAATTCACAGCTCTCACCTTCATTTTATTGTTATTATTACTTTGTTTTTGTCCAGTCAACGCTTACTTTTGTTTTTCTTCGTTATTGTTGTCGCTGCGCCCCAATTCTTTGCCATGGCAATCGCTGTTCTTTCACATAATAAAAGTCTGTACATTTTCTCAAACTCACGCGGCATCTTTTACACTGCATACAAACTCCCCTCCTCCGAAACTTACACTTACACCGCCTCTTCGCTGTTAAGTTTACGACTTCCTTAAATCTTTTATTACTTCGTTAGCAATCCACCTGTCTCTTTCGCTAAGCTTCTCAGCTCCTCACGAAATACTTCCTTCCTCGCACCGCCAGCGATTTAATCGCAAAATTTTCGTAAAGCCCTAAGTATAAAATTACTTCAAGCGACATAAAATGTTGGCCATCATTGTTGTATCTCCAAGCGCTGAGCGGGGGATGGAGTGTGGTGTTTGTGTTAGCTGTTGCATGTAAATGCCTAAGTGGGTAGTTTGAGCGCCAATGTAGTATTGGTGCTTAATGTTTTTTGCATACTAAGTATATTATGTACACTTATGTATGTATATATAAGCGTGTGTGTGTATGGCCGTGGGATCGGCGCGTGGCAGAGTCAGGTGTGCGCATGCCACAGGTTGCCGTGCGAACGGGTATTCAATATCTCATATCTCACGAGGAATATATATGTACAGTGGCGGTGCAAGATATCAGGAAAGTAAGCGAAATATTTATAAGGAATGTATAGATAGGTATAATTATATTTTGAAATATATTTCATTATAGCAAGTTTTTACATTACTTTTTTATTGACCAACGCCGAAAATTATGCAATATTATTAATTTAGTTTTTTTTTGTATCAAACTGAAAATGAATTTTCAATATTTATATCATGAAATTTCAGTTCCAGAAAAAATTCTCTGAAAATATATTATTCTTGAAAACCTAAGTTTTTCTTCACTTATAGCTTTTAGCATTACTTCAAAACTCAAAAAAACTTTCGTACACAAAGTTCAAAGCTTAAAGTTCTCTTAAAAATTTTTTCGTTTCCAAAAGGGGGTTTGAAACCCCTCGGCTGCTCATATGTTTATGGCGCCACATAGTTTCGAATTTTAACGACATTACAATGCCGTTGAGCTTCAAAGAATGATGTTTGTGTCATTTTTATTTGGTTAATATTCCTATCTATTAGTTAATAACTTAGATTAATTTTTCAGTTTATTAGTTAATAATCCAGTTAGAAATTATTGAAAATAGAAAACATAGAAAACGTAAAAAACAAGGAAATTGAATTATAATTATTATTTTATTTTACAACAAAAAAGGTTTGGATATATTTCAATAGGTATCACAGATTAGAGAAACAGTAAAGTTCTTAAAAATTAATATTTTAGAATTTCCTTCCAATAGCAAATTATTTTAGCCATCGCTGTACATGCAAATTAATTTTTTTAGCCAACTAAATTACTTATGAATAATTATTATAACACTGAGAAACAATAAAATAATAAAAATTAATTTTTTGAAATACTGTTGCAATATTAAAATATTTTAGCCACCACTAAGCATGAAAATATAATTATTTTTGTTTTTTAAATAACAAATTTCATAGAAAAACTAAGGATATTAATTAGTTTTGTCTCACAAAAAAAATATTTACTATAGTGAAAGGCTATTTTTTAGAATTTTACTTGGCATAACGGTATCATAAATTCTTAATCAATCAAATTCTTTTTAGCATACACTTTATTACTCTGAAAAACATTAAAATATTCAAAAATTATTATTTGGGAATTTAATTACAGCATTCCAATATTTTTAGCCACCACTTTATAAAAAATATTGAAATACTTTCGGCTTTTAATTTCATAAAAAAATTATTATATAAATGAATTTTTTTTCTCATGGCAAAATAAAATTTTAATAATATTTTTATCCTAAAATTTTTCGAATTTTTCATGACGGTTATATAAAATTTTAGCAAATCAAATTTTCTCTGTATACATTTTATTAAACTGAGAAACAATAAAATACTTAATATTGTTTTAAAAACATCCCAACATTTGTTGCCACCACTGTATATACAAAAATTATGCCATACTGTTACATTAAAAAATATTACCATAAACCTTATAACAACTTCCTTAGCGCAATTGTTCTCTTCCACATTCTTTTTATCTATCACAATAAAAATCGCCTCCACTGTACATACAAAATTTATGCTACATTGTAATATAAAAATATAAAACCTACTGCCTTTACATAATTTCTATCTTGCACATTTTTCTTTAACAAACATAATAATATTCGCCACCACTGTGCCGTAGAATGGTAATAAATTTGTGTTGCAAATATGCACAAAGCTCTGCCAATGCCACTCACTCTCGCGTATAAATGCACACAAACATTTGCGCCCCCAAGGTTGCGTCCATTTACAGGCGACTGAGCAAACGAGTGTTAAGCTTCTTAAAATTTATTATCTTCAAATGCTACAAAAACAACAAAACAATAACCAAAGCAAACTAGTGTCGTGCATGCAACAACATAAAGGTGCAGCAACAGCAATACAAATAAACTGTGCGCGGTACGGCAGCGGCAGTAACGGTAAAAGGTGATTGGGCAAAGCGAAATTGGTAAATTGAAATAGATAACGGAATTGTTATGCAACAACAGCATTTATTGGTAGCAACAAGCAAGCACAACAACTAACAACAAAATAAAGTGTCAATGCTTGCATAATAATTTCGATATGCTGCGCACTCAGCAGCCACCCCACACGCCATTACTCGCTCTTTCTCACCCTCTAAGCTGCGCATATCTGTCCGTTGGAGATAACAAAAGTGCAAAGCGCATTTAAAATTTTGCAAATATCAACACAAATACTGCCAACAAATCTCAGATTTGTTTGTATTTACATAAACACATATAGATATGTATATGTATATATGAATATACACACACATACACATTTATATGGACAGTGCCGGTCTTTGTGTGAAGCTGCTTAGAGTTCTTAATAGTTTTGTAAGTTACTTAGCAAAGTAACTGTGAAAAACGCTGGCGCAATGAAAATAAACACATAAAACTTTATAAGAAAATAACAACAAAAACAATAGCAAACACTTTGAGCAACTTCAGTTTTAAGCTCTTATGGATTTATTGTGAAATATAATAGAATTAAGTACTCGAATGCACTTTGTAGTACTTTTTATGAGTTTATTGCATTAACACTGACCGGCCGGATAAGTGCAAGGAAGAAGAAATATGCTTGCCAATTAGGCGGTTGTGTAATTGAATTTGCTGCTGCTTTATTAAATATAAACTTATTTTATTTTTACTAAAATTTAATTGAAATTGAGGCCATAATATTTAACACAGTTGCATTTCCTAAGCATAAAAAATTAAAAAAAAATTCCTAAATTTTCAGCGTTCACTGTGTATTAAAAAATTCTTCGGATATTATTTCTTTAGCTTGGAAAATTATAAGTTCCGAATTTCGTGGCGAAAGCTCGATAGATAGAAAGACTTTCCATACAACGTCTGAATTTTTATTGCTCAATTTCTATGATAGCTATGTGATATAGCAATCTGATCTGAACAATTTCTTCAGAGCTTACACATTGCTCTGGATATTAATAAATGTCAAATTTCGTGAAAATATCGCTTAAAATGCAAACGTTTTCCATAGTGGGACTTGATTCCGAACGTTTCGTTTGTATGGCAGCTATATGATTAAGTCACCCGATATCGATCATTCTCACAAATGAGCAGCACAGTGAAGAGTAAAAAACGTGTGCAAATCAATATTTCAAATCAATATCGTATTTCAAATCAATATTTCAAAAACTCAGTGACTTGTTCGTATATACATATGTATACAGACGATCATAGCTTTATCGACTCAGCTTGCGATAATTTAGAACGACAATACGAGCTTTTGAAAAGTATAGCCTGTTCCAAAGACACAATATAAGTTGTACACACTGACAAGACTGTTAAAGCCTTAAAAAAAATTTTCATTGCATACTTTTGGGCGTGATATGCATTTTGTTGCGCTTCTACCCAAAAAACTATGCTAAAAATCATTTTCTTTGAAGCTTAATTTAAGAGGAACTAAAAATAGAAAAAAGCAACTAACAAAATTGTTGTCACACATATACACCCCTACTCACATACAATTCCAAATAGCGTTATACAGCAAGCGTTTAAAAATAGATAGCAACATAACTGCTAATCAGTCAACTGAACACATAGCGAGCACGCCAGCAAAGCTAGCCACACGACACCAGCAGGTAGCTAACCGGTTAACCAAGCGGAAGCTGGCCAACGGAAACGGAAGCAATGTGTCGCTTTGGCTATGCCAAACTTCACTTTAGCTCGGTTTGCTGGGGTTTTGCGGCTAACACAAAATAAATTCCAAACACAACACATGTAAATAACACAAATAAATAGCATGTATATCTATAAATGCATACTTAGATATATACATATGCAGCTAATAGATAATGCTAAGAGTAGCAATGACATGCAGCCAATTGCTGACAAAGGCGAGGCAGTTCAACCGCAGTTGCACTTAGCTGGCTGAGTACCCTTGCAAAATGCTAGAGGTGCTGCTGAAGCTTTGCAAATTTATATGTATGCATTTGTGTGCACAATTTTTCGTGTGATTTCCATACAATTTTTAAGTGCTTCCGTTTGAGGTGACAAATGTTTGCAAAAACTCTACTTTTTTGTTGGTAAATAGCTTTTCGGATATTTGCTTACCGTTCGTCATGCTTTGTTGTTGGTTAAGTGGAATATTTTTTGTTAAATTTTCGAGTTCAATATTTTTGCAATAGCTTGATTTTCTCATAATAGTTTATTATCTTAATATCTATAGATAGATGGCTTGTATACGCAACTACGCAACTATACGCACATTTAGACCGTCTTGTTTAAAAATACAGATATCAGGGTGTAATGAAAAAATCAAAATTTGGTAGTCCAAATATTCAAAAATATATCTCTGAAAACGTTTTTGGAAACTCAAATCATTTCCCAAGTTATAACCGATTCGTTAAATATATGATACACATTGTTCTTATACATCTCTATATGGTTCTTCCCTCGCATTTTAGAAAATGTTGATTTTAAGTATTTTCTCAAAAATTGTAGAAGTTAAAAAACAGCGTCAATTTTTTTTCAAAATTTTTTCCAATTTTTTTTTCAAAAGTTTTTCAAAATTTTTTTTCAATATTTTTAATTTTTTTTTCTATTTTTTTAATATTCTTTAAAATGGCAATAATAATCATATACAAATATTGAAAATTTATATTATCTTAGTTTGAAAAATCCCTTAAATTTATGCGTCTAGACCAGAACACCCCCAAATAGCGACTTTAAAATCTGTGAATTTATTTTCAAAACTAATGAATTCCATCCATATCTTCTTTATATCGAAAAGTCACACCATTTTCTTGAGTTACGCTTTCTTAGCTATAACGTTCATCATGTGACTTATCTCTCTGCTAGTGAACGAGGTTGTTCCATTATACAAAACGAGGGTTAAGTTTGAAAAATGGTGAAAATCAAGTTTCTTTCTTATAGTTTTCATTTACTGGATATGAGAGCCTGAGACTCTCCGATTGATCGCATAACTTATAAAGTAGATCTCAATCATACTTGGTGAGATTCCTTCTATGAGTTTACTATTAAAATTGTACTCCAAGCGATATACCGAAGTTAAAAAAAGGGAATGAACTTCTGCTGATCATCCTCTGATTTTATACTGAATATAATGGGATATAATCGTGACGTTTTGGCAATTTAACGACAAAAAGCGCTCAAAAATTTAATTCAAAAAATTTAGTTGTCGCCTAAATATATTCAACTCATTTGCTCGCCTATTTAGGATGAATTTACTGATATAAAACTGGCCGTTTGATTTAATAGGAAACATTTTTCAAACGTCATTCAACATTCTTGTTTATTATTATTTTTCTATTTAATAAATCTTGGCCTTCCCTCATTTCTATAACGATTTTTTCACATTCATTTCCTTTGTGGAAACTTCACCCCAATTAATGGTTAAAAAACCACACGAACCGGCCGATAAGTTCACATTATTCGAATTTTGACAGCCGGTCAACTTGAGTAAAATGTGCTATCTTTCTTGTCATAATTGTACGTACACAATAGATGGCGTCTACGAGTACTCGCTTAGCCTGACGAGTGTCACACTTGAAGTGCTTGCAAAATATTGCACACACACGTGGAATTGATTTGATTATGCGAACGACACAGATGGAAAATATGTGTCAATATAGACATAATAAAAAAAATTAAATGCACGGAAATACAATGAACAACAACAAATGTATATTTGAATGAAAATATGGCAATATGCTAGCTGCTGTTGGCCTCCTTTGTCACGATTGTCACAAAAAGTAATGGCAATGAAGAAACTACAAGCGTTGCGTGCTGTACTCGTATGAAAGGAAAAATATTCAAATTTTCGCGGACAAAGCAAAATGTTTGTTGGCGCAAAATTGAATCAGAATGAAACTTCACTCATAGCAACGGCAGTTTTAGAATAGAACTGTCAGTTGTGTCAGACGCGCGTAGTGAAAATGAAGCAAACGCACAAACACTAATATGCATAAAGCATTGCCAGTTAGCTTTGTCCATTTTCACCTGCGCCACGAACAGTATACAGCATACACAAGTGGGTTCGCACACTTATAGCGCTTCGCCGGCTGACACCCACCCAGGCGTATACGCAACGTTTGACACCCAATTACGGCGGCAAATCAAAAGGAAAAGCGACAAGACAACTAGAAATGCTTGACAACAATAAGATTGGACACAACAATACGGTGGCACACTGTATGCTGATGGTGTTGGCGATAGTCACAAAAATAACAAGAACAACAACGTCAATAATGCAATATGGAAGACAGTCAAAGGCATAGCGCAGAAATTACGCCAAGAATTGGTAACAATTGTTAAACGTACAACTGTTTCTGTGTGTGCTAGTGCTTATTTCCTTTGTCCTTGTTGCTATTTGCGCATATATTTCTGCTTTTTGACTATCAAACGAAATCAGCGCAAATCAATGTGAAATGGAAAAAGCAATTCTGCTGTCAATTGTGTATGAATACGAGCTGCGATGGGTGAGATAATGTATCTGTATATGTGTACGAATTTTACGTGTAACATTTGTTATAGAAATGGAGGTTTTATATATACTTGCATGAGTCTTATTACTACAATATTATAGATAGAATGTACGCAGTGTTGAAATAAACCAAAATATGGTCTGAACGAACTGAAAACGGGTTCCATTCCGATGTTTGTGGACTTGTTTTCATGTCAAACTCATAAATCCATGTCTCATCGGTTAGTTATATTGCTCTCCATGAATGTGGGATCGGAATTCGTACAATCAAGCATGTTTAAAAAATATTCAGTTTTATCAGGACGAGTCGAGGAAGAACGCTTTTCATACTCAAAATATCCATCAAAATTATTCGAACGGATTCACGAGAGATGTCGAGCTCTCTTGCCCACTCTCTAAAATTTGCCTGACGATTTTCAAGCACCATATCTTTCACTTTTTTAATATTTTCATCAGTTGAAGAGTTCGATTGACTGCCTTCAATATTACTGCTTGTTAGTTTACTGCTTGGTACTTACCTCCTTCTAAAACTATATTGCGCATTTAGATCCCTTACGCATCAGTTATCCAACAGCGAAATTTGAAGTACATATTTCTAAACAGTTCATACGCACAATTTCATTCCACATCTCCACGAGGTGCTATTGGACAGCTAAACTAAAGTTTCAAGTTATTAGAAAGTATTTCTATAGATTTATGGAAAATTGTTAAAGAAGCAACTAATTATAAAGCATTCATTGAAGCGCATTATACTGTTTCGAAAACAGAAAAGAAATCACAAATCCTGTCCTGTGCGTGTTTCATATATTTAGCCAAGTTTCACACCTTTTCATTGTCACTGTACACAATTTTTCGATTCCTGCGACTTAGGGGACCTGATTTCGGCTTTTTAGGAAATAAATGAATGGGGATAAGTCGTTGCGAGGAGTTTTTTCATGGATGGGTCGAAGCTATGGAGGGTTCCAAGGAAATTTTTCTGTTTTTTGATGAGCCGCTCATGTTCGACTGCAAATAATTTTGGTTTAGAGTAGAAATTAGGAGTATGTTTGAATTTTAGGATATTGTCCAATAGGCATTTATGCGGCGAGGTTAAAAATCTTGTCGGACACAAGTTATCAAAGTTGTGTGGAAGAGGGTGAAGTAGAAATATCCAGGCACTTTCTTCTTCATTGTTTGGCCTTTGCAAGACTGAGGTTGAAAAAACTAGGCAGTCTTGCTCCTCCATTGTCCAGCATATTCGAGACTGAGGTTGAAACATCTCGAGAGTCTTACCTTCAACGAATCAGAAGACATAGCCGAAACTAACATAGGGCGCTTCAACAAACTTGTGATAATCTCAAAGCGCTCTGTCGATTTGTAAGGACCTTTTGATCTTTGTATTATATGAAAGTTTCAGCTAAACACAATGGACTGGCGTTCTACGCTTATCGGGACCGCTTAACCTAACCTGATCAACCCAATCTGAGTGCAATTATGTTATTCTACATTTCCTGTCTTGGCAGTTATTTAAATATGAGCAATTTCGGCTTGTTTCATCTGCTTACCTATTCAATTAACCGCTCCTTCCTCTAACCAAACATTTTTACTTATTTTGAATCGATTTAGCTAAGTTCCAAACCACTTCATTTCACTATATATTCCATTCCATTCCGTTTTGACAAAATATATGTACTTTAACTTCTGACTCCGCATCCATTTAAAGCTATCTCACATCACAAGTATCTAAATGAGCGGTGCTCAGAAGCAGCAACAATACTAAATAAGCCAAAATGGGTAATTTGACTGCGGAATATCTCGGAACGCAATTCATTTAACAGTCAGCGTGTAATTGGGAGTCACGCAAAGTACGCCATTTACCCCTGATGTATGCCACAAATGTTAGTATTGCGAGTGGCTAAATTTACTTTAACTTTTGTTGTTGGCTTTCTTCCACATTTTCCTTGGTATGCTGGAATTCAACATAAGAACGCTTTCATCTGGGCCACGGCCTACACTCCGCGCTGACGGACAATATGGTGGCATTAATTAAACCAATTTATCATTGGAGCGTAAAGGCGGGTTGGGACAGTGTTTGTGTACATAAATAAATGTAAATGTATGTACTTTGAAAGATTTGAAAGAAGTAGAGCAATTATGCTGGGCTGCCACACAAATCAGAGTTGCGTTTAAGAAATAAGAAAATAAATAAACAAGCGAAAGTCAAGTCAGATTGATAGCGCCCTCACGCAAACATTTTCTTATTTCGGTGTATCAAGCCAGATTAACACATTATAGCAAGCGGACTGCGTGCAAAAAAAGTTTTAGCTGCTAGCCGGTACGCATGATGTGGCATGCAACAGGCGATGTATTCGAATAAACAACCGTACTTACAAGCAAGCCGACGCTATATTTAGTCGTACGGTGAGCTTTATGAGACTGAAGGTTCATAACAAATGCGCCTTTGAATCAGAAATTAAGCAAGCAAGCGAAAAAATTGTACACATGACTTTCCGTCCGTGTGACTTGCTTCGCTGTCTGACATTTGTGTTGTATGAAAATTTATTTCATTCATTTGGACAACATTTTTCTTTGGCTCTTCAAGCTCATTGAAGTACATTTGATGTATGTATTTAAAGCATGCACGTGGCTACTACGCAATGCTGATTCTTCACAATCAGTATTGTGGTTTATATAAATAGGAATGTTTAGGCGCGCTTCCTGCTTCTTATTTAATACCTTGTTACACAATCAGGCGTTGCTGTATTCTTAACCTCTAGAAAACATTTTGTAATTTATTTAATTGAAATTGCGCTTAAGGAAAGCCCCAATGCTTTATAATTAGATACTCGCTTTAGGTATACTATAGCACGTCTGCTTTTGAGGTTTGTTTACCTTATTTTGTACTTAAAAATCCAGTCAAGCAATAAAACTCTATTTACAAGCTTTAGAAAGATATAACCTAATTACTTCACAACATATATATTTTTTGCCTAGTTACCAACTAGTGCTTTTTGGACAAGTTGCATTTTTAATTTAACATAAACTCTCTTTAACTGCTCTAAGTATATGTAACGCGTCAACTAGTTACCAACTAGTACTTTCGAGACTAGTACAACTAACTAGTTTTAATTTTTAATACACATATGATTATAAATATAGGCAGATATATTTCAAATATTTAATGAAAATTATATAACTAGATACCAACTAGTACTTTTGAGACTAGTTATTTGTATTTTATGTTAATTTTAAATATACATATAATAATAAATATAAGCAGACATATTTCAAATATTTAATAAATATTAACTAGTTACAAACTTGTACGTTTGAGCTTAGTTGTTCTTATATTAAGTGCACGTAATGCTATAATTTGATGAAATATTTTGAAGTTTTCAATTTTTAACATGTAAAACTTTTTAGACTATTTGCTTTTATATTCTATTTCATGGAATATAAACTCCTACTAACTTTCCTAAGTAGATTTAATAAAATAGCTTGAATTGCTTAACTAGTTGTCAACTAGTACTTTTGGGACTAGTTTCAATATTAAATTTTAACTCTCCTTAAGTACTCAAAATAAACATAATGGCATGATTTTTATAAAATTTCTTGAAATTTTCAACTAGTTACCAACCAGTACTGTTGATTTATTACGCAAATGTTTGATTTTCTGCAAGACAAGTTGAAAATTAGTGCTTTTTAACACTTTACTTTATTAATTTTGACTGTTTGCGATGAAACTGCTGCAATATAGTGTTTTCTGAAGCAGTAGGGCTAGTTTGGTAGCATCTACTCTGAAACTAGTCCCAAATTAGAAATGTTTTGAGGCTTTGTGCCTAGTTTGAAACCAGCTACTCTGAAACTAGTCCAAATTAGTACGTTTTTAAACACTTTTTAACTATTTTAAGCCAATTTATTTTAAACTGTCTCCAAACTAACATCTTGTGGTATATTAGAACTGGTTTTAAACTAGTAACAATTGAACTACTCCCAAATTGTAAGAATTTACTGTTTAGTTGGGAGAATTTTGCGTCCTACTGATAATTTTTCGAATTACTGACCGTTTCTTAGCTTTCTATGTATCGCATTTTTAATCAACTCGTTCGTAGAAAAAATTTTGAATTCGGAAATGTGACTCTTTACACAGCACATCGACTTATTCAATAATTTCACTAAGGTTCTAAAAAGAAAAATCAAATCAAATGATCTGGAACGTCAAGCTGTCTTCTGTAATTATTTTCATTATTTTTTCCAAAAAAAAAAAAAATTGGCAGCACCACCCATTGCGGTTATAGGGTGGCCATAGTATGATTGTACGTGTAATATGCTATATGTAAGTGTATTTGTGTAAGCTCCTTTTGATTATGCGCCCTGACTGTTGGGTAAAAATAAATTATGCGTGTAATTCCGCAATTTGTTGTATTTAATGAAAATGAAATGAAATGCAAAACGAATCAAATAAATAAATGAGTGAGCATACCTTGCCACAAATACTTGCGCACCTATAGACACATACACAGTTTTACACCTATACATTCTTAAACAAATCAACAACAATGAGCAATGAAGCGTAACGAATGTAGACAAGTCAGCTGTGGCGGAATCAAAACGAAGCTTTCGCTTCAACTGCAGGATATGCCGAGTCTACAGACGGAATGTGAGCACATTAAATTAAATTAAAAGAGCGCTGTGCATTGCAATGCCATTATTGTCCATTTGTATATATGTATATGTATATGTATATATGAAATTTCCTTCCGATTGCTGTTTGGTCTTATGAAAATTTATTTCACAAAGTAAAAATTTGTGCCACCAAAGTATGTAACTGACATTTGCAACAGAAGATTTATAAATTTGTGTTTTCGACTTTTTCTGTTTGTTGTAATTTTTGTTGTAATTCTTCTCATTTATATTATATATGCTGCCCCATAATTGATTAGATGCTTACGTCTAATTGCTTTTTCATTTACTTTGTTGTTTTTAATTTGTGTGCTGAAAGCTGCCTATTATATGCTACACTGCGCAGGGTTGCTTCCGAAGAGCTTTGAAATCGAATTGGAATTAATTTTTTTAAAGGGCTGTGAAAGGTTGAGTTTTAATATTTTCTTAGATTGATTTTCGAAGGAATAAATGAAATTGAAATTTAAAAACCATAATTTCGGCGAAACAACCAATTTCCGAAGTTGCAAAGTGGCTAATTTTTCGCCGAAAGATATTTTTATATTTTGAAAACCTTAAAAATGTGTGAAGTTTTAGAGACTACAGAGACATGAATTCATGACATGCAAGAGCTTACTAATGTAATCTTTTACACTGAATGAAAGTTCTCAGTACTGAAAATGCTTTATGCAATAAGCTAATACCGCGATCGTATGGTTTATATCAAAATAGTACTTTATGGTTATCCTTGAAAGCTTTTTGAAATAGTAGCTTGCTGTGGAAGCTTTTAAGCAAAACCAATGAAAGCTCTACCATTATTAACTAAATGAAAAAGATGGTGTGATATATTTCCTGAAAGCCTTTATTATAAAGTTTATAAAAGCTTTATGATCTCTTGTATATTCTTTGAAAGCTTGGCAAGTTCGTTACACTATTAGTGAAAGTTTTATTAATACATGTATAGTCCATGTATCTATCTACAGTACAATCGCAAAAGCTTTGCAGCTTTGTTACAAAATTAGTGAAAGCTTTAATAACCGCCTTCTTTTCTGAATGCCCATTATAAGTTTATTTTATTTTGTAGAGATTGTACGAAAACCTGAAAGCTTTTTCTGAAAACTTTTATTACAAAGCTTACAAAAGCTCTACTATATGCTTATTTTTCCATAGGCACATTAAAACCTTTACTTACTGGTATTTAATTGAAAGCTTATTTAAAAAGCTTTATTATTGCGGCATATTTTAGGTAATTTCTGAACTATACACTCAACGTAAAATACAGTTAATAATAAAAGTCACCGAGAATTCCTGTATTAATTCTAAAAAAAATCCATTACAAAAGCTCCGCTGTCTATTTCTGTACATTGCCGTAGAAAAAGCTCTCATTTGTCGTCATAAAACCTTTCTATTTGCTAAATCTACTCTTGCATTCACTATAACAACTATATTAAGGCATATGTTTATGCGCGATCACAAACCATTTCACAACGCTTTTATTACTTAATGGACCCCTTAGCAATGACTAGCAAGCTTCATAAAAAAGTGAAGATTGCGTGTACACCGTTGTTTTGCAGCATTCACTCAGGTAATCCCCCGGAAGCTGGACCAAAGTGCAGCAATTACAGCACTGTCGTAAGATGGCACAGCGACCATAAGCTGCAAAAGCAAAGCAAATGCATATACTGTGTACTTACTGTAATGGTAGCCTACCTGTAGGCGCATTACAACGCCTCGCGGCTTTTTCCGTTGCTGCCACCGAACCGGAGATGAAGCTCTTTCATGCATTTATGAGCGCAAGCCATTAACATGGCGATCTCCAAGTTTACCTCATACGCTGTGCACCGCATGGCAAAGCGCTCCACACAGACACTAATGCCGCTTGAAGGCGTTGTCGCCTGGACGTATGCAAGCTGCTCTCCCGCATCAACAGCGTCACCAGTAGCTATGGCAATGTCAGCCAACGCTGTTTCTGGACAAATGGGTTTATGCTGAAAGCGGCACTTTTAACACGAACGCACTTGTTTTGCGCAGTCTTCAATTTATTTTTATTTTCATTTCCATTTTTTTATGAGAATTTTCGCAGCGCAGCTCTTACTGCTTTCTTTCATATGTGTTTTCGATATTCTTTGCTGTATTTTTTTTTTTAACTTTCCTTTACACCTTTTATTTCTGCTGCTTTTCATGTGGGCTCGTAAATGGACATTTACGAAATTGGCTTTCAACACACAGATGTCGCTGCCGCGCTGCTTTAGTTGAGCTTACCCGCCGCGCTTTCATCACTCCGCTTACCTTGCGTGTGTTGAGTGTCGCCTTGTGGCTATTCGCTGATTGTCGTCGATATGCACACGCACACTCACATACACCCAAACACATGCACTTTTACACGCAGCCATCGCTACGCTTGAATGCATCATTGCACCTGCCTTCAAGCAACTTACCAACTTAAATGGCTCATGCACAGCATTCTGCTCTGCGCGCGCGCGCGCCGACTTCGAAGTATGTCTTTGCTGCAAATTTGCGCCTTCATTTTTATTGGTTGCTTCCTTTGCTCTCCCTTCCCTATTTTATTACATTTATGTGCTGGCCAATCTGGCTAGATTCCGGACCTTACCTTCATTTCTGAGTGCATTTGCCGTAAGCAAAAAAATAACTGCGTGCATGTGTGGGTGTGTGCGTGTGTGTGAATTGCAACATAAGTGGAATTGAAATTGCCAGTTCGACTAGTCGTGGTTGACGTTCTGTGGCATTGGCGAAAATTGGTTTTGAGCGTATGTGTCTGCGGCAGCCGTTAAAGCTTTTTATCCACCTTTTCGGCTTTTCTTGCCTTTACGGGCAATCCTTGTGAGGAAACAGCTCAATTGTGTAGACTTCCTTTTTTATTTTTACTACTTTTTTGTGTATACATGTTCTGTTGAAATTTCCAGAAAGTCGTTTGCTTAATTCTTTTCAGCGCGTGTTCCCGACAAATTTTCAGAAATTCGCTTATTCCATTTATCCCAAAGCTTATCAACGGCTTTTCGGTCACAAGCAATCTTAATATAGTTATTGCTATCGATTGTTGCTTTTGTGATTTGGTTGTCGCTTTGTCTTTAAAGTTTTCCAATTTAGTTTTTTACTAAAATTTTATTTAGAAAACCAGGTCGTCACCTCATGCTTTTTGGTTTACCAAAATAATGGAATTTATACTTTTTCCATAGTTATCTAGCAAATTTTTTACCTGATTTTCTATCCAGATATATTTCTAAGAATCAAATAAGATGGCATTTGGGTTTGAGCTTGAAGGACACAAAGCTTTTCCCGAGCTTTTAACTTTAAATTCGATTTTGGTTTTTAAGAGCTTTTTCCGAGCTTTCAAACATTGTAGGAATCAAATCTGGTTGTCTTTGTGAGCTTGAGCTTAAAGCTCTCAGAGCTTTTGCCGATATTTCAAACTTTATATTCGATTTTCGGTTCTTCAGAGCTTTTGCCAAGCTTTCAAACATCCTATCTACTACTATTATCAACATTTTATTATTTCTATGATTGCAATCTTGTTGCCTTTATGATTTTGATCCCAAAGCTTTGAGCTTTTGCTCAAACATATCAAAGCACACATGTTTAGTTACTAAATTTTATCATAAAGCCTGTAGTTAGACTATGATTCTTGTTTAACTATCTTATAAAATTTACTAAGAAAGTTCTTTATAGCTTTAACGAGATTTAAAGCTTCAAATTCGTTTTTAGGGTTTTCCAGAACCTTTTCCGAGCTTTAAATTTCAATTTCGTTTTTATGGTTCTTCACAGCTTTTCCTGAGCTTTCAAATTTTAAACGCGCTTCTCGGTCACTGGTTCTTCAAGCCCACTTTTCCCTATCTCTATTTACAATTAATTATTTCTACGAATACAATCTGGTTGTCTTTATGACTTTGAGTCTAAAGCTCTAAGATTTTGCTCAAAAATAATACAGCTTTTTAAAGTACACATGGTACACAGTTGATAATTTTCAATTAGACTATGTTCCTTATTCAACTGTTGTATAAGATTTTCAGAGTTTTCTTCAGAACTTTTCCCGAGCTTTCAAACTTTAAGTTCGGTTTTCAGTTCTTCAGTTTTTTTTTTCTCGAGCTTTTAAACTTAAAATACTCACTGCTTCTTAAAGATAATTTTTTGATTTTGTAGAAGCATTGTAGAGTTATTTAAAGCATACATATTAAGTTACTAATTGCTAGTTGGACTATGATCATTTTCTAACTATTTTATATGATTTTCAGAGAGTTCTTTAGAGCTTTTCTCGGGCATTCAAACTTTAAATTGGGTTTTCGGTTCTTCAGAGCTACCCATGAGTTTTTAAACTTAAAATAAGCTTTTCGGTCATTGTTTCTTCAATCCATTTTTCAACTAAATCTGAATAGTTCGATTCCATTTCATTCCGTTTGTTTCGATTCCATTTCATTCCTCTGTAAAATCTTTTGTAATTCTCTTTTTCCTCGTCTATTTAATTAAATTTATTTCTCAGCGCAACTTTCAATAATCACATACGAGTATGTCTCTATCATGACAGCCTACCTCAGTCCTTCTGTGGCTTTTCCGCTCTACTTGCTCCAAATTAATTTTAAAATTTTTCCCCACTTTTTTTGTCTCCAATCTGCCCAAAGACCATTTCCCAGCATATTTGCAATATTTAATTTAGTCCTCTTAATTTCTTATTCTCCGCTTTATATCTTTTTATGATATCTTCTCCAGTGACTGTGAATTCACTTCAGTTGACTGGTTTTCTCCTCGACCAGCAGGAAAGGAGCAAAAATAACGAAGAAAGTACGCACGCACGTTCGTTCAATTTTTGTAGTGTCCGTGTCATGTGTCCTTACTTATCAACAGCTGTGCATGAAGCAGCTAGAAGGACAGACATATGTATATATTTTTTTCATTTATTCGTATGTGCCGTTACTGTGGTTACACTGTAGGAATTTTAAATTAAATGTCCGCAATGGAAAGTCCGCTGATCCACAGGGTTGCAGAGAAACTCTGCCGGGCGTGTCAATATACTTATGTATGTGCGCTGAGGTGCTGGTTTTTGGTAGTTTTGTATAATTTGAAATTATGCGTACTCGCCTTAACATTTTTTCTACCAAAAACTCTACTGCTTGACTCTGCACTACCTCTATTATGCTCATATCTTCAATCCTTAGTTTTGTCCGGCCACTTCTTTGGTATATTAACATCTTTACCTGTTTTTATTAAACCAATATTTGCTCGCGTTAATTTTCTTTACGTTTGCTACCAAATTTCCTGTTTTTCGTGTTTCTTTCGATCGGCTTCGCAGCTTGTTGGAAATTTTGCTCACGTTTTGCCATATGCGGTCATTGTTCGTTCGTTCCTTGTTTGTTTTCTATATTGCCATATTGCGACTAACATTTGGCGGTTCTTTGCTATTGTTGTGCTCCAATATCTTACCCGCACTCTTCTAGCAAACGCCAGGCTATTGTTGTTACAATTGGTCATTGGTGTTGATAGCAATTGCCTGGTGTTGAAAATATTTGTTGCTCTTTTAAGGCCAAACCAACGTTTATTGAATTTTTGTCAAGAACTCCATGTCTACAAGGCTATTTTTGTGCATATGTTTTAGAATGCCTGTGCTCTTTACCGACTTCTAAAAATTTGTTCCTAAATCTAATGGTTCCGAGTTTAATGGTTTCCTTTCTTATATGAACTATCTTTTCTGGGACAGTTTGTTTTGTATAGTAGGAGGAAGCACCGAAAACCGGAGTACGTGACTTTAATCCGCTTAAGCTGACATACTCCCATCTCATGTCTCCTCACGGCTCTGTCGGCTCTCTTATCCTCTTCTTTTAATTCACTTAGCTGGTCTTCTTTGAGGGGTTTTCTGATGTGCCTCACGTTTGAACCCAGTTTTTCAAGGCCACTGCCACATTTTATTTTCTCTAGGATATCCGCATACACCTAGATATTTAGCCTGAGTGTGTTGCTTGCTAATCTGTGTTTCTTGCTGTTCTTTCTATGTACTTCGATTTTCACTTTTAGCTTGTATTCTCTAGCCCACGTACTTGATATTATAATACACTAAGGTCTCAGATCTTTTACTAATTTTGGGCTCAAATCATCAATCTGTAATTTGGTATTTCCGTATTTCCAGTTTATTATTCGCCTTTTCATTGTTGGCGTTTTTTACGCGGCGGGTCCCGAACCCAGCTCACAGCCCTTCAGAGGGATAGTTCGCCTTCTGACGACTGTTCCTTGGCTATCCAGAGGATACTTGGCCTAAGACCGGAAACTATGAGCTGCTTGAGGCATATATAAAATTATCTTTTCTGACCACTCCCAAGTGAATGGCGCTCAGAGAACTTTCTTCACTTGCGTGAATTTCTAAATATGATTCCATCTTCCAAAACAGCGAAAAGGAAG